>OZ005651.1:280070442-280670442 GCA_963930645.1 Salticus scenicus
TTAGCATTTATTTAAACGCTTTAAAAAAACCATCTTATATATATATATATATTATGGAGAATATTCAATAAAACTCAACAAGACCTCCATACAAATTAAGAAAGGAACTTTAAAAACAACACACTGCGCTTGGGATATGAATATATTAAATATACTAGCAGGCTTCGCCCGCTTCGCTGGGCACTATATTTAAAGGATTTATTTTTAATTGAATAATTGAAACGTTTATATAAATATATTTCGATTGGCGACTATTTTCTTTACAGTTTTAGTATGGGATCTCCTTGACATTATAAACATTTTTTGAACTTCTCGAATCTGTGCAACAAAACTATTATTAAAACGAATATCCTCGAAAACAGTCAAATAGAAATTTAATTCTTCGAATATTCTGGAAACAGTTGAAGCTGTTACTCGTACAGTAAAAGTCACTATTCGATGAATGGTCGAATCAGAGAACGCACGTAAGTCGTTTTCGCAGCAATCATTATAACGCACGTATGTACGCTTCACGCACATAAAAAAAAATCACTGCACATCCCTACATCGCAGTGCATGAATATCAGAACACACAAAACTCGGTTCCGCGGCAATCACTATCACGCATGTTAAAACCAAAAAACATAACTGGACACCCCTACCTCGCTGTGCATGAATCTGAAAACGCATGAAACTTGGTTTCGCGGCAATCACTATCACGCATGTTACCCCCCCCCCTCTCAAAAAAAAAATAAATAAATAAATAAATAAATAAATAAAATAATCACTGGACACCTGTACCTCAAATCAATGAAAAACAAATAAACCAATCATGTCTCTCGTAATTCCTCATAACGTAGCTGTAGTTCAACGTAAAATACACTCAAATCAATAAAAATCGAATAAACCAATCAAATCTCTCGTAATTCCTCATAACGTAGCTCTAGTTCAACGTAAAATACACTCAAATTAATGAAAATCAAATAAACCAATCAAATATCTTCTAATTCCTCAAAACGTAGCTCTAGTTCAATGTAAAATACACTAAATTTATGAAAATCAAATAAACCAATCAATTCCCTCGTAGTTCCTCATAACGTAGCTCTAGTTCAACGTAAAATACACTCAAATCAATGAAAATCAAATAAACCAATCAAATCTCTCGTAATTCCTCAAAACGTAGCTTTAGTTCAACGAAAATACACTCAAATCAATGAAAATCAAATAAACCAATCAAATCTCTTGTAATTCCTCATAACGTAGCTGTAGTTCAATGTAAAATACGCTCAAATCAATGAAAATCAAATAAACCAAATCTCTCTTAAGATTCTCCATTCTGCGTCATTATAGAAATGGGAAGTTTTATTTTCATATTTTTATTAATAAAAAAAAAAAAAAAACCTAATCAAAAATTCGAAAATCTGACTTCGATGTGCACAATGACCCTTCAAAAGGCACCTTTGTTTTAAATCACATGACTGTCCGAGCTACCGTTTTTGAGAACAGTGAAATATACATATATATATACAAATATTGCTCGCTTAATAGTATAAGACTAGCGAGCTTCGCCCGCTAGCGGGTCAGTATTTTCAAATGAATCACTAACAGTAACTTTTAGTCTTAAGAAAAGAAATGGAAAAAAAAAAAAATCATTTATGATTGGGTAAAAAGTCGGCCCAGGTTCCCACTGCCTTCGGCAGCACAGGCACAATTTAAGGAATGCACGCGCTGCGCGCGCGTATTCCTTCCCTCACCCTTCGTGGCTCCTAAAAGAAAAAAAAAAAATCTGATCCGGTAAAACTGCCATCGGGTCCCCACTGCCTCCGGCAGCGCAGTGAAATGTGTAAAATTTGAAAAATTGAAGAAAATAGAAAATTGCATTTTTTTATCCCATTTAAAATCCATCTGTTTATCAATCAGTGGCAGGTGCTTTTTTTTCGCTTCCGCTGTCTAGACGGTCGTCTGCAAAGCTAAGATTCTTGTGATTTGTTGCCAACATGTTTTTATAGTTTAATTAATTTAAAAAAATCTAATTGTCCGATCGATAAGCCGTTTAAACCATCGGATTAAGAAAAAAAAAGCCCTTTCCAATGGTATCTTGTTTGTAACAATACGACTGATATTTCTAATTTATTTTCCACTTTTTCCGTAAAAATGTCGCTTTTTAAGCATTTAATCATGAATTCTGGGTCATTTTTCGGTAGACAATGGTCGACATTTTAATTAATATCTCCGCTAATTAGGGTCGCATCGTTTAGCAAATTAGATAACCCAGATCTGCAATAAATTCTCTGTCCGACGGTACCTGTTCGAAGTCCGTGCGACCGTTAGCGGCGGAGCTTTTGCGGTTTCAAGCCGTTTCTCACAGACACACAGACACACACACACACGCGCGTACAGATTTTAGTAATATAAGAGATTATAAAATATGAGTATTTTTACGAAAAGTGTTTTAACTACTCATTTGTGAAAGAGGAAGAACTTTTTTTTTTCTTTTGGTATAATTTGATAATCAAATATATAGCCCAGTTCATACTAAAAGCTCTGTCAAATATCGGGAAAACCATGAAAGACATTTGCAAAATATTAGGGTGTTTTTCAGTTACTGAATAAAATTGACTTTTCATTAAGGAGAAATTCACAAATCACTGTTTTCATTACAATTCCATGAATAATTAAATACATAAAGACGCATTAATGCTTTAAATACCCATAGAAATTTATCAAAGAAGAAAAAGACGTCGTGTCTGTTTTAATACAGTTTATTTAACACATTGCAGCACAAAACAATTTTAAAAGATTTCTATAAATAATCATGCGTTATTTAATTTAGTATAATTATCCATTAGCTTAAATTGGAAACAGCTGTTTATGAATATACTCGTAATAAAAAAATAAATTTTAGTCAGTTACTGAAAGACGCTTTAGTATTTTGCGTATATTTTTCTGAATTTTCCCGATGTCAGACATGACTTTTAGTATGAGTTACACAGTATATTTGGCTATCAAATTATGCAAACAATGTTTTTTATTTTATTTTTATCATTATCACTTGTTGATCATGTGTTAACTATTTTTTATACAAATACAGTAACCGCCGCTTAATAAATTCACTGGTTAATAAAATCAGCCGCATAATCTGATCAAATTGCCAGGACCGGAATCGAATCAATACAAACTACTTATAAAGTCGCCGCTTAATAAAATTAGCATCGCCGGTTAATAAACTCAAAAATATCTACTCAGCAGCAAAAAATATCACTTATACACAGTCAAAAAATTTTATTTGCATTGTGATTTTTTTTTTAATAGAAAAAGAAATTAAAATACAACAAACCCTCCTTTATTGCTCATTGTTGAAGATTTGCAGCACACTTGCAACACAGTTACAAATTAAACACGCCCCATAACTTATCTCCGTAATAATTTTAAGGAATGTATTCTTCAAAGTGCAGTAATAAGTTACAAATTTGGTTTGATTATTTTTTTTTTTTTTAATTATTAAAAAGCAATTTCTAGTTCTTATTTGAAATTACTATATTCATAAGGTTTAAACGGACAGATTTTAAATTTATAAGAACAGCTTGAACTTTTGGTCAAGTAATGATGATTTTTCTCAAAGAAAAGCGCATGGGAATTTGGAGTGCGTTTAATTTACTTATATCGAAGGAATAATTAATTATTTCTCAAAAATTAATTAATATTATTTACTAATTCCATTATTCGTAACCTTTTGAATTTTTTTCCAAATTCAGAGAAGTAATGTCTTTTCCTTAAGTGCAGGAACGTTCGCCGGATATAAAAATCATCCGCTTAATAAAATCACTTTGGCTCAGAACGAATGTGATTATAATAAGCGGCGGGAACTGTATTTATATTCCATAAAATTCCATATTTTGTATTCCAATATGTTCTACAGTGCTTTTTCAATTTATCTGAAAATGAATTTAGTTTCGTTGAAACTCTGCATATTATTGAAAAACGAATTTAAATTTATTTTAAATTTACTTTAAAATTGTTATAACTTTTTAATTTGACAATGTATTCTTACACAAATGTGTCAAAATATTGCATAGGGACTATATTAACATTTGTTACATATACATTTTAATTTTTAAATGAAACAAATTGATCGCAAGATAATTTTTTAGTTATTGTCATAAACTAATTTGTACCGAAAAATATGAAATTGATGATGTTTTTTACATAATTAAATTGTAGTAGCATTTCATTTAGCGAGCAATTTCTAAAATGAAAAAAAAAAAAAATTGAAAACCTTGCTAAACTTTTGAGCAGGAGTGTATATAAGGAACTTTATATATTAACTCTTGGTTGGAAATAAATATAGGAGGTCACGTAGATTATTACATACATTAAAAGAAAAAGTTAACGTTAAAGAATATAATATACGAGTATTTATACAAAATCTGTTACCAGATTGCGAAAAAGATGTATAAATGGGGCGTCGAAATATGCTTTGACATTTAAAAAAAATTATGCATAAAATCAATTTCTTAAAAATATTTGGTTATGATTAAGCACATTATAGTATTTTTCAGTTAAGTAATTACCCAATTTTTAAGCGATCTATGGTTTCTAAAACCATTTTCTAATGTAAAAAACGTAATATCTGTACTGTTGTAATCCAGATATATTTTTCCGGCTGCCAAATTATGGGAGAGAATTTGTTGCATCTTTATCAAACATTTCATTTTGGTGATTCTAAATTTAGTTGTTCTGGCGCTTAAATTATAATTATTTATGTATTTTATATTTTTAGTACGACAGGACTATTTCTTTCAGTCAGCTATTTTTGCGTTGTTACCGTTTGCGGTGCTCCACTTCAAATTTGACAAGATACCTGGCAATATCCAACTTTACCCTTTAATTTCTTAAACTATCTTAAAATATTTTATAAAATCGATAAGAACTTATATATTTTTTAAAATTTACTGTTAAGTTAGATATTCTTGCTAGCTTACATGTAGAACCCAATTACTGATCTTGATATTTGAGACCTTTAACATTCATAAACTGGATGGCTTTTGAATATTTGTTGGCAATATCTTCTGAATATTATTGTTGATGGTTTCTGGATATTGTTAGTGATAGCTTCCGAATATATATTTATGATGGATTCTGAATGCTTGTTGGCGATATCTTCTTAATATATATTGATCCCGGCTTCTGAATATTTGTTGAAGATATCTTTTAAACATATATTAATGATGGCTTCTGTATATTTGTTGGCGATATTTCTGAATATATATTCATGAGGACTTCTATGCGTTGGCGATATCTTTCTGAATATGTATTGATTATGGCTTCGTAATATTTGTTGAAGATAACTTCAGGATATGTATAGATTATAGTTTCTGAAAATTTGTTGGTGAGACCTTTAGGACATGTATGGATTATGGTTTCTGAATATTTATTGGCTTTATCTTCTAGATATTTATTGATAATAGCTTCTGAATAAATGGCTAGATCTTCTTAATATATGTCGATGATGTCTTCTAAATAGTTGCTGAAAACTTCTAAAAGTATATTAATTATTATTATTATTTTATGAGATTGTAATATGTAAATTAGTCCTGTCGTACAAAATTAAATTCTGTCAAAAGCAGATAATATATATATATATATTGGTTGAACGATTTTATCAGTTACTTGTCTTCAAGAAACCACGTAGAATAGGGACAACAGGGATGTTAATTACGTTAATTTTCATACCACTACTTCAGGGCTACCACAGGCGAATTTTTCTTTTATTCTTTTCGTACCACTATTTTTATAATATATTTACAAAAGCAAATCTTCACTTTCTCTGCATAAATTTATTACAAATTTTGTGTTATGGAATTAGTGGTACCAAAATAATTTTTAAAAAGTCGCCTCTGATAGCCCTGCACTACGTCCATACAGCAATCTTTTTTCATATTTTTACAGTAAAATTGTGTGATTAAATGTGTTCGTAATTATTGTTAGAAAATACTGGTTGGAAACAAAAGCGGAAATCTCACATCCTTGTAAAAATATTTTTTCAGTTATAACACAATCTATGGAAAGAATTATGTATACACAAACACACATGTTTGTATATATTACAGTCGGTAACAAAAGTGTCCGAATTCCTATATAAAAAAAAACACACTTTATACGATTTTGTTAAATAAATCCTTATCGAATCATGTTCTTACACTGACTAAGAACAGGATTCGACAAAGATTTATTTAACAAAACCGTATGAAGTGTGCTTTTTTTACATAGGAATTTTTGCTAGTGTTCGGACACTTTTGTTACCGACTGTACTTCTTACATGAATTTTAATTCATTGTTGAAATCTTTGAGTTGTCAGGAAATGGTAATGGTTTTATATTATCTGATATATCATTGTCTCAGAAACAACTTATTATTAATAACCTTGCTGCTATAATTGCTCTTAATAAAAATACAGCAGTATCGGGGGGGGGGGGGGGGGAATTTAAAAATTTTATTTTCTGGCATTATTTATTAACTCTTCCAATACTTTTTGCTTTGTATAATGCTTCACCTCCATATGTAGTTATTTATTGATAGCTTGCTTATTCAAACCTTTCTTCGCGGTGTTTGATCATTATAATGAGGAATTTTTATACTGTATGATCCAAAAGTAACACAAAAAAAAAAAAAATATAGGGGGAACCCGTGTACCTAGGGTCATCATGTACCTAGGGCCACCCCACTTTATTTGAATAATATTTAATTTTAAGTTTTAATACACAATTGGGCGAGTAACACCACCAATTGCTACTTTTACAACTACTTTGGAACTTTTGAGGAGAAAGTTTTGAGAAGTTACATGTAGAAAACGAATTTACATGGTTTGAAGTAAAATTTTGCAGCTCATTTCTTTTGCTATTTTACAAAGGCAAATCAAATATTTTTCTTTCATTTTTAGTGTATAATGTTGCTTGTTATATTGAGTAATAAATGAGATATTTACTTAGTCCTCTCTGCATGTGGATATTTTAGTGGAGGGCATTTTGAATGGAGTTACCAAAACTTGTACCTAGGGCCACATAGTTGCCTTGTACCTAGGGCCTGTGTGTTTGGACCATTTAGCACTTTCGCGACTGCGTGTTTTTGTCTTTTTGACAGTAAGGTCCGCCTGTGGGCGTTTTTCTCATACGTTACAATTTTTCAAAACAAAATTTTTCCGTATTCGCATTTATATTACAAATGGATATGCATTATAATCATACTCTCTCTCTAATTATATTATTTGCATCCACAGTATACTGATTGTACAAATATGAATATTGTGTATATTTTTTAGAAACAAATAACACACAAATTGTAAAAGAAACGCCCACTGGTGGAGTTTCATATTTTCAAATGACGTGAATCTACATCAGCGGTCGAGAAAATGTTAAGAAACACTGTACAGCCTATAGTAATTGGATGCTGGCAAACCCTGGTAAACCAATCACTATATATGACGTTGCTGAAAGTGTTGGCATGTCCTATCCGTCGGCCTTTACTCCTGTAAACATTCTATCAGGCTTTCGTGTATCCGGCATATAGCCAATAAATCAAAACACATCCACTGAGGATGAATATTTAAGTTGAAATGTGACTGAAAGACAAGATCCCTCCATAAATTAATAATGATAATAATAATTTAAAAAAAAAAGATTTTCCAGGAAGAACCAACAGTGATAGAGTTTGATGTCTCTGTTTCGAGTCCTGTTGAAATTTCGAAACCTTCAACATCTAACATCTTTTCGTGTGTTATGCTTTAACAGGTACAAACCTAAGCAAAACCTTCCACATCAAAGAAAAGATGTGACCGAAAACCAGAGAGATCTAGAAATCCAAGAGACACTCCAGAAAAAATAAATAAATAAATAAATAAATAAAAAATTGAAAAAAATAAAAATAAATAAAAAAATTCTGTTAGAATATCCCAAAGAAAAAAAAAAGTGAAAAATTTCGTGTTTTAACTTAAAGCAACAACATGATAACTATTATATGATAAATAAATATATTACTTGATATTGTTTCTTTTATAAAATACATGTTTATATGCTTATTTTTTATTCATTACAAAGTGAAATTTAAATTTGTGAGAATGGCCCTAGGTACAATGAGGTCTGGCCCTAGGTACAATGAGGTCTGGCCCCAGGTACAATGAGGGTGTTGTACCTAGGGCCATGAGTGAAGTTTTTTTAAAAACTTTCTGTTTGTCGGAATTTATTATTTAAGGTATTTATATTAATCCCATTTGGAAGTAATTAGTCCTAAAGATATGTACATATCAGTTTGATAATTTTAAACAGGTCAAGGGCTCTGTTTTTGGGCATTGAAAAAAAAAGCGACCCTAGGTACACGGGTCTCCCCTATATATGTTATTCAAAAGTATTGACCGTAGTAGTATACGTAGTAGTAGTAACTTTATTATGAGAATTCCCAATGCGTAACATCTTACGGCCATTCCCATGAATTTGTATCATCTCATGTATTTGTTTCATGATGCTCCTCTTTTTCTCTTTTCACTATGAGATTTTCCGCTGTAAACATGTAGTGTTGTCTTTTTGCTAAAAAATTGTAGTAAACCCTTGAAGTCTATTGTTTCCTGCTATTCCATTGTGTTGCTACCAACATTTTTGTGTTTAATGAGTCCATTTAGGCGTCTCCCCTGACATTACCCTGAGAGCGCCATCTATAGGAACATGTTGGAACTACTTTTTTCCTCCCCAAACAAAATTTCATTACCTCACGATTACTCTGGCAAAATATCAAATCGCTCTGATGGGCAGTTTTTAAAATTATAGCGTTTTGAAATCGTAACTTTAGTTATAATCACTCTGTATTTAAAAAAAAAATCGACGTTTCTCTGTGCTTTTTAATGAAAACTGCCTAGTGCTATGGTTTATACTTTTTGAATAATACATTTTTTATTTTTTCTGTGACTTTTGAATTACCTGGTACCTATAAATGTATAATATTTAGAAGTGGTGAGGAGATAAAAAAAACTTGGACTTGAATGAAGGACCTTTGACATTACATACCATTTTTCTATCCCGAAAAAAGGATTTTATAGTGCATTTTGCAGTGTTGGTTCAAATTTTCTTTTCTGGTCTCTCAAGTTATTAGCTTACCGCCAATCGACTGACGAAACAAACATTTATTCAAGAATCGGAGTAGTCTCTACTTTGAATTTTACACCCCTTCCTCTTTTATTAAGTAATATTTAGTAATCGTTTGCAATATTTTTCCTCGCTTGAATATTATGAAGATTGCTTTTCATAAATAGTGGCGTTTAAAATAAAGACTGCGCCGATACCTGTTCCCAGCCGCTATCTACCGCAGAGAGACGCCGAATAATCCACAATATATACGTATGTTCTCACGTTACACATTTATATTTAACGGGGTATAACCCTTTTTTTAATTCATGTAAAACATCTTTTTTGTTCAATAACATATAATAAATATTTTTTGTATTGTTGCATATTATGACTTAAATTTCTTTCCTTAGTTATAAGAATTATAGGCTTTTTACATACAGGGTGTCCCATAAGTCTGTAGACATTTTAAAAATTCATAACTATTGAAACAATTTAAAATAATCTCTCATATAGAGACATGTTATCCCACGTGTATTTTGTATAAAGCCACAATTTATAAAAAAAAAAAAATCCACTTTAAGACACGTAAGGCCTTTCACCCTGAGCTTCAGGGCATCATCAGGACATAGCCATTTTTTAACAAACAAGTACAGCAACAATATATATATACAAAAGACTAATTTTCGGTTACAGTTATTAACATAGATGCAACAGTTTAATTAAAATGAAAACACTACGAGGTTGAAGATTCGAGTACTATTTGGTTCACCACGGAGACACATTCTTGTAGAGCAGTTGAGGTCATTCATTCGTCTGTGTTGAGGTACATGCTGAGGAACTTGTATTAATTTAAATCTTTATACGAGAAGTTGGCTGATTGGGTTTCACGTCACACCAGTGCTCCGTTGGTGGGAAAATTAACGACACAAGACGAAAAAACTTGTTTCAGAATTGCCACTTTTAAAACAAACTTGCAAAAAAAAAAAAAAAAAAAAAAAAAAACTGTCGGAATTATGTAGAAATTTTTTTTTTTCTTCATCGTAAACGATCATTAGCACTAAGGCACTGTTGAAATCAGATTATATTAGATATCTGATTGTATTAGAAAATACCAAATTTTAGGCAGAGAAGCAGCATCTTTAAAATTAATTGCATTATATTTAATTATATTTACAGCTTCCGAAACTGTTAATTCTGAGTTAGTTGCTGGAGAAGAGATGATTTCCGCTTGGTCAAAAAGAGGTGAAGCTGAGCTGCGGAGGTTTCGTAAATAAAATTGACTAAAGCTGAACTTTTTTCTTCTTTAACATTACGGTTATGTTCGTGAATTCTTACGTTTAAAGTTCTTTTTGTTTTTCCAATGTAAAAGAAAATATCTTGATTGAGTTTTAAAGGAATTTTATATACACCTCCAGTGGGTCTAGTTAAATCTCGATCATTTAAGCTTAGATTTTTAATTGTTACAGGAGAACTAAAAGGAATTAATATATTAAACTTACGGAAAATATAATGTTTAAAATTAATAAATTCGTAACAAAAAGGCAAACTATTACTATATTTAATTTTAGGGGTTGAGGTAGAAGAATTTATTGTAGAAGGATTAAATTTATTTTTAATTTTATTGATAATTTTGATAATAGTAGTTTTTTTATAGCCAGCAGCCATACCGATTTGTATAATTTTGTTTAGTTGTCTAGTTTCGCTAAAATGGAAAGTGGTATATTTAAGAGCCCTAGTAATGTAAGAGTTAAAAAACGAAAATTTATAATTAGTAGGATGGGCAGAAGTGTCAGGTATTGGGAGGGGTACAAACGAATTTTTATAATAAACATCAAACCATATAACTGTGTTATCTTTACTACGATGGATAGCGAGATCTAAAAAAGGTAGAGTTTGATTAGTTTCACATTCATAAGTAAAATTGATTGACGGAAATTGTTTATTACAGGAATCAATAAAGTCAAGTAGGGAGGTTTTAGAATAGGGCCAAGCCAGAAAAATGTCATCCACATATCGTAGATAAATAGTTGGTTTAAGAACAGATGCGGCAAAAACACGTTCTTCAAGTTCTATTAGTAAAATATCAGCAAGTATAGGGCTAAGAGGGGAACCCATCGGAGCTCCGAACGTCTGTTTGTATATAATACCATCAAAAATAAAATAATTATTGTTTTTGATTAGATGAAAAGCTTCGTAAATAAAGTTAAGCAAAGGGGATAAAGTAGGAATATTGCTGCATTTTTTTTAAGATAATGGATAACACAGTATCTAAAGGAATATTAGGGAAGAGGGAAACAACATCTAGACTGTAAAATTTATCAGAGGGGTTGAAATTAGTGTTAAGGATTTTATTTTTCACTTCTAAACCAGATTTTACAATATATGGGTTGCTAAGAATTAGAGGTTTAAGTAAATTAGCAAGAAATTTTTCTAAAAAATAAGAGGGACTATTACATTTTGAAACGATAGGCCGAAAGGGGTGATTAGTTTTATGAGTTTTAATTTTGAAAAATAATTTTGGAATAGCGGGATATAACGGAATTGTTATACAAAATGGGGAAATTAAATTGCTAAAAGAATTAATAAGTTTTTGAATTTTACGAGTAAAGTTTTCAGTAGGATTAGAGTTAACTACAATACAAGCTAAGTCATTAATAGCCGCACGGGCTTTAGAGTTAAAATCATTTGTATTAAGAGCAACAATTTGTTTAGATTTATCAGCTAGCAGGAGGCGAAAGTTTTTATTAGTTTTAATCTGCTTAAGTGTTGAAAAATTACGATTCTTTGACCCACTATTGAGGTTAACATGTTTATTTATAACATGTTTATTATACGTGTCTTAAAGTGGATTTTTTTTTATAAATTGTGGCTTTATTGAAGCAATTGATCGAATTGAACGAGGTTTGCGAAAAAAGCATTCTCGTGAAGGGGATTTTTTTTTTTTTTTTTTTTTTTTTTTTTTTTTTTTTTTTGGGGGGGGGGGGGGCAAAGAAAAAAATATAGTTATTTATTTATTTGTCTATTTTTTTTACGCCAATTAGACAAATAGTTAAATTTTTCGCCTGGATGTGAAAGAAAAATAAGCAAATAAAAGTCCCATAAATTGCACAATTTTGCGATTTGAACGTTTTATTCCTTATTTTGCTTCCTACTTAATTGCGATGCTGACTTGGTGGATAAAGCGTTATATGTGAAGATGTTTTCCTTCAGGTAAGAACCGCCGACTGAAGCTGCATTTAGCAGTGTTATAACTCGTTTGCAAACTGTAATTTGTGGTGACGACGAACACATAGAATAGGATTTATATGCCTGTAAACATTTGCATGCGAATAAGTACAGTTTCTCATGAAAATGTGCGATCTGATCACGCACGGCGCCCTCTATCGACAAACAGCTTAATTATTATTTTTTCCTGCCCCCCCCCCCCCAAAAAAAAAAAAAAAAAAAAAAAAAAATCTTTTTCACGAGAATGGTTTTTTCGCAAACCGCGTTCAACTCTATCAATTCATTCAATAGTTATGAATTTTTTAAATGTCTACAGACTTATGGGAAACCCTGTATAACCAAGTTTGCTTTAACGTCGGATTAAAAGAATTATTATTATTATTTTATGAATAAAGTAAATGAAATCACCAGGAATTTCAATCAGATTACGGCGTACTTTCTATTTTTACACTTGTTTCTGTGGGCTGAATTTTGTTACATAACTAAAATAACGACTTAACTTCTTGCTGCAGCTGCATTTTAAAACTGATCCACAATAAACGTATATCAACAGCTTTAAATTCTTGGAAAAATAACTGAAAATTGTCATTTTAATAACTTAGAAAAGAACCAAGTCTTGTGACCCAGTTTATAGTGATGATGTTCAGATGGGATTTATGTGGATTTCATCTAAAAATAATATTTCTGTGGGTTTGATAAAAGAATAATTTTAATGTAATTCAAAATTTGTCAGAAACGAAAATATTTTTTATTTGTATGTGAATTTCTAGTTTATCTTTAGAAATTCGATTAATGTGTCAGAAGTTGTTTTAGAGTTGTTTTCCAGAGTTTATGTCAATAAGATATTAAAACTTTCATTCGATAAAACAAAGAAAAAAACACTTATATATATATATATATATTCGCTTTACTACTGGCAGGACCAGAGTAAACTTTTCAATAATTATATAATTGTATAAAAGTGCAACACAAACGCAGAAGGAGGTCAATTTTATTAATTTTCGTTACAAACAAATATTACTGGTGTCAGTAGATAAAGTAGATTACTTTAAAGTTCACAAAAGGAAAATTGTATTTTGTTAGCAGAGCTGCCAACCTAATCCGGCAAATTGTTAGTACCGCCCCTTTTTCTACACCAGTCATTTCTTAGAGCTTTTTTCTTCTTAATCCCTCGTAAATATATTTGAAAAAAATTGCTTTAAAAATTAAGTGGTGTAGAAAAGGGGGCGGTACTAGCAATTTGCCGGATTAGGTTGGCAGCTCTGTGTTAGCTTTACTGTGATTTTTTGATTGTGATGTTTGAAAATAACATCCTTTCGATATCTGAAAAAACATCATTGTCATTAATTTCACAACAAAATTATAATTTGAAAATTCATAATTTCACTATACTACTATTTTATCTCACCATACAGAAAATAATTAGCTATTTTTTTCTTGTTCAGGGATCGAACACTGGCGCAGAATTCATACAACGATGAATGAAAGAAAATTTTCTACATCTTAAATTAACGATACTATAGGTAGAAAAATTTCTTAAACAAATACCGGTTTGAAATTTGCGCCAGTGCTCCATCCCTGCTTGTTGATAAAGATAATCTTATTATTGAAATTAGACTATTAACGGTCGCATATTTTTCAAAGACACGCCCATAAAATCCACATTTTTGTCTAATTAAAAAAAAAAAAAAAGATTGAAAATAAATATATGAATAATATATATATTTATTCTGTACATATTTTAAAATGCATTACATATAGTTTGGTACTGGCTGGTGCATTCATGTACCCTAAAATATTAAAGGAAAAATACACGTGGGGCGTGGTCACTGCCCATGAATATCACGGGAGCGAGAAGGAAGGGGTTAAGTTATCACTGAAAAATTCGTTAATTTTAAAAAGATAAAAAAATAAAGGTAGTAAATAGAAATAACAATGCTTCATAAATTAAAATTTACACCTTTTTTTTTTTTTTTTTTTTTTTTTCCCTCTCTTTTTTAAGTTAGAAAAATTTATTATATATATAAATATAATTTTTTCTAACTCCAGTTACTTTTTACCATGTGACATTTTTAAAAAGAAGATTAACACAAATTCAATTAAGCTAAACAAGCACTAAAAACCACAAAATTTTAAAACGACCATTTGTTATTATCACATACTATTGTGTTATAAAATAGGTGTGAATCGTTGGTGAATCAGTATGTGAATCAATATGATGTTAAAAATGAAATTTAGTGTTCAAAGATTTAATGTCTGTTTTCTAAATTATTAAGCTTGTTTAATCTACGTGGTACTAAAAATATTTTTTATTTATGTTTTCTTTTCCTTTGGGCGGTGGGTGGGGTAGGTGGAAAATTACATAGATGTCAAATTGTACTCTTTTTTTTTTTTTTAGCCAAAAAATTTTAATATATTTTTAGAAGTTTTCTGCGATTAAACGTGATGAAATTTTTTACAAAGAAATAGTAGGAAAGAGCCTTAAAAGTTAGTACCTATGTTCTGTGTTATTTAGCTTGTTTAATATACGTGACGCTTGTTTAATATAGAGGTTTTTATTTTTTCCTAATATTTTATTTTATTTTATTTTTTTATTTATTTAATTATTATTATTATTATTATTTTATTTTTTTATTTTTATTTTTATTTTATTTTTATTTATTTATTTATTTATTTATTTGGGGGGGGGGGTATAAGACTTTTAAAGATCTAATGAAAATTCTACAATGTTTATGGAATTAGAATAAATAAATATTCCTGTTTTCCATAAATTCTCTAGCTTACTTATCTTAATTTTCATGTTTCCTTAAAATATTCAGAATTTTTACTTCCCTTACTTGCAGGTGTCTGGCAAAAATTGAAAATATATTCTATTTTTAATCATTTTGTCAATTAACTTATAAAATACTAGATGGATACTTTTACAGCTTTGTGAATGTAAATAAAATGTTTCATCGCACATTTTCCTGTAAATGTTTGGAAACATGGATATTCAGTGATCAGCCTGATATGAAATAAATAGAAAATATAAGGATGAAAGTGTTTTTTTTTTTTTTTTTTGCCCCCAGTATTTTCCTACGGAAATTTCTAACCTCTAAAATCACAAAAATAATTAAAATATATAAATATATATATATATATATATACAGTAGAACCTGTCTAAAGTGGTCACTATACGCAGGCGGTCACTTTATAAACTCTCTTTAAAATTGAAAAATGGTCACTTTAGTCAGGTGGTCACTTTTACAGGTTCCACTGTATATATTTATATGCGATAAAATTTTCTGTATGAAAATACTGGTGGCTACTCTTTCATGACTGAAAATAGTATTTTATATCACTTTCTGCACAGAAATGCTCAATATTACCTGTAATCTGTACCTTTCTCAATCACTTACAACATTTCTTTTCATTTCTGTAAGGATAGCTGTTATAGGCATAGAAATATAGACGTCTGTTCATGCAGAAAATCCCCCAAAATCAGCATTTTTTAAAAAGCAATAAATAGGATTAAATGTGTGTATATATATATATATAGAGAGAGAGAGAGCGGCTAAAAAACGAAAACAGTCATTAATATAATAATATCCAATTTATAAACATACATGTCTATACAATCCCACTATCACTAGAAATGGGCTAAGCAAACTTCTTGCTATGAACATTTCTCTCAGAGGGTCTATTTGGTATCTTTTTGCTAATACCACTTAATACTGACAGGTTCAAATATCAACCACGCAGAAGTGCCAGAAAATATTATAATCTGATGGATCTGCATAGCTGCCAACTTTTAGTATTTTTCAAATACCATTTTAATTATATAAAAATATATACAGAATGCTCCAAAAGTACCCCCCTAACTCGAAAATTTGTCGGAGTTAGGAAAAATGGCGAAACACATGTTTAATGAACTCGAGAGAGATCTCTTTTGGTGAAATAAGTTTGGGCCTAGGGGAGCTGCTAGGGAGGGCAACTTTAAAATTTCAAATGGGAAGGTATATTTTTTGATACATCCCTGGAAACATCTGTTTAAAACAATGAATTTGAAATAAATAGTTTCGCTCTACGATGATTATTAAAGGAGATACATTAGTTTTTAGACTTTTGAAATGTGGGTTTTATACTTATGTATACTCTTTAATAATCATTGCAGGACAAAAACATTTAAATAAAATTCCTTGTCTTGAAGAAAGGTTTCCTGGGATGTATCACAAGACATACTTTCCTGTTTGAAATTTTAAAGTTGCCCTCACTAGCGGCACTTCTTTTGCCCGGGCCCAAACTTTTTTGGGGCAAAGTATGTCTTGTGATACATCCCAGGAAATGTCTCTTCAAGACAACGAATTTGATATAAATTGTTTTATGCTGCAATGATTATTAAAAGGGATACATAAGTATAAATTCCACATTTAAACAGTTTAAAAGCTAATGTATCTCCTTTAATAATGATCGTAGGGCAAACTATTTGTATCAAATTCATTGTTTTGAAGAGTCGTTTCCAGGGATGTATCAAAAACATACCTTCCTATTTGAAATTTTAAAGTTGCCCTCCCTAGCAGCCCCCTTAGCCCCCTAGGCCCAAACTTTTTTCAGCAAAAGTGGTCCCTCTCGAATTCATTGAATACGTGTTTCGACATTTTTGACAACTGGAACTCATTTTCGAGTTAGGAGGGGGTGTGGAACTTTTGGAACCCTCTGTACAACTTTATATATATATACATATATATAAAGTTGACAGCTATGAATCCATCTTTAATCTCCTATACACACCCGACTGCATTTTTGTATGGAAGCTACCCCAACATGTGTATAATCCCATAGTTGGCAAGTATTACGCATTTTGGTTACTACGAAATTTCTAGAAGGAAAAAAAAAACGGTTTTATTTAAAGAAATAAACTTCTATATCAATAAAGCAAAGAAAACTATTTTAGAATTGGGTTATTCAAAATGCGTTAAAATTGGCAAGTGTATAATCCTGCTTGTTTTTTGGTCACTGTTTAGCAGGGTAGCGGTCCTCCTAAACTATGTTCTGTATCTTGGGTACAATATCTACACTCTGTATTCGTCAACATCTTCTCTTGGGCGGGAAAAGCAGGCGTGAAAACTGTTTCAACAAAACCGAGAAACTCCATGTTTTTTCCAGACTGCCTTTTCTGAAAAGCAGCCGCTCTTTCAAGACGACAGCTGTCCTATTTATTTTGCTGAAGGTTTTCAAGATTGATTGAAAGAGCGAAGCGATGGGATGGAATATTTCCCTTGACTTCAAGAGTCCCATGATTTGAATATTATCAGAGCTCGAAGCCCCACCCTTTTTTCTAGGACTCTTTCAGGCCTAAGATATTTCAGTCGTTATTGCTACGACAATTTTTATACAATAATTTCTATACTATAGACTTATAAAATATTACTAAAAAAATACGGTAAAATTTTTTGTGTGCAAATACAGGTAGCAAACAAGACTATGTTTCTCTTTCTTGAATATGCTCTGAAAAAAGGGAGGAGACTTCGAGCTCTCTATTACTGAGTACATGTGGGAATGTTTGAGTCCGAACTCCGTAATTATTTCTACTGAAGACCACAAATTTGGAATTTGAGGCAGCTTTACACAAAAATGGCTTTAAACACCTTTAACACTTGTGTATGACTTGTTCATTAAACAGCACATACAATCTCTAATTCTGGCAAAGGTTTGTTAATCCACCTTTACAAAGATACCCAAAGAGAGCCTTTCCTTCAGGCCCATATCCCTAGAACAGGCAACCGTCCTTAATCTGCACACCACGCCACCATTGTTCATACCATTTTCAAGGAATCATGCCACCGAAGACATTCCGCCCAAGTCTATCCCTAGAACATACAATCGTCGTTCAACTCAATACATACTTGCCAACCATCTCATTATGCATACTTGCCAACTTCCTAATTAATATTTTAATATTCCATAATATTGTTAGCCACACCTTCTTTTTCACACCAGTATTTTTTTACTGTATTTTCTTTCTTATTTAATCGTAACTGCATTTAGAGAATCTTACTCTAAAAATTTACTGGTGCGAAAATAAGGGCGGGACTAACGACTCTATGGAATATTAATGAAGGATGTTGGTAGGTATACATTATGAAGCATAACATTTTTCGTTCATGCCTTTTTTTCACACCAGTCATTTTTTGGGGTAATTTTATTCTTGTTTAATCGTAACAACATATGGAGAGAATTACTCTAAAAGTAAAGTGGGGTTGAAAAGGGGGCGTTAACGATTTTGCGCTTATTAATGACATGGCTGGCAAGTATGTCAATATCACAGAGCTCGAAGTCCCCACCCTTTTTTCAGAACACTTTCAGGGGAAAAAAATGTCTGCCGTTATTGCTAACACAATTTTTATACAATAATCTCTATTCTATATAACTATAAAGTATTACTCTGAAAATACGATAAAAATATTTGAATAAAAATATCAGTAGAAAAAAAGGATTTCTCTTCCTTGAATGTGTTCTGAAAAAAGGGACGATACTTCGATCCAGCGTTCCTATCCTTTTTAATTTATTCACGAGCATTTTTAGCTCCGCCTTCTTTTCACACCAGAAATTTCGTAGATTATTTCTCTTTAATATGTGACAACGATTAAATAAAAAGAAAATCAGTTTTCAAAATTTCCGGTATGAAAAAGAAGCGGGGCTAAAAATGCTCGTGAATAAATTATAAAAGTTGGGAACTCTGCTTCGAGCTCTGATATCAACAGTTACGCCTACCTGTTCATAAATTGCTAAAAAAGCGGGATTCAAGGCGCAGCCTCTCAGTCCCAGCACGATAAGATTGAAACAAGATATTTTTTAACCTAGTCAAATGACTAAGATGATAAACAATTTCGTTTATAATACAATGATTTAATATAAATTCAAACCTTAAACAATCTCTAAACATTTTTTGGGCCGAACTTCATTTCAAAACATTTACATTCATTTCCATAATAGAATTGAGAAGCCTCGTCCGTTTTTAATTTCTTCTGTACTCAACAGAAAAAAAAAAAAAAAAAAAAAATGTATTCGTAAATTTTTCGACTTCTCGTTTTCGATGGATATTTTTCACGTTTTGAGAGATGCAGAACTCCATTTGACCATTGTTAGAATATGTCTGTCTGAGTATGACAAAATTTTGTGATGACTATATCCCAGGAAGTACTGCGCAGAATCCTATATAAATTTATATGTAGTTGAATCTTGACTTAAGTTAGTTTCTGTCAGTTTTTGATGCAAATCGCTTAACAGGTCGCGCTACTATATTGCGATTTCTCTCACATAAGAGAAGACTATATCTGCGGTTCCCCTGTGGCAGAATTTTTTCTTGCTTTCTGCGACAAACCTCACTAAAGCTAATTTCTTTCTGCAAGACGATATAATTCAATAATAAATATTTGCATGCTAACTGCTAATAAGACTAGCTTTTTTATTTCAAAAAAACGTTTAGGTTAATATCAAATCTATGTATTTTTTTTTTTTTTTTTTTTTTTTTTACTTTATAACCTCATGTTAATTTTTGGTAAAAAGTAATTCTGTACTGCGGAGGTAAAGGACACCTTGTCTATTTTATGAAAAGAGTTCACTCCATGTCTTTGATGTGCTGCAATGACATATATTTGTCATAAATAAAGGAAATGAACATTTTTTTTTTCACTGTCTTTTTTTCTTTATAGTAACTGTATATTAGTGCCTGTATATTAGTAACTGTATATTAATAACTGTATATTAATGCCTCTACATAAATCTAAAAATGCACATAAAGGACATGGTGCTCTTTTCACAAAATCAACATGGTGTCCTTTACCTCTAAGGTACATTTTTTTTTTTTTTTTTTTTTAATTAAGAAAAGTAAAAAAAAAAGGAGGGATTTATAATCTGTACGAAACAACAGTAAAAAAATTTAAATTAACCGAATAAATAAAAATGATTCATAAAAAGACAGAAATTAAAACATTAACACATGAAAATGTTACTTACCTGCATCTAGAATTTCTCAAGGCATAGTGAAGAGCTATTTGCTCTATTTAATTTTGTTATAATTTGTGATGTTTTTACTAGATAAAAAAATAATATAAAAAAGTAAATCATATTTTTAAAGTACTAACTTACAAAGTTAATGAAACATCCTGACCTTATTTTAATGTTAAGGTAATGAAACGTTTTAATTAACAAAAATAATTTTTACAAATTTAATACAAATTTTTAATATTCAAACATAAAAATATTTTTACACAATAACTTATCAGTGAATCCACAAATCAATAGCCAAATGAGTTTTTTTTAGAATATATTGTTAAACTGTAAAATTATAAAATCGAAAGAAAAAATTAAAAATTAGTTAAAAGGGAACATTTAAGAAAAAATAAATTTTGAATTTGGTTTTATTAATTCGGGGACTAAAGGGAAAATTAGACAAAAAATAATGGGAAAGGAAAATAGGAGATAAAAAGTAAAATAATAATAATAATAATAATAATAAACGGGAAAATATAAGAGAAAAAAAAAAGAAAAAAACAGGAAGATTTTTTTTTAAAATATATGAAAAAATAAATAAATAATCTCAAACAAAATGTAGGTCCTGAGAGCTACAATTTCACTAATAACGGACAAAATTTATGTTCAATTGCAATTAACCGCTGTAAAAGGCTATATTTAGCTGCCAATCTACACAGCTTGTACTTTTTTTTTTTTTTTAACTTGGTTAATGAAATATGCTTTATGTTTACAGCCAATTGCTGAAATATGGATAAATTTTACTCTTAATTACCATTAACTACTTAAATATGTTATTTTTGCCGCTGGCTAATCAATAAACTGATTATGGAAATTCGCAAAATTTTTACGGCCAGTTACTGAAATACGTAATTATTTTCGAAGCTGAATCTCGAAATACAGAATGATTTTAAAGTAGATTTCGGAAATACGGGATCGTTTCGCCACTAATAGTAAAACATTTACGTTTAATGTGCTATTATTTAGCTGCTTGTCGATAAAGATCGCGATTTTTTAAAAGCTGACTTTCGTAAATTGCGGTATTTTTGTAGTCACTAGTGGAAATGGAAATATGCAATCAATTCTCCGCTAATTAACAAAATTTATATTCAAAAAGAATTAATTGTTGAAATAGGTTTTATTTCGATGCGAATCAGTGAAATTCTTGTTTCCTTTCAAAGATGATTTGCGGCCATTTACTGAAATAAGGAATTATTTTATTGCCAATTATAAAAAATTACGTAATTGAAATTAATTGCTAAAATAGGTATTATTTTGCTAAAAACATGTAATTATTTAGACCTCATAATTCAGCAATAGCCTTTTTTTTTTTTTTTTTTTTTTTTTTTTGAATTTGATTACTGAAATATGTCGTATTTCTGCAGCTGGCTTCAAAATACGAAACTTTATCGTGCAATTCTCGTGAAGAATTATTTTAAAAAACCGACGATTTTTGTGAAAAACTAGTTTTCAGATCCGAAATTTTCTTAGAATTACCCCTGCATTATAAAAACTGAGTTATCCCGTTTTCAATTATCTCAACAAATGTTACAGAAAATATTCTTTGACTTTCATCAATGGTAAATACTTCGCCGTTAAAGTTCAGAGTTTTCCGTGATTTTCTCCAAACCTCACATGAATGCGGACTGAAACATCTTAGTAAGTTTCCCACAGAGAACACTTCATTCGTTTAAGTCGGATTTTTCCGTGATTTTCTCCGACACTCATGTAAATACGGACTAAAACACCTTAGAAAGTCTCCCACACAGGACACTGCTCCCAGTCTTAGAAACACTAATCATTGTCCTTAACATATACACATTGCCATCACCGTTGAAATTCATCAATACCTTTAAATATATTATTTATTTCTAATAATTTAAAAGACGGTTATTTTAAGTTTTATTTTTTAAAGATTCTTCAGCTGTATAAATGAACCTTCAAAAAATTTTTAAATGAAAATCAAAACATTGCATAATCGTAGCATACCCTTTCTTTCTGCACAACTTTCAGCTTTTAACTCTAGTTAAACTGAGTTTCAGTTAATGTAAACAAGTATTTCTCTCTGTCCTGACTCAGTAAATTTTGATTACGCAATGTCTTGAACGTGATTTTTTTTCCATTTAGTTATGCGTATTGTGCAAGGATTTGTGTGGTTTTCAGTTGGATTATAAAAGTAATTATGTGATTTGTTATTTTTCCTATTTTCAAGAGACAATGAGGCAATTTTATAGATAAGAGGGGAAAAAAAATCCAGGAATATGTTTTTTGCAGCATCAGTAAGAAAGTTGAAATCGAAAGTTCATAATGATCGGACAGCGTGTATGATCGGACTGCTTTTAATTGTGTGTAACAAGGGGAAAAAAAAGGGGGGGGGGTGAATTATAGGAATGAATATTAGAAATTTATTTAAAAGGAAAAGCAGCTTCCTTCAAAGATCGCGTGGATAGTTTGAAACAGAAACAGAAAAGGAATCGCATCAGACAACAAGCGAAAGCGAGCAAGACAGCGCGATCACAGATCATTTGCGTAGAGGGAAAGCTGTCCCGTACGCACAGAGCAGACAGCGTTCAATGTTTTTCTGCCCGTGTTGCATCGCTGTACTAGTAGCAATGTAACCCTTTGGTACCTTTCTGCAGAAACGAGCAGCTTCTGCAAAAACGAAACTTATACCCCAGCTAAAAAATGTCTGCAGAAAATCTTTAAAAAAAAATGCAGACCATTTGAAGGTATTTGGAACATAGTTATTTGCAGAAAATCTACAAAATAAATCTGCAGAAAATCTGCAAAAGAAAGTTGAAGAGAATTTGCAGGTATTTGGAACAACTTATCTGCAGAAAATCTGCAAAAGAAACATTGCAGACAATTTGAAGATATTTAGAACAGTTGTCTGCAGAAAATTTGCATATAAAAAGGTGCAGATAATCTGAAGGTACTAAAACTTTTTAACCGGTACTTTTAGGCTTTTAATCCTGTGAATCTTTCGCTCAGGAGCCCCCGCATCCTCACATAGGTAAGACCTACACAGTCGACGCTGGTTCTTGGAGTGTTTTTTCTCTCAGTGTTTGTCGCTTCTTCGATGGGGGTAAACGCCTATGTTGTCAACGTTTGCTTTATTGGGCTCGTTTGCCAGCATTCACAGAAAGCATTGAGAAAGTGCTTTATTCTGCTACTAATTTTTCGCTTGTTATGTAACAAGCGAAAATTTAGTAGTATAATAAATAAAGCACTTTCTCAAATATTAAGTTTAAGAAAAATATACTGCCCACAGCATTAGCTAAAAACTCCCAGACCGAAAATATTAATATAATATTCAATTACTTAAAAAAAAAATTCGACTGTAGAAACCCAACTTATGGTTTTTATCATAAAAATTTGAAATCATTAAAAATACTATTTCTGTGAATGCTGGCAAACGAGCCCAATAAAGCAAACGTTGACAACATAGGCGTTTACCCCCATCGAAGAAGCGACAAACACTGAGAGAAAAAACACTCCAAGAACCTACGTCGACTGTGTAGGTCTTCCCTATCTGAGGATGCGGGGGCTCCTGAGCGAAAGATTCACAGGATTAAAAGCCTAAAAGTAACGTTGGTTAAAAAGTTTTAGTACCTTCAGACTATCATCTTCACCTGTGTAGCAGTCATCATCAGAATTTTTGCGTGTAAAAGTGATATTATAAATGGGGGTATCTAAGGGGTTATTTTTTTTAAATACCTTAGATTAGATTTCCCTTAGATACCTCTTGGAGTTTATCAAATCCCTTTTACACTCGAAAATTCCGATGATGGCTGCTACATAGGTGTAACAAAGCAAAATATCTACAGTAGATAGTACAAGAATTTTTCATCAGCCATATAGTTTAACAAAAATACCACAGCATTGCCTAAAAACTGCCTAGATCGAAATATTAACATCAAATTTAATAATTTAAAAAAAAAAAAAAGGAAAGAAAATCACGGACTATGAAAACCCTAATTTATACTTTTTATTGAGAATCATCTCTTGAAATCATTAAAAATACTAATTATGTGAATGGCAATGAGCCCAAGGCCAACATACAGAATGTGGCACCACCAGAAAAAGCGACAAAAGCACTGACAGAAACAACACTCCACGAACAAGCGTCGACCGTGTCATCCTTTGAGGATGTCCCCCCTCCCCCCCCCCCAAGCGAAAATTTTCAGAGAATTAAGCATAAAAGTAGGGTTGTTTAAAACGTGTTTTAGTAATTGAAAGGCTTTATTTATCAGTTCATATAAATCAGAAGGTATTTTGAAAAACTTTAGCCCCCCCCCCCCTCCCTTCCCAAATCTCGTTTTTCAGTTATGAAAGTAGAATCCCTCTGTGGATAATAAGGATCATTTTACGAAAAAGTTGCATAAATTGGTCCAGTAGAGGAGATAAACTGCCATAGCTGCCAACCCATCAGGAACAAAATTAGAAACACTTTGTGCGAAGGGACGAATTCACATTTTTTTGCCCTATTTACCCGTACCTAAGCAGGGTTAGTGTTAATTTTTCTGTAATAACCACGTAATACACGAGAAAGGATATCTAAAATAGATTTATTTAACTTATTTTCAAGAAAATCGTTAGAGACGTTTTTGAGATACCAACTTTTACCAAAACTTGGCTTACCCAATTATTCACCGGAAAACAATAATTACATACAAAATGATATTTAAAAGGGAATTAATACGACGAGTTTGGAAAAAAAAATCCTTACAGCCCTTATAGTTACAGAAATACTACTAGTAATATAAATTAGTTTTTAGTTAATTAGGATAGAAGTTTAGTTTGCAGCAACTGAAATTTAAATTTAATTATAAATATATTATTATCAGAAAAATGCAATTATATGAGGATGCATTTTATAACAATTTTTGAAGAATAAGAAACTTTCAGTAAACATTTAGATAAATATTTTGCAACAATTTCTTGTTTCTGTGTTTCTAAAATATTATTTTATACTAGAAAAAATTATTTAATAATTTTTGCATAATTATTAGCTAAATAACCTGGCGTGTCACTCACACGACTTTCTCTTACCCTGAAATTTAATACTATAAACACAGGTTGGAGATTAAGAGGTAAGACAACGAGTACTGTCATGTAAACCTATGTTAAACAATTCAAATTAGACTTCGGAAGAGTTTTATATGATAATTAGTTCTGTGTGAGGGGGGCGGTAGCCCCCCTCAACCCCCCGTTTCATTAATGCACCTACATTTATATAGAACTTAATTCGGTTATTAAAAAATAATTCTGTTTTTAAAAAATAATTTATTAAAATTATTATTTAAAAAAATTATCTTTTATGATAATGCAGACGATTTCCATATTAGAGAAGTAGTATAACACCAGATATCCAAAAAAAAGTCCATTTAATTCTCAATAAAAAAAATTAAATAAATAAATAAAAAAAATATGATTGTTAAAAGTAAAAAAAAAAAAAAAAAAAAAAAAAAAAAAAATCGATAACTTTGTTTCAAATTATCGCAGATCGATGGTTCAACCATTCGTTTTAAAGGTATTGGCGAGCTCTTTTGAAAGATACCCATCATGAAAATTTACTCCCCTCGAGGGGGGAGGCGAGGCTCCTGCATACACAAAAAAAAAAAAAAAAAAAAAAAATTACAGTTGACTATCTCTATTACAAAAAATATATATTCGTTTCATTTGGTTTAGTGCAGTCTATAAACGTTAAACTCTACTTACCTGCAATTTCCCCCACAGACGTAATGTATTAGAATTCTCTTGATTGTCCCTGTACACGAACCATTTGCTTGACCTTAACAAAAAGGTTACTGTAGTACCCCTATATGATACACATTTAGAATACCAAGTTTAGAATGTCTGCTACTATTTGTTCTTGATATATGCTGATAACAGTCAGACACACACACAGACCAACCGCTAAAAACATGATTTTCGTATTCAGGAGACCTCAAACGTGTAAATATAACAAAATCTCACGTTCGAAAATTTGATCCAGAAACAATACTTTCTCTACCTTATGGGTAAGAGAAAGTAAAAACATTGTATAGGAAACACAGATGCATCCCGAAATATAATAACTTGAATTTGACTTTTTCACACGAGTTTTTATTCCTCTAAAATATAAACTTACCCATTCATGGTCACGCCATTTTTAATTTTTTCGTTTCGAAGCCATTTTAGTGGGATGTGTTTTATATATTTTTAAGTCATTAAGTACTAATAATATTACAAATTTATCAGGAATTCTGAGAAACTGATTGTTTTCTATTTAGCAAATTCGTAGCAATGAATAAATTATTCAGTAGTAAAAAACTCTGACCGTGTATACAGGTTCATGACCATGAAAGGGTTAGAAGATTTAGATATATTAAATTAATCTTTGAAAATAAAAAAATAAAGGAAGTCATGTTAAATATAAGTCACATTAAATAATACTGTAATACGAAAAAAAAAAAAAAAAGTTTGTATATATATATTATTTCTTATTTTCAAAGACAATTTGGTATAAGTTATATCATATTAAAAATATAAACAAACACACTGAATGTCAGAAAGAATACATTGAATTCAAAAAATAAGTAAATTAAAATAATATAAAAAAAAAAAAGAAAAAAGACGAGAATTTTTCAAAATTTATTTATCGAATCTTATTATAAATAAACATTTAATCGTAAAAAATATCACTTTTTTTTTCTTTTTTTTTTCAAAAATAATGAAAATTATATTTTTTCTCCATTAATTATTCCTAATAAACGTGAAACTTTTTTTTAATGCCTAACCATCAGTTTGTTTAACAAAATATTAATGATAATAGCAAAAAAGAAATTTATATATATTTCAAATTTAAAACAAGTGAAACATATACTTTTTTAAAGTACGGAAATCGCATATCGTCGATTTAAATATTTATTTAACATTTTTTTTCTTTATATAAACATTGTGTAACTGCTTCAGAAAATAATAATAATAATAATAATAATAAAAATGTGTAAATTCACACCTGCAAACTTATTTATCGCGTAATTAAACAAAATATCTTCAATCTCAAAATAAATAAATAAAAATTAAAAGTAGTAAATCCACATACCACTTTACATTCATTCTACTGTCAAAAAGAAATATTTAAAATTGGTCTACATCATTATACAAAATTGCTGATTTATTACTTCAAACAATTCTTATTTGATCTTCCAAACCGTCTAAAAGTTTTGTGTTGGCTTTACCATTCACCGGAAGCAATAGCAAACGTTTAAAAGTTTCGGTTATGGTTTGAAGTTTGAAGCTCATTCGCGCATCTGAATCACATGGCAGTTAGACGTCACAGTAAAGGTCGAAACAGAAAATTGAAGAATAAGTTATCTAGTTTAAATGCGGAAAACTCTTGATTCTGCAATTTAATCGTTCATTTTAGTTAATCTGCTCATTAACGAATTTCGAGCTTCAACAGTAAATATTAATTTCTATCCAAAAAGTGTTATTTATTGTGAAATTAAGAAATTTTTACAAACATTAATATTTATGTTAAAATTTCATGAAGATTACTAAATTTTATTTTCATATACTTATTGCAATAGTAAATAGTACATATTTTTGTGGAACCTTAAAAAACAAAAAGAAAACAAGCTTTAAATGTGTAGGATTTTAAAAATGTACTAGATATATATGCATATATAGTATTATACGAACAGATTCACAGAAAGTTTTCCTTACAGAAAATTTTTTGCATTTACTCATGAGAAAAGTAAAATGAATACTTTTTATACTTTCTTCTATATTCAATAGAAGAAAGTCTTAGATTCGTAAAAATTTACGATCTCGGGTTTTTGATGGATTTACATGTTTTGAGAGCTGTAGAACACGATTTGACCATTTTTAGAAAATGTCAGTCTTTCAGTCTGTGTGTGCGTGTGACAAAATTTTGTGGCAACTGTATCTCAGGAACTACTGCACAGAATTGCATACAAATTGGTATGTAGTTGCACCTTGACATAAATTAGTGCTCATCAACTTTTGGTAAATATTGTCTTACTGGTTGCGTTGCCATCCCGCTTTTATTAAATTTTTAACATGGTGGTATAGGACAAAATTTTGTATAAATGTGCATAAAGAGAAATATTTTTTAATAATCATTATGAAATGTAAAAGAATTATTTGTAATAGAGATAGTCAACTAGGAAAAAATTTTGTATTTGTAGGAGACTCGCCCCCCCCCCATGGGGGGGGGGGAAGTACCCACAAAAGGGGGGTAATTTTTCCAGATGGGTATATTTCGAAAGGTCTCGTCAATACCTTTAAAACGAATGGTTGAACTATAAATCTGTAATAATTTAAAACAAAGTTTTAGATTTTTTAAAATTTTCACGAAAAAATTTTTTTTTTCTAAATTTTTAACATGGCAGTATAGGACAAAATTTTGTATAAATGTACATAATGAGAGTTATTTTAAACTTGTGATTGTAAAATTAATATGAATTAGTGATAATAGTAGTAGTTAACTAGAAAAAAAAATTGTGCTAGTGGGGGCATCGGTTCCCCCCCCCGGGGGGGTGGTGAATTTTCAAGATTGGTATCTTTCGGAAGGTCTCGGCAATACCTTTAAAATGAATGGTTGTACTATAAATCTGTGATAATTTAAAACAAAGTTATGGATTTTTTTTATTTTCACAAAAAAAAAAAAAAAAAAATAAAAAAAAAATCGTAATTTATTTATTTTTTTTTTTTTTTTATATTGTTACTACTGAGTGAATTTGTATAGGAAAATATAGAAGAAAGTCTTGTGGTGGCCACAACATACAGTTTTTTTTATTTTTTTTTTTATTGATAGAAATATACTATAATTAAAAAAAAAAAAATCATAGAAAATTAAAGATATATATACGTCTTTTATTCTTAACTGTTTTTGTCCCAATCCGTCATCAATTGCCCAAAGCGCATAGTGCATAAGTGAGATAAGACCCACTCAGCTTATATATATGTATTAATTATAAAAAATTTCCAAAAAGTGTAAAGGTTGAATAAAGATAGAAAATGCGGATTTTTTTTTTCTTCAAAATGTCTGCATTTTGTTGGTAAAATTTAGTGACGATTTAAAAATCTGCAAAAAATCCGTACATGAAAGTGAAGATAGAATGAAGACTTTCTTTTGTCTTCAAAATGTCTGCATTTTGTTGGTGAAATTTAATGGTGTTTTGAAGGTCTTAAATATCTGTAAATTAAATTGCAGATTGATTGCAGATTTTTTTTTTTTTTTTTTTTTTTTCGTCTTCAAAATATCTGCATTGTGTTGGTGAAGTTTGATGATGTTATGAAAATCTGCAAAAAATTTGTAGAATCAATTGAAGTTTAAATGCAATTTTTTTATGTCTTTAAAAAATATGCAGAATTTTTAAAAATATCTGCACATTTTTTTTTTTTTTTTGGAGACATGTTAGAGATTTTTTTTAGCTGGGACTGCAGAGCAGTTTTAGCCAATTTATTGCATTGAAATTTTTTTTCTTTCAAAATTTTTTGTTCCTAAAAGAAAAACCTTTCTGCAAGGACTCAATGCCATTCTGCGACAATGTCGCTGTGTCGCCGTGTTTCTGCCACGGGGTGCGGTTCTATGGTGGATAATCGAACAAAACGTATTATGAGAGGACCAGGGGCTCTAGAACCAGCTCATCGAAATGCACTCGTTATCGGAATTTCTCCGATGTGACGTCACATTCCGATAGCCTTCCTTATTTCGCTAGAACGAACTCATCGAATTGCTTTCATTATCGGAATTGTCAGGCGGAATCGTTTTCTGAAATTTCGACTGGTCTTTTCCGAGTGTAATCGTCGTGAGATAAACAAATCACGGTTCCAATGGCGTCCATCTTGGCATTAGGTGTTATTGAAGAGTGTTCGAAAATATTTTCTTTATTATATTTCTACATTGAGGTTAAAATTTCTTCGTGACTAAACATTCACTGGAAAATATGTGGTGAAATAAATATTCGCTTTATACATTTCCAATGATACTCTAGAACAGGCCTGTCCAACCCAAAACACTTGGTGGGCCGCATTAGAAATATATTTTATTCATTCGGGCCGCACCGTATGTACAATCATAAAAAAAGCCCCCCCCCCTCCCCCTTTCCCGACTAATTTCGCTGTAAATTAGTGGAGAGATATGCGGCTGGTGCCGACCGATTACTAGTAAGGCCTAGTTTAGACGGTTTAGTTAGATTTTGCTTAAGAGGTCATACATATTAAAACTGGCATCAACTTCATTTTTTTCAAAGCCCCCCCCCCCCTCAAATTTCGACAAGCTTTTTGGATTATTTGAACCATATCAGCCCAGAAAATGGTATAGTTCATATATTTCTTAAAATTTTTCACAGAATTATAATTTGTTAAGATAAGGAAATGCTTATGTTAAATAAATGTAATAAACATTAATTCATGTCCTCCCAAAAAATTAATATATTAAAATTTTCTTTTTTTTTTTTTTTTTTTTAACGTTAGAATGAAGTAACCCAAATATATTCCATGGATATTTTAAATTGAAAAACTCATTTTTAATTATGAAAATTATTAATAAATTCAAATTTCAAAAGATTAAGAATTATGAACTAATTTTTGCTCGAATAGAATGAGCATCATAAAAAATATTGGTTTCTAAATTTACAGTTCTTTCCTATCATTATTTTCCGAATTATAGTGATATTTCAATTTTTATTGCTCTTAGGTGGCTGTCACTTGTTATCATTTGTGTCATAGCATATTACTTTGCATGTGCATATTTAAAATAGTTACTCAAGTAAGTTTAGACGTACACATCATTTCTTAAATAGCATTATTTTACTTTATTTTATATTTAAAATTGCTATACTTTTTTTCCGATTATTATCTGAATGGATAGAATTTTTTTCTGTGTGATATCTCAATTTAACTTTTTTTAAGTATAGAGATGTACCCCCAACCAATTTTTGCTTGTAACTGCATGAAGACTTGATATAAAGAATATAAACTATACTTTTTTCCGAACCGCCTTGGCTTCATAAATTCAAATATGTAGTCAAAAATGGGTGTTACTATTCCGAAAAAAATCTGGAGTGACTCCACTCGACTTTCCGAACATTGACTAATTAACAGTTTTATAGATAAAGCAAAGAAAGAGGAGTTGTTAAACAAACAAAAGAGAGAAAACCATAATAGAGTGTTTCAGTATTTTTCTCCATATGTTACACGACGTTTTATTTAGCGCTACTGAACTTTGAGCCAACAGATCATAATGATAAAGAATTTTTCGTTGTGTCCTTGTAAAAGCCTATAAATGCTAGATTCACCAAAATGCTTATAGTTAGTGAAACAGTGATTTATAATATTCATATAAATTTTCAGCTCAATTGAATAAGGCTTTAAGATGTTATCGCACTTTTAAAAATTTGGTCCCTTGGACAAAACGATAAAGAATTTTTCTTTGTGTCCCTGTAAAAAAACTGTAAGTGCTAGATTCACGAAAATCTATACAGTTGGTGCAACTGTGACCTATAACATGTGTACAAATTTTTTGTTCATATTAATAAGGCGTTTAGACGCTATCACACAAAAAATTGGCCCCATAGGCCATAATGATAAAGAATTTTTCTTTGTGCCCTGTAAAAAAAACTATAAGTGCTAGATTTTCCAAAATCTATATAGATTGATTATCTGTGACCTATAATATGTGTATAAATTTTTTGCTCAATTGAATAAGGCATTTAGATGCTATCGCACTTTTAAGATTTTGGTCCCATAGGCCATAATGATAAAGAATTTTTCTTTTTGTCCCTGTAAAAAAACTATAAGTGCTAGATTCACCAAAATCTATAGGGTTCGTACTATGGTGACTTACAATATACGTACCAACTTTCAGCTTATTTGAACAAAGCGTTTAGACGCTAGCGTGTTCACTCACAGACATACACACATACATACACACAAACATACACACATACATACACACATACATACACACGCACATACATATATCATCGCAAAAATAGTGAAAACGGACTCATTGGACCTTGAAACGTATAGAAACATCAAAATCTCAAATTCGGATTTTTGACATGATTACAATACTTTCCTCACTATAGTGTTCGGAAAGTAAAAAAAAAAAAGAAGAAGAAGAAGAAGAAGTTTGTGCAAGTTTTAATATGTAGATGACGCCCTACACAAAATTTAGTAATTGTATTAAAAACTAGATGTTATTACCAATCGTTTGGCATCAACTGCCAGTTTCTACGATAATTTACGGCGAAATTAGTCGGGGGAGGAAATTATTATTATTTTATGACTGTACATATGCATATGTGCATATATATTTGCGAGAATATGATTCATGTATGTATATACTTTTTTCAGGGAAGGTCAGGGTGAAAATTCGGAGCAGAATTTAAATTATTTTTATTTATAAATTAACAAAAGAATCGTGAAAAGTTTATGACTATATATTAAAAAAAAAAAAAAAAAAAAAAGTGAATAATGGATCTAATAATATTCCATTACAACAGTCCTTTAGCTACCATAATCGTTGAAAGGTATTTTCACTTCGAAAAGTCATGATCAGTTAACCAAAGTTGTCAAACTTTAATATCGTTAGTCTTCTCGCGGGCCGCAAGAAACTACGCGGTGGGCCGCATGCGGCCCGCGGGCCGCGGGTTGGCCACCCCTGCTCTAGAAGACTTTGTCAAGTACAAGATATTTGATAAAACGTTTAAACATGGAAAATATTGTAATTAATAATATATACATATATATACTGTGTGTACATTATTTGTTACCCACCTGTACATTTTGAACAAATATATTGCTAAAAATTAAATCATAAGTTTTTCACCAACTTAATTTTTAAAAGTTTACATTTCAAAATATAAACAATGAAACTGTTTTTTATAATATATGATTAGTGACCAATTATCAATTTTATAAAGTTCAATTCATAAATAATTCTCTTGGTGCTTGTATGTAATTTTAACTTCTTCCTGCAAGTAAGTTTAAAGTTAATCTTAAGAAAAACATCATGATACATGATGTTAGATGATATGTCAAAATTACATTATCATGATAAAATTACTTTATTATTTTAATAGGTTAAAATCACTTTATTATGAGTAAGGATTTAAGCACATATTAATTGAGTACCACTATTTCTTCTTTCTAATAAACTTCAGTAATTGTTTGTAGTGCTTTTCTTCGATTGGATAACACGAAGATTGGTATAAATAAAATGATACTTAATAAAAAAAAATCGTTAAAAGCTCTGGATATTAATAGTCAATAAAAGTATAAGATTGTACTTTTGAGAGAACTTTTGAAATATGGCTTCTATAAAGTAATTAATTTTTTTTTTTTTTTTTTTTAAATAATTGTAGAAATGTGCAGAGATTCACTCAGTATTTATTAAAAGATACAGAATTTATTTTTGATTTTTGGATTCTCAAATGGCAAATATATAAATACGTAAATAAAATAAATAAATAAATATGGAAAGAATCCCCTAAAAATTTATAAATAAAAATTGTCTTTTTTCCAATTTGACTAGTAACATTCTTAAGCTTCTATTCTTCTACTTTTCAAATTTCCGTATAGCAGTAGTCTGTAAATTATATGCTATACAGTACCATAAGGTAAAGCTAGGACAGTTTGTGCACAATTCAACAAAATGATATAAAAAATCAAAATATTAATTTTTTTTTTTTTTTTGCTAAACTTTTGGTGCATGACTATGAATTGACCCTTCCAGGGATGGAACACGGGCGCAGAATTCATACCACTATTAACGAAACAAATTTTTCTACTTGTTAAGTCAATGATATTATAGGTAGAGAAAGTTCTTAAACAAATACCGGTATGAGCTCTGCGCCAGCATTCTATCCCTGCCCTTCTTCTATCCATTTCCATTGCTATTTTGTTGCTCTGTTGTAATTTAAAACAATAGTAGTAATAAAACCAAGAGAACTATTTTGCGCAATCTTTCCTTATAGGGCAGGAGTGATTGCGCACATGGGTAGGAGAGATTGCGGTTAATTATAACTACAATTACATTATATATAATAATAATTCACTTAAATGACATTATTGTAAAGTATTTTTAAACAAATATTTTTGCATCATTGGAAGTGGATATTTCAATTGCATAATAATAAAAAAAAAAAAAAAAAATCAGAAAAATAGAAGAAATTAAAAAAATAAACTGCAAAAATTTATTTAAGGGGAAAAAATATTAAAGAAACAGAGAAAAGAACAAAATTAGATAAAGAACATGACCAGAAAATAATATTAAGTTACTACAAGGGGTGTTCAAATGAAAAGGTACGAAACGTCGAAACAACGTAATCGTTAGCATATTTCCCTATGTCACTATGGGAGGAACGTAGCCAGACATGTAAGGATGTGATTGGAGTCTCCGTTGTGGATCGGAGCATGCGCGGGCACTCGCATGCGCAGGAGAGAGCAGAGGCTCTGATAAAAAGCACCGTCCAATTGACGCGGTAGTGCGTGAGAAGACAAGGATGGCGTTCATGTTGCAAAATTCGACGATTGAGGAGCAGCGAGGCGTTATCCGATTTCTGACAGCGGAAGGTGTTAAACCGGCCGCTATTCATCGCCGGATGGTGACCGTATACGGGCAAGACTGTGTGTCCGACAAGTCAGTGCGAAAATGGAGTGCCCGTTTTCGTGCAGGCCGTGAGAGTTTGGTTGATGACCCGAGACCAGGCCAGGCAAACACAGTCATCACGGCCGATCTCATTGACAAGGTGGACGACCTAGTGAGAAGTGATCGCCGTGTGACATTACGAATGTTGGTGGTGAAGGTGGATGTCAGCGTTGGAACAGTGTGGACAATAGTCCACGACAAATTGCGTTATCGGAAGGTGTGCGCGCATTGGGTTCCGAAGCAACTCACTGACCAGCAAAAGAAACTGCGTATGGGGATAGCACTTCAAAATCTGTTTTGGTATCATGAAGACCCCGCTTTCTTGGAGCGGATCGTCACAGGTGATGAGAGCTGGTGCCATCACTACGAGCCAGAGACAAAGCGGGACAGCATGCAGTGGAAGCATGCGTTGTCCCCTTCCCCTAAAAAGTTCAAAGCTGTGGCGTCAGCAGGCAAGGTATTGCTCACCGTCTTTTTCGATGTCCAAGGTCCACTACTTGTTGAATTCCTTCAGCACAGAAGAACCATCAACTCCGATGTGTACTGTGAGACACTCCGAAGCCTACGCAGGTCCATCAAGAACCAAAGACCTGGGCTGCTCACGGAGGGTGTGGTTCTGCTCCATGATAACGCGCGTCCACACGTGTCCAAGGTCACACACGCGGAACTGGCCAAGTTTAAGTGGGAGCAGCTTGACCATCCACCCTACAGCCCGGACATGTCGCCCTGCGATTTCCATGTGTTTGGTCCCCTGGAGAAACATCTGAAATGGCAGCGCTTTATCTCGGACGACGAACTCAAGGACGCTGTGAAGGACTGGGTCTTGTCACGGCCACAGGAATTCTGGGAGCATGGAATCCTTCGGATCGTTAATCAATGGGATAGTTGTGCTCAGGCCTATGGTGCATACTTTGAATAAAGTCTTTATTTATACCCACAGTGTCGTTTCGTACCTTTTCATTTGAACACCCCTTGTAGTTATCACACTTAATTTAAAATTAGTACATCACCTTTTCAGCTAGGATGGTTTCTTGTTTGATGACCGAATTTATCGTTGTTCACAATCATTGCACAAATTATTGTGCATGTGAAGTTATTTTGCAACCACCTGGCACAAGTGAAACTATTCGAGATGGTGTATCGTGTGGAATAGGCATTTCCGAGCGAAAAAAAAAAAAAAAAAAAAGCACACCGTGCCTGCAATGATATGTGTCTAGTCCCACCCATTTTTTGGCACAGAATACGCCCGCCATTTACTATTTATTAAAGTTTCTTTTTCCCTCAAAATCTTCCACCAAAAAATCCTTTACGTTTTAAAACCCTTTACGTTTATCTTATTAATAAGATGCCCCATCACTATGCCCCATCACCGGGGCACAGTGGTCCACAACCCGTAGTACAGTGGACCAACCTCTGTTATTCATGTTCAATTAATATAAATTACACATTTTGTTTTCTTCTAAAATTAGTTTCTTATGCAATACTAGTCTAAATAACCTAATTCGAACATTTTCATGAAATAAAATTACCAAAATTTAAAGGAAATCAAAATAAATAAGAAATCAAATTAGAGGAAGAATCCTATATCAGATTTCCTTTGACATTTCGTGCCATCACTAAAAACAATAAGATATATTTTTAATTTGTTTATTAATGTTATATAGTTATAAAAATTATGAAATATATAAATAAACATTATATTACTATTCAAACACTTTTATTAATTATTTTGAGATATTAATACTTTACATTATATTTGTGAGATAAGTTTAGCTAAAATTATTTTGCTTTTATCTTTTACGTATTATTTTTAAAAACAACAAAAATAAATTTATATAACCTACTGTTTATTATATCACATAATCATTTTATTTATTTTTATAATATAAAAGAATTCAAATAGTTATTAAATTTAGATATTCATAATTATTATACTACAATTCAACTATTTTTTTAACCGACTTCAAAAAAGAAGGAAGGTTCTCAATTCAAACCGTATGTTTTTTTTATGTTTGTTAGCTCATAACTTCTGAACGGATGCTCCGATTTTGATACTTTTTGTTTTGTTGAAAAGGTCTTGGTCTGCAATAGGTCCCATTGTAATATTTTTACGATCTAAAGAAAATACAGGGTGCCCAAAGAAATCAGTCCCAACTCTTTTAAATGCTAAACGGCTGCAGCTATAGTGATAAAAATGGTATGTAAGTATGGCAAAGTGGCCATGCAGTACAAGGTTAAACCGCTTGCAGCGCCACCTGGTGGAAAACAACGAAGTTAGTGTTCCTATCTCGAAAACGGCTCTAAAGAAAAAGTGAATTACAAAGCTGAAGAGTATCACCGATTTAGTACAAAAAGGTAGTTTAGACATTCATGCTAACGTTCCTATCTCGGAAACGGTTCAAGACAGGGGGGAAAAGTGAATTATAAAATTACAGAGCATCATCGATTTAGTACGAAAAGATAGTTTTGACATTGATGCTAAAAATACAAGGCTAAAAACGTGCATTTTTTTGTTCGCAATTTCTTACACTATACACACTTGAGTTACGTTGCTCGCGTTGTAGCGTGGCTGGTGAGACATACGCTATATAGTCCAACATAGGGTTACTTGATACTATTTGTTTTGTTGTAGAGATCTTCGTCTGAAGTAGGTCCCATTATAACATCTTTACAATCTAAAGAAAATAAAGCGTCATCTGGTGAAAAACAGCGGAATTAGCGCTCCTATCTCAAAAACGGTTCAAGATAGGAGAAAAGTTAATTACGAAGTTGTAGAGCATTATCGATTTACTACAAAAAGACAATTTTTAGACATTATTGAACACTTAAAATGTGCAGTTGTTTGTTCGCAATTTCCTACACTGTGCACACTTGAACTACGTTGCACACTTTGCAAAGTAGCGGATGACACGTATAGTCTGTGGTTCAAAGTACTGTTACTGTAAGCGGTCACATCGATTAGTGCAAAGTCGTTTTGAACAAACTTCAGAAAGTATTTTGTTCTTAATTCGAGCTATGTGTTGTTGTTGGTGTTTGTAAGCTTATAACTTCGTAAGAGATGCTCTAATTAACCGACTTCAAAAAGGAGGAGATTCTCAATTCAAAGCGTATGTTTTTTTTGTTTTTGTTTCTTAGCTCATAACTTCTGAACGGATGATCCGATTTTGACACTTTTTGTTTTATTGTAAAGGTCTTGGTCTGAAATAGTCTGATTTGTAAGATCTTTACGATAAAACGAAAATACAGGGTGCCCAAAAAAGTCAGTCCCGACACTTGTAACTGCTGAACAGGTGCAGCTATAGTCATAAAAGTTGTATGTAGGTACAGTAAAGTGGACATGGTCTACGTGATTCAACCGCCTAAAGCGCCACCTGGTGGGAAAGAGTGGAGTTAGCGATTCTATCACGGAAACGTTTCAAGACAGGAGAAAAAATTGAATTATAAAATTGTAGAGCATCATCGATGTAGTACGCATAGATAGTTTAGACATTAATGCTAAAAACAGAAAGCTTAAAACGTGCATTTGTTTGTTCACAATTTCCTATTTTGTTCACACTTGAACGACATTGCATATGTTGTAGCGTAGAGGGTGACATTTATGCTATGTAAAATTCAAAGTATGGTTATTGTAAGCGGTCACATCGATTAACGCATAGACGTTTTAAACCAACTTCATAAAAGAAGAGGTTCTCAATACAAACCATGTTTCTCGTTGTTGTTGTTGAAATTTGTTAGCTTATAACTTCGTAAGAGATGATTTAATTGTAATTTTTTTGTTGTTGTTGTCGTAATGATCTTGGCCTGAAATAGGTTTCATTATGATTTCATTAAGATATTAACAAATTACAGGATACTCACAAAAGTCTATTCTCACTCTAACTGCTGAACGCATCCAGCTACACTGGTGAAAGCAGTATGTAAGTATCGATGTTGAAACTTTTGTCCGTCAGCTGCAATGCATATTTAGCTCTTTGTTTGAACTTTACGCTGCGCAATTTCCAGCGCAGCGGGTGGCACGTATTCACTGTAAAGTTCAATATATATGCCTAACAGAATTTTCGGTTACGAATACAGCGTATCCGTTCTTTACATTTCTAAAGACTTTTTAATTTAACGTATGTTCGTTCAATAGATAGTTTTTTGCTCATATCCGATAAAGGCAAGAATAAGTGACACGACTTAAAAATGCAGCATTTGAGAAAAATCAACTTAAAAATAACTTGACCAGAATAACATTGGGTGCATTTCCTGTAATTTTCAGTGACATAAACCATTTTTTGTGTTATGTCACTTTTCTTGGAAGTTGTGATTTGTGAAACTTCCGTCGAACATCTTCTGATGCACTGCTATATTAATAAGTTTTCACTGAAAAGAGAAAAATAAAATCTTTTTGTAAAAAAATAGAACCGACTCCAAAAAGGAACTACTATTCAAACAACTATAAAAATGAAAGAAAATTAGCAGAAAATGGAACTGTAAATTGCGCCTAAAAGTATAAAATAATTTCCTTCGCCAAACAACCTATAACACTACAATTAATCATAACTTTTGAAGTCGGCGCAAAATTATATAAAAATTTATACCTTTATTCAATACAGAAATCAAATCCTATTCAAAATACACATCTCACATTGTTACCTACAAACCGCAGCCGAAAACTACTTTGATTCAAGAAAGCAAATAAGATTTCGTAAGCAGCAAAAGTTGGCGAAGATGCTGGTATCTGACATCCTTGGTGAAAGAAAAATCGCAAAATTATCTGGCAAACATATTTAATTTCTTTGGGATATCATGATTATTTTGATGAGGCATATCAAGAGAGTAATCAAGAATATGAAACAACACATCGTACAATATATATTATGAAAATATACATCTTGCGTGTATATTTTTACCTTACGTTTTGATCGCCAAATCCAAAAGCCACCAAGGATCATAGTTATCAATGATATATCGAATTAGCAAAGGAAACTCTAACTTCGTAGAAACATAAATACCGCATTGTGAAGAATGTTCACTGTTCTTTGTAGATGCTACTAATGGACCAATAATGTATACAGTGATAAAATAATAAAGGAAACATGAAAATGGGTCATTCGAAAAACAGCATTTGTTGCTACCGATCTAAAGACGAACCTTTAAAAACTAATGAAATTTTATTTAATTTTGCGCCGACTTCAAAAGTTATGATTAATTGTAGTGTTATAGGTTGTTTGGCGAAGGAAATTATTTTATACATTTAGGCGCAATTTACAGTTCCATTTTCTGCCAATTTTCTTTCATTTTTAGTTGTTTGAATAGTAGTTCCTTTTTGGAGTCGGTTCTATTTTTTTACAAAAAGATTTTATCCTTTTTCAGAAATGTATTTTATTATAACATTAAGATTATTATTTTTTTATTAATTATTTTGTGTCACAATATATCTGCATATGTAAATTTAACTAAAATAAATAAGGTATTAAATATAATTTGGACTTTTAGGCACACTGGAAGGCGGTCCACTGTGCTCCATTTAGAGGTGGTCCACTGTGCCCCATGTCCAGACAAAACAAATAATAATATTAAAATTATATATAAACTACAAATATCCTAATAAGTTTTATAAATTTTAAAACAACAATATCTTACCTTTTCTTAACAATTACCCAATATTTGTAGTTAATAATTAAGTCCTGATAAAATTAAAAAAAAGCTTGAAAAATTACATTGAGCAGCTCAAAACATAAAAATTTATAAAATGGCTACCTTAGCATTTTTACCATGTGGTTTTTTGGATGTGTACAAGTAGCACCATGCTGTCATCTTTGAGTCTCAATATAAACTAAAAAAGTTAAATATTAATAGATTTAAATAAGGGTGGTCCACTGCGCCCCAATCTCCCCTAATCATTGAAGACTTGTAATTAAATTCTGGACTTTCAGCCTTAAAATTAAAGTAAAGAGAGAAAACGATGATTTCCCCTATCTTTTAAATGGGTTTATCAACCTAATATATGATGAAGTCCAGTATATTTAATAAATTACTGTTTTATGTGTCATACTTGTGTAATACTATTATTTAATACTGAAATTCTTACATTTTTCAGATTCCCAATAATGACATCAAGTGTAGTGTGCCACGAGAATCTGCTCCGCCCCTGCTCATCAAGTTCCTGTTAATAAATCATAAGAGATTATTCCAATATTAGCAATACAACTGCACAAAAGAAATAGTATATTTTAATTTTGCCAACTTTCTATATAATATTTAATATTTTTCTATTTTAGTGAATTTCTACAGTTGCTTAAATTTTGAAGAATTTCAATTGCATCTAATGTTAACAAATAAGAAAATTCTATTCATATAACTTAGTAAAATGGTTACACGCGTAACATATCTAAATACTCTTACTTTTAGTGATTTGAACTTTTAATTTATTAGTTTGCTTTTAAACATTCCATAGTTTTGTAAATACATAATTGTATATTTTGTATATATGTATTTTAATTGATTATATACTGAAATTTTCAGACATTTGAAATTTACTTTTCTTACTGCAAAAACTATTAGTAAAGATGTAAAAATTTTTAAAGATTCAATTTCTTTTTAAACATTATTTAAAATTTATAAGTTTTCCAAAGTTTAACTCAAATTGACATTTTCATTGGCTTTGTAATGAACAGAAAAGTAAATAAAAAATATTTTACTGTTCTATTTTGTCTTATTTAAATATGACTGTTTATTATTATTCATTATTATTAGGCATTATTATTAGTATGTTGCCAAGTACATACTTGTCAACCTAACCCGGAAAATTGTTAGTTCCCGCCATTTTTTATACACCATTTAATTTTTAAAGCAATTCTCTTTAAATATATTTACGATTAAATAAGAAGAAAAATACTCTGAATAAACAACTTAGCGACTTTATGCTACCGGAAAATTTTATTAAATTATTTTAATTTATTTTAATTTATAATCGTTATAGTTTGCTGATTATATGAAATAAATATTTCTACTAAACTTTTGAGGTAGTCAAAAGGTGCTAAGTTGGCAACTATGTTCATAATTGCCATCATCCTAATTAATATTCCGTAGTAGTCCCCCCTCCCCCCCTTTTTTTTTTCATAACAGTAAAGTTTTGGAATAATATTCTCCAAATTCAATTACAATTAAATAATAAAAAAGATACTCTAAAATGACACTGGTGTGAAAAATAAGGCGGAGCTAACAATACTATATTTCTCTCTGTTTAATTTTCGTTTCACTTCGTGTATTTTGAAGTGTAATATTTTGAAAACTATATTTTATTATGATTTTACGCTTTTAAACAGTTAGTTTCGTACATATTTAGAGTTTTGTTTTATTTGCCGAAAATCTCGCTCTGTTACGTAACCAGTGGAATGTTGCAAACAAAGTTCCCAACATTTATAATTTATTCACGAGCATTTTTTTAGTCTTGCCACTTTTTCATACTGGAAATTTTGAAAAATGATTTTCTTCTTATTTAGTCGTTGTCACATATTCAAGAGAAATAATCTAGAAAAATTCTGCTGCGAAAAGAAGGCGGGACTAAAAATGCTCGTGAATAAATTATAAAAGTTGGGAACTCTGGTTGCAAATTCTTAACTATACAAAGAGGCACTATGTTGTCGATTTGGGTCAAACTCGCCAAGTAGAACCTGAAAGCAAATTTTCTCCAGTAATGTCTTGATCTTAGAACTGCGAAGGTTAAACATAGTGACTAAAGACTATAATCACTTTGTAATAAAAGCAAAACCTTCTTCGTCAGTAATGCTACTGCATTATTTCAGTAAGGGTAAGTAAAAGTTTTTTTCAACTTTTAAGCCACGGAAAAGGCAACAATACAGAAGTTTCTTTCTTCAAACTATTTCCTATTGCTCTAGAAGTAGAGCAAAAATGTAAGTCATGTTGAAAAAAGTATTATTACCCCCCCCCCCCCCCCCCCCCAAAAAAAAAAAAAAAAAAAAAAATCTAACAAAAATCTGAGAATTCCACGTTTAAAATTTGCGGATATTCTCTTGATGTTCATAATAATAGAAAAAATTACTAAATTCATTCTACCTTCAGTAGAAACAGCTCCATAGAACACCATAGATCCACCTTTAAAATGCCCGATTTATATCTGCCTTTAAAAAACCTACTCTGTCTTTCGCTATCTTCAGATCATGTCAGTAACTGTTAAAACCATTTAGTTAATCAAGAATAAAATGTTTTTCATCCGAAAATGCAACATTTTACCACTGAATATTGTCTTTATTCATCTTTAACAAAGACGTTCTTTCCCCCATTAAATGCTTATTGATTATTGCAAGTTTTTTATTCATTTTAACATATTATTAATTATTTTAAACATGCATAAATGTGAACCCCAAGCTTTCGATAAAAATTACGAGCAAATTAAGCGGCAATCATTTTGAGTAGAACAGTAAGAGAAATTATGAGTCTTCGATCTCTGTAAAATAACTCTGATTTTGCATCAGATCTCTGTCATATGGAACCAGCAGTTCAACGTTTGATCACATTTTCTTCAGCAATTTTAGATCTTCGAATTTCATTAGAAATACGACGGACTGAAATTATCCCTCCACTCAAAAAACACATTTATCATACTTCACTACACGAACGTTCTTTATTTATTTATTTATTTATTTATTTATTTATTTTTTTTTCGAGGAATTATCAGTAATGTCCGTAAAAAAAAAATTGAAGGCTTATATATGAATTAATCTAGCCCAGTAGTTAACAAATTGGCATGCCAACTGTAATTTATCCGCTAGTAAGTTAAATAAAACGAAAAAAATCTTGATTGTCCCTATAATTACGATCATCTAAAAACGTGGAGAAAAAAATATTTTGCTCTATTTTTTATTAATTTTATTTCATACAACTATTAAAAAAATTATAACAGTTTTGGTTTTTAGAATACTAGATATATTAAGTGCACTTACAAGGGAACTCTTCCAAGCGGTAATCACCGATTTTCTTTAAAAAAATTACAGAAAATAGTTTACACTATACTTAATTCACTTGTGAAAAAATTAGCTGCTGAATCGCAACAGGAAAGCTGTAAAAAATTATTAAACTTTACGTTTTGAACGCCAAATACGAAAAAAGTCATCGCCAAATCACATTAACCTTCATTCAGTGATGCCAAGGGACTTCAGTATAGGAGGGTTGTGTTTTCTATCGCTCTAGGGTGACTGAAGCAAGGAATCCATCCCCTCCGAGGAGGATCAAAATTATGATGGCATGTCTCCAGAATATCCCTATGAGTGAATACAAGACCATCTCCAATTTCCCACTGCGTAGCTATAGTGCGACGTTAAAACCCACTCAACACTCAATATATTTTCTGAAATTTAGAAGTTTCTATTTAGAAAAAGTGACATTGGGTTACATACAAAAGGAACGCTTGCAATTTCGATGACGTAAATTTTGCAAGTTTTTTGCAAATACAGTCGGCAGCAAAAGTGACAGAGCACTAGTGAAAATTCCTATGTAAAGAAAGTAAACTTAATGCAGATTTGTTAAATAAATCCTTGTCGAATCCTGTTCGTAGTCAGTCTAAGAACCCAATTTGACAAGGATTTATTTAACAAAACAGTGTTAAGTGTGCTTTTTTTCACATAGGAATTTTTGCTAGTAGTCGGATACTTTTGCTGCCGACTGCAGTCATACATTTTGAACGCCTGCAAACGGCTTTGCAACTGGAAGTGTTTCATTTGTATGTACCCCATTATGTTTTCCATTATTTTATGTAATGTTTCAATATTGTATTTATTTAAAATAATGCAATTTCAGAGTTACTTTTACATTCCTGCAGCTTATACATAACCTGGAGTAATTTAATGTCTGAAGCACTCGGCATGTGCATTTATATAAATTTGCAGACGATTTAAAAACTAATCTGATTTATAGATTGGTTGGCTGGGTTTTACGTCGCACTAGTACTGCGGAATGGGCAATTGGCGACCAATATGAATTATAATATTTGATTGAGAATTTGATTGTTAGAATAGTTGATTGAAATTAATACTCAAATAAATAAATCAAAATTAAAATATTTAAGATATTTGAGGTTGAGTAGGTTTTAAGTTTTAATTCGCACTGCAGATATGCAATGGCGACAGTCTAGGGTACATTTCTAGAGATGGTCCGTAGACGTGTTTACAACTTTGATCCTTTACGGAGGGGATTATTTAAAATTGTAAAAACGCGTGCATAACCTTTATGGCTTCTTACATTTCTGGTAATTTATTTTGTAAAAATATTCATTAGAATTTCATAAGGTTGGTTGGGTTTTACGTCGCACTAGTACTGCGCAGTAATTTTTTTCATAGGTAATTTTCTTAGAATTATTAACTGCGAAATCTTGTTGTTTTAAAAATAATTGTTATGCTGAATGCAGACCCTCCGTGGCCGAGTGAGTATGTCACCCTCGCTAATCGCCTTCACGTGTAAAAAAATGGGTTCGATTCCCCAGCCGACCCGGGGTGTTTTTTTAATTTTTTGTATTTTAATCCGGTTATCAGAGGCATACTATTGTAACAATCTCAGCTATCGTAGATCACAAGTTGGATCGTACAGTCGGTAGCAAAAGTATCCGAACACTAGCAATAATCCCCGTCAGAAAAATGCACTCTTAATACTGCTTTGTTAAGTAAATCCTTGTTGAATCATGTTCTTAGACTGACTAAGAACATGATTCGACAAGGATTTATTTAACAAAGCAGTATTAAGTGTACTTTTTTTAGACAGGAATTATTGCTAGTGCTCGGTCACTTTTGCTGCCGAGTGTTCGATCCGACTTGTGACCTAAGATAGCTGCGATTGTTACAATAGTATACCTCCCTATGTTATATCTGTCCTCATCTCGACGAAATTTACAGGAGGGGGATGTCGAGTCAAACATACAAATCGTATGTATATATTAAAAATAAATAACATACGCAGAATGCAACCATTTATCACCTGCCGATGTACCCAGACCCTCCTCAGGAGTGCATCGCAAACCGTCGCCAATTGCCCATAGTGCAGTACTAGTGCGACGTTAAACCCAACCAACAAACAGGACGAAATTTAGGGTAGAATCATAGATCGTCTCCAATTGCTCATTGCGTAGCTCTAATGAGATATTGGATCCACACAACTCATATTCTGTGAAGTTGCTTGGTCGTCGAAGGTTCGTACTGCCCAATAAAATGATCAGACTAAGGGGTACATACAAATGAAACACTTCCGGTTGCAAAGCCGTTTGCAAATGTTCCAAATGTATGACTACAGTCGGCAGCAAAAGTATCCGACCACTAGCAAAAATTCCTATATAAAAAAAGCACACTTAACACTGTTTTGTTAAATAAATCCTTGTCGAATCCTGTTCTTAGACTGACTAAGAACAGGATTCGACAAGGATTTATTTAACAAAACTGCATTAAGTGTACTTTTTTAACATAGGAATTCCTGCTAATGCTCGGATACTTTTACTGCCGACTGAATTTGCAAAAAATTTGCAAAATTTACGTCATGGAAATTGCAAGCGTTCCGTTTGCTTGTAACCCTTATAAGAAAAATGTGTTCGGATACGAAATGTTTCATTTTAGTTAAAAAAAAAAAACAGCTTTGTGTTTTAATATAAAATGTTTTGTTTTATTTAAATTTATAAAAAAGTTTTGATCATATATTTTTTTTAATGTCGTTATTAAAAACTTGATGTAAATATTCTTGCAATTGTTATTGACACAGCTTATTTAACTGAAATATTAAATGTTATTTAGAATTTCGACTAAATAAGTCTCAATCTGGTAAATTATCTGGTTTTTGTTAATCTACTCTGAATTCTCATGTGCTCGACAGCGTAGGGAGTTCGTTTGACTATCAAAAAGAAAGAAGAACATCTACATCTATTAAATCTTCATTTCAATGAAATTTCGAAGAATGCAGTCGCCAAACAGGCGCTTTTTTGGAAATATTGCAAACATGCTTCCATTTTTAATAATTTTTTATAGCTTATCTATTGCGACTCAGCAGCTAATATTTTAGGAAGATGCTAATTATGATTAAATCTTATGCCAGAATTTTTTTCAAGAAAATCGGTGATTACCGCTTCAAAGAGTTTCCTTGTTAGTATAATCTTGTTCACAATTATTTTTACATTAGTTATTTCAGAACATAAAGTGTCCTTATAAATATGAGAAGGAGTGTATATATATCTATGTATATATAAATATTTTTAAGAAATTAATTTATCAGTCAATCTTTAACATAAATATATATATATATATATATATATATATATATATGATTTAACTTACTAATGAATCTATAAAGTAATAACCAAATGTATTTATAAAATATTGCTGAGTTGCTGTAATATTTAAAATCCATTGTCCACACTAGAGCCTGAACTGGGTGGAATGCCCTTTAGTGAGACTTTTAAGGGGATACCAGCTCACACTCACGGGAGTTTTAGGGAAAACGACGGAAAACTATTAAGATCAGACAGAAGGTTGTTCGAACGCGATACCCATATTTATTCGCCTAATAGTATGGCCAATATATCGAATTTTTTTGGTTGTTAATAAGAGTTATAAGAAGTATATATTTTTTTCCGGGTGGGAGGAAGAGAGGCATTTTGAATTGTATAAACAGAACAAATTCTATATCTTGTATATAAGATAGATAGGTTTTCTAGATTTTCCTAATTCTAAGTGAGGAATTTACAAAAAATAATACTAACACCAGAAAGCTTAAGTGGAGTATTCTTTAAAGCATTTATGAACGGACGTTCGATCGTTCTTTTCTTCTTCAAAAACAACTTATTTCACAAGGTACTGCTTTTACTGTATCCAAAGCCACACTTGCCAATCACCACAGTGTTGCCAGGTGTAGGGATTTCTCACGTACTGTAGGGTAATTAAGCTCTCCTAATGGCGTAGGGACGGGGGGGGGGTTAATTCTGTTTACTAGGGATTTTTCTATTTGATGAAACTTGTAAAGTTCTCTTTGTGAACGTAAAAAGTTTTAAACTTATCTGTAAAAAAGTTGCTTACAATACCTTGTTTCTGATACATTATTTTATTACAGATTCATGCGAAGTGAAACATTTCACAGCTCAGAGTTGGCAACATCTATAATTTATTCCAGCATATTATTAGTACTACCCTCTTTTTGTACTTCTACTACTTTTCTTATAAGAGTAGTTTTCTGCCTGTTTAATCTTAGTTACATACTGGGGAAAATTACTCAAGAAAATAAGTAAGGGAGAAAAAATTGCATTACTATGATTGTTCCGGCATGAATTATAATAGTTGGAAATTTTGCATATTTTTAATATGTCCTCCCTTCTATTATTACCATAGCTGCCAATATTTTAATTTATTCCGGAGTCATTTTAGCCCCGCCTCTAATTCTTACCACTTATTTTTTAAAAGTAATTTTTCTTATTTTATCGAAGTTTTGTATTCAAGAAGATTTTTCTATAAATAAAGTGGTGCGGAATAAAGGCGGGGCTAAAAGTACTCCGGAATAAATTAAAATATTGGCAGCTATGTTATTACTACTATTATTATTCCAAAATGGTAAATTTATTATATAATTTTAATAAAAAATATAACATTTATTTAATATTTGGATATCATTAACATCAAACTTTTAAAATAAATTGGACAATAAGTCATGTACATTTTAATATTACATTTCCTCGAAATTGCAGTTGTTTTCATCAGCAAATGTCAAGTTTTTTGTATACACCCACCTCTCAAATAAAATATATTGTACAGTACAAATTCTTAATCGTAAATATATTATACTGATCTAAAAGTGTATTTTATTTTGTTTTACGTCAGAATGCGTTGTCTTTAGTTTTCCCTTCCATAAATTAGCCTTTTTATTTCTCTTTGATGTGCTCATACCACCCATTTTGTGTAGCCACACCCCTTAAGGAGTCAGAGTACCTATCAAGTTGATATTTGCTGGTTTAATATTGATTATTTATTACAAAATTAAATTTATTAGGCAGGTTTGATGTGAAAACATGTCAAAGGAGATTAGTTGTTTGATTTAATAATTTAATAGAATACACAGCTAACAATATTAAATTTAAACAATTTATAGAAATATAGTCCATTTTATTGACCGTGTTTTTACGAATATGCATTTGTATACATAAATTAGGTTCTTGTTTTTATTTGTTCGTTTGTTTCCACAATCAACTTATGTGTATATTAATAAGAACCGATTATTATTATTATTTTAATGCTAGAAAATATTAAAATAAAAATAATAATATGATTTTATATAATTTCTATTAATTGTTTTGAATCGTAGGGTATTTTGTAGGGTAAAAATATTTTAATGTGGGGAGTGTAGGGATTTTTTTCTTCATTTAGTAGGGAGAATTTAAATTTTCATCTGGCAACACTGTAGCTCCGTTCACATGAGCAGTTTCAACCCGGGTCGTACCCGCGTCAGTCTTCGCGAAGCTGCTCGCATTCTTCCTTCCCGCGAAAAAGGAGGGTTAGACGTGGGTCATTTTTCCTTCTGAATCAACCCCGCCCCGCATTATACTAGGGCTAATGCGGGGTTAACCCGCGAATTACCCAGAATTCTTTTCGTTTGTTTCTGTTTCAAATTACAACAGTGAATTGCGCGTTATGTTCAAGAGTTAAACTGCGTTCTTTTTTATTTATTTTATTTTTGTATGTGTGTATCGCTCTCTTAAGTTAATTGAAGAATAATAATACTAACGGAAGGAATTTAAAATAATGCGTGGATATTATATAAATGAAAAGTATAAAACAGACACGGTGTTTTGTACTTTTCTTTTTTCCTTTTTAATTGAAATTTCAAAAATTCTCAGTAAACTAAGATATAGTAAATTAATATTGTTTCACAATATGATTTTTTTTTTTTTTAAGTATAAAAGTTATTTAATTAAAAGTTTGACATATTTTTTTTTCCTTCGAAAATAACTTCTTAGAATTATAAAAAAAATTGTATGCATTAGAATATAACAATAGTAAGTATTAATATTTCTCAAAAACTATTTAAATTCAATAAAATAAAATTAAAAATTTATATATTTTTTAAATATTAATCCGACTGAAAAATTTTTAACTTTTTCTCTTGCTTTTATAATATTATAATTTATTTAACAATATATTCTAAACATGTTGGAATATTGCTTTCACTATTAAATGATAAATTAATTTTTAAAAAAAGGTTTTTATGCTTGAATATTAAATTTTTTCCGCAGGTCAAGTAAGTCAGTTCTGCACCAGAAATTATAATTAGCACACGAGGTTCTATTTGTACGAGCTGTTTCTTCAAAATAATACAGATTTTGTGTTAAACAAAATTTCTGGTGGAGGAATGACATATCTTATCTGCGGATTATACGCAGAATATTACGGTACTGTAAAAAGAACGATAGGAAATAAACATGTGGATCTCCCGCTGAGTTCCAAATTTACATTACTGAGTTCCAAATGTACATTTAAACTATTTAAAAATTCTTTCCACTTGCATACACTTTTCTAATATGATAAGTAAAGGTTTTTTTCAACTTTTAGGCCACGGAAAAGGCAACAATACAGAAGTTTTTTTCTTCAAACTATTTCCTATTGCTCTAGAAGTAGAGCAAAAATGTAAGTCATGTTGAAAAAAGTATTATTACCCCCCCCCCCCCAAAAAAAAAAAAAAAAAAAAAAAAAAAAAATCTAACAAAAATCTGAGAATTCCACGTTTAAAATTTGCGGATATTCTCTTGATGTTCATAATAATAGAAAAAATTACTAAATTCATTCTACCTTCAGTAGAAACAGCTCCCCTGAGCACCATAGATCCACCTTTAAAATGCCCGATTTATATCTGCCTTTAAAAAACCTACTCTGTCTTTCGCTATCTTCAGATCATGTCAGTAACTGTTAAAACCATTTGGTTAATCAAGAATAAAATGTTTTTCATCCGAAAATGCAACATTTTACCACTGAATATTGTCTTTATTCATCTTTAACACACACGTTCTTTCCCCCATTAAATGCTTATTGATTATTGCAAGTTTTTTTATTCATTTTAACATATTATTAATTATTTTAAACATGCATAAATGTGAACCCCAAGCTTTCGATAAAAATTACGAACAAATTAAGCGACAGTCATTTTGAGTAGAACAGTAAGAGAAATTATGAGTCTTCGATCTCTGTAAAATAACTCTGATTTTGCATCAGATCTCTGTCCTATGGAACAAGCAGTTCAACGTTTGATCACATTTTCTTCAGCAATTTTAGATCTTCGAATTTCATCAGAAATACGACGGATTGAAATTATCCTTCCACTCAAAAAACACATTTATCATACTTCACTACACGAACGTTCTTTCTTTCTTTCTTTCTTTCTTTATTTATTTTTTTCGAGGAATTATAAGTAATGTCCGTCCAAAAAAAATTGAAGGCTTATATATGAATTAATCTAGCCCAGTAGTTAACAAAATGGCATGCCAACTGTAATTTATCCGCTAGTAAGTTAAATAAAACGAAAAAAATCTTGATTGTCTCTATAATTACGATCATCTAAAAACGTGGAGAAAAAAATATTTTGCTCTATATTTATTAATTTTATTTCATACAACTATTAAAAAAATTATAACAGTTTTGGTTTTTAGAATACTAGATATATTAAGTGCACTTAGTATAATCTTGTTCACAATTATTTTTACATTAGTTATTTCAGAACATAAAGTGTCCTTATAAATATGAGAAGGAGTGTATATATATATATATGTATATATAAATATTTTTAAGAAATTAATTTATCAGTCAATCTTTAATATATATATATATATATATATATATATATATATATATATATATATATATAAGATTTAACTTACTAATGAATCTATAAAGTAATAACCAAATGTATTTATAAAATATTGCTGAGTTGCTGTAATATTTAAAATCCATTGTCCACACTAGAGCCTGAACTGGGTGGAATGCCCTTTAGTGAGACTTTTAAGGGCATACTAGCTCACACTCACGGGAGTTTTAGAGAAAGCGACGGAAAAGTATTAAGATCAGACAGAAGGTTGTTCGAACGCGATACCCATATTTATTCGCCTAATAGTATGGCCAATATATCAATTTTTTTTGTTGTTAATAAGAGTTATAAGAAGTATATATTTTTTTCCGTGTGGGAGGAAGAGAGGCATTTTGAATTGTATAAACAGAACAAATTCTATATCTTGTATATAAGATAGACAGGGATGGAACACGGGCGCAGAATTCATACCACTATCAATGTAAGGAAATGTTCTACTTCTTAAATCAACGATACTATAGGCAGAAAAATATCTTAAGCAGATTCCGGTATGAATTCTGCGCCCGTGTTCCATCCCTGGATAGGTTTTCTAGATTTTCTTAATTCTAAGTGAAGAATTAAAAAAAATAATAATAACACCAGAAAGCTTAAGTGGATTATTCTTTTAGGCATTCATGAACGTACGATTTGATCGTTCTTTTCTCCTTCATGAACGAATTATTTAACAAGGTACTGCTTTTGCTGTATCCACACTTGCCAATCACCACAGTATTGCCAGATGTAGGGATTTCTCGCCGACTATAGGGTAATTAAGCTGTCCTATTGGCGTAGGGATGGGGGGGGGGGGGTTAATTCTATTATCTGATGAAACTTGTCAAGTTCTCTTTGTGAACGTAAAAAGTTTTAAACTTATCTGTAAAAAAGATGCTTACAATATCTTGTTTCTGATACATTATTTTATTACAGATTCATGCGAAGTGAAACATTTCACAGCTCAGAGTTGGCAACATCTATAATTTATTCCAGCGTATTATTAGTACTACCCTCTTTTTGTACTTCTACTACTTTTCTTATAAGAGTAGTTTTCTGCCTGTTTAATCTTAGTTACATACTGGGGAAAATTACTCAAGAAAATAAGTAAGGGAGAAAAAATTGCATTACTATGATTGTTCCGGCATAAATTATAATAGTTGGAAAATTTGCATATTTTTAATATGTCCTCCCTTCTATTATTACCATAGCTGCCAATATTTTAATTTATTCCGGAGTCATTTTAGCCCCGCCTCTAATTCTTACCACTTAATTTTTAAAAGTAATTTTTCTTATTTTATCGAAGTTTTGTATTCAAGAAGATTTTTCTGTAAATAAAGTGGTGCGGAATAAAGGCGGGGCTAAAAGTACTCCGGAATAAATTAAAATATTGGCAGCTATGTTATTACTACTATTATTATTCCAAAATGGTAAATTTATTATATAATTTTAATAAAAAATATAACATTTATTTAATATTTGGATATCATTAACATCAAACTTTTAAAATAAATTGGACAATAAGTCATGTACATTTTAATATTAAATTTCCTCGAAATTGCAGTTGTTTTCATCAGCAAATGTCAAGTTTTTTGTATACACCCACCTCTCAAATAAAGTATATTGTACAGTACAAATTCTTAATCGTAAATATATTATACTCATCTAAAAGTGTATTTTATTTTGTTTTACGTCAGAATGCGTTGTCTTTAGTTTTCCCTTCCATAAATTAGCCTTTTTATTTCTCTTTGATGTGCTCATACCACCCATTTTGTGTAGCCACACCCCTTAAGGAGTCAGAGTACCTATCAAGTTGATATTTGCTGGTTTAACATTGATTATTTATTACAAAATTAAATTTATTAGGCAGGTTTGATGTGAAAACATGTCAAAGGAGATTAGTTGTTTGATTTAATAATTTAATAGAATACACAGCTAACAATATTAAATTTAAACAATTTATAGAAATATAGTCCATTTTATTGACTGTGTTTTTACGAATATGCATTTGTATACATAAATTAGGTTCTTGTTTTTATTTGTTCGTTTGTTTCCACAATCAACTTATGTGTATATTAATAAGAACCGATTATTATTATTATTTTAATGCTAGAAAATATTAAAATAAAAATAATAATATGATTTTATATAATTTCTATTAATTGTTTTGAATCGTAGGGTATTTTGTAGGGTAAAAATATTTTAACGTGGGGAGTGTAGGGATTTTTTTCTTCATTTAGTAGGGAGAATTTAAATTTTCATCTGGCAACACTGTAGCTCCGTTCACATGAGCAGTTTCAACCCGGGTCGTACCCGCGTCAGTCTTGGCGAAGCTGCTCGCATTCTTCCTTCCCGCGAAAAAGGAGGGTTAGACGTGGGTCATTTTTCCTTCGGAATCAACCCCGCCCCGCATTATACTAGGGCTAATGCGGGGTTAACCAGCGAATTACCCAGAATTCTTTTCGTTTGTTTCTGTTTCAAATTACGACAGTGAATTGCGCGTTATGTTCAAGAGTTAAACTGCGTTCTTTTTTATTTATTTTATTTTTGTATGTGTGTATCGCTCTCTTAAGTTAAGTTCTTATTCGTTAAGTTCTCTATTTGTACGAGCTGTTTCTTCAAAATAATACAGATTTTGTGTTAAACAAAATTTCTGGTGGAGGAATGACATATCTAATCTGCGGTTTATACACAGAAAATTACGGTACATTTTTATTTATTTATTTATTTATTTTTTTTTTTTATATTCAGATTCAATAGCATTTCATACAGCATAGATGATATTCTGAATACAATTAAACTATTTAACATTTCTTTCCACTTGCATACACTTTTCTAATATGATAAGTAAAGGTTTTTTCAACTTTTAGGCCACGGTAAAGGCAATAATACAGAAGTTTCTTTCTTCAAACTATTTCCTATTGCTCTAGAAGTAGAGCAAAAATGTAAGTCTTGTTGAAAAAAGTATTATTACCCCCCAAAATCTAACAAAAATCTGAGAATTCCACGTTTAAAATTTGCGGATATTCTCTTGATGTTCATAATAATAGAAAAAATTACTAAATTCATTCTACCTTCAGTAGAAACAGCTCCCCAGAGCACCATAGATCCACCTTTAAAATGCCCGATTTATATCTGCCTTTAAAAAACCTACTCTGTCTTTCGCTATCTTCAGATCATGTCAGTAACTGTTAAAACCATTTGTTTAATCAAGAATAAAATGTTTTTCATCCGAAAATGCAACATTTTACTACTGATATTGTCTTTATTCATCTTTAACACAGACGTTCTTTCCTCCATTAAATGCTTATTGATTATTGCAGGTTTTTTATTCATTTTAACATATTATTAATTATTTAAAACATGCATAAATGTGAACCTCAAGTTTTCGATAAAAATTACGAGCAAATTAAGCGGCAGTCATTTTGAGTAGAACAGTAAGAGAAATTATGAGTCTTCGATCTCTGTAAAATAACTGTGATTTTGCATCAGATCTCTGTCCTATGGAACCAGCAGTTCAACGTTTGATCACATTTTCTTCAGCAATTTTAGATCTTCGAATTTCATTAGAAATACGACGGATTGAAATTATCCCTCCACTCAAAAAACACATTTATCATACTTCACTACACGAACGTTCTTTATTTTATTTATCTATTTATTTATTTATTTATTTTTTTTTTTTTTCGAGGAATTATCAGTAATGTCCGTCCAAGAAAAATTGAAGGCTTATACATGAATTAATCTAGCCCAGTAGTTAACAAATTGGCATGCCAACTGTAATTTATCCGCCAGTAAGTTAAATAAAACGAAAAAAATCTTGATTGTCTCTATAATTACGATCATCTAAAAACGTGGAGAAAAAAAATATTTTGCACTATTTTTTATTAATTTTATTTCATACAACTATTAAAAAAATTATAACAGTTTTGGTTTTTAGAATACTAGATATATTAAGTGCACTTAGTATAATCTTGTTCACAATTATTTTTACATTAGTTATTTCTGAACATAAAGTGTCCTTTTAAATATGAGAAGGAGTGCATATATATACACACACACACACATATATATATATATAAGATTTAACTTACTAATGAATCTATAACGTAATAACCAAATATATTTATAAAATATTGCTGAGTTGCTGTAATATTTAAAATTACAAATCGATTGCGGATGATTTTGAATTTGTAAAATTATTAGGAGGGGCGGTAAGGGGGAGCTATGGGGTAAAAACAAATAGGAGTACAGTTAGGCCGTTCAAAATTGGTACAGATAGGTTTAAGAGGCCTGCAAGTCGAATGGGGATATTTTCGATTGTGTAAAGTTATTAGGAGGGCGAGAAGGGGGAGGGGAGGGGGGCAAAATAATAAAAATAGTGTCAGATCGTTCAAAATTGATACATAGAAGTTTTCGATACTTACAAATCTATTGCGGATGATTTTTAATTTGTAAAACTATTAGGAGGGGCGGGTAGGGGGGCTATGGGGCAAAAACAAATAGAAATACAGTTAGGCCGTTCAAAATTGGTACAGATAGGTTTAAGATGCCTGCAAGTCGAATGGGGATATTTTCGAAAGTGTAAAGTTATTAGGAGGGGCGAGAAGTTGGGAGGGGAGAGGGGGGGCAAAAAAAAGTAAAAAATAAAATAAATAAATAATTATAATTGCATAAGTTGATAAAAAATGCTATGCAATAGCTTTACCGCGGCAGTCCCCGAGTGCCACACGTATTTTTTTTTTAAGTAAATGTAGGCGCTATAATTGAACGGGGTTTGAGGAGGGCAGCAACCCCTTTCACACAGAATTACTGCCAAATTAAACTGTTCCTAAGCTTATTTTAGATTATTTTTAATGTACATTGAATATCATTATCTTATCTTATTGTTCTTATATGCAATTTATATTTATTCTTTACTTAATATGCAATCTATATATGTAATATTGAAATGCAATGTAACAGAAAGTCGTGTGAGTAACACACCAGATTATTTTTTTTTTCTAGAAACGTGAAATATAGTCTTCATTATTTTAAGAACAGCACAAGTTAAACTTTTAGTATTAAATTTTCTTTTTTCTTTCCCACTGGACATCCATATCGAAGCATAATTTAAAAATGAACTTTGAATCTTTTAAACTAATAAGCAATTTGTATTCATTTCTTTTTTTATCTTTATTATTGTTTGTAAGATTTAAAAAAAAAAAAAAAAAAAAAAAAAAAAAAGAAAGAAAAGAAAAAGAATTAAAGAATCTCATTTACCATATTTTTACTTTCTTCTATATGTAATATAGAGAAAGTATTGGATTCGTAAAAATTTTCGACCTCGGGTTTTTGATGAATTTACACGTTTTGAGAGATGCAGAACACGATTTGACCATTTTTAGAAAATGTCTGTCTGTCTGTCTGTCAGTCTGTGTGTGTGTGTGTGACAAAATTTTGTGGCAACTGTATCTCAAGAACTACTGCACAGAATTTCATACAAATTGGTATGTAGTTGTACCTTGACATAGATTAGTGCCTATCAACTTTTGGTAAAAATTGTCTTACAGATTGCGTTGCCATCCCGCTTTTTCTAAATTTTTAACATGGTGATATAGGACAAAATTTTGTATAAATGTGCATAAAGAGAATTATTTTTTAGTAATCATTATGAAATTTACAAGAATTATTTAAAATAGAGATAGTCAACTGGGAAAAAAATTTTGTATGCGTAGGAGCCTCGCCACCCCTCGTGGGGGGGAAGTCCCCCCTCGAGGGGAGTAAATTTTCAAGATTGGTATCTTTCGAAAGGTCTCGTCAATACCTTTAAAACGAATGGTTGAACTATAAATCTGTGATAATTTAAAACAAAGTTATCGATTTTTTTACTTTCTTCTATATGTAATATAGAGAAAGTATTGGATTCGCGAAAATTTTCGAAGTCCACTTTTTGATGGATTTACATGTTTTGGGATATGGAGAACACGAATCAATAGTTTTTAGAAAATGTCTGTCTGTCTGTCTGTCTGTCTGTCTGTCTGTCTGTATCATTTTTTTGTGGACGCTGTATCTCACGAACCAATGAATGAAATTTAACCAAACTTGGTATTTAGTTGCACCCTGACATAAACTGGTGCTGATTAGATTTTGGGATCACTCGCTCAATAGGTGGCGTTGTGATCGCATTTTATGCAAATTTTTAACATGGCAGCATAGGACAAAATTCCGTATAAATGGGCATAAAGAGAGTTATTTTACACTTGTGATTGTAAAATTAATATGAATTATTGATAATAGTAGTAGTTAGCTAGGAAAAAAATTTTGTGCATGGGGGGGCATCGGTTCCCCCCCTGGGGGAAAATCCCCCCCCGGGGAAGTAAATTTTCAAGATGGGTATCTTTCGAAAGGTCTCGTTGATAATAGTAATAGTTAACTTGGAAAAAATTTTTGTGCATGTGGGGGCATCGGTTGCCCCCCCACCGGGGGGGGGGAAGTTCCCACCCGGGGGGGCAAAATTTCAAGATGGGTATCTTTCGAAAGATCTCGTCAATACCTTTAAAACGAATGGTTGAACGATAAATCTGTGATAATTTAAACCAAAGTTATCGATTTTTTTTACTTTTAACAAAAAAAAAAGAAAAATATCGCAATTTTTTTTTTTTTTTTTAACGAAATTTAACCAAACTTGGTATTTAGTTGGTCCCCGACATAAACTGGTGCTGACTATGTTTGGGGATCAATAGCTCAACAGGTGGCGCTGTGATAGCATTTTATCTAAATTTTTAACATGGCAGCATAGGACAAAAATTCGTATAAATGTGCATAATTAGAGTTGTTTTAAACTTGTGATTGTAAAATTAATATGAATTATTGATAATAGTAGTATGTAGCTATGAAAAAAAATTTATGGATGGGGGGGCATCGCTTCCCCCCCTGGGGGGGAATTACCCCCCCGGGGGGGATAAATTTTCAAGATGGGTATCTTTCGAAAGGTCTCGTCAATACCTTTAAAACGAATGGTTGAACTATAAATCTGTGATAATTTAAAACAAAGTTATCGATTTTTTTCACTTTTAACAAAAAAAAAAAAAAAAAAAAAAAAACTTAGAAAAAAAAAATCGTACTTTTTTTTTTTTTTCTTTTTTTTTTTTTAATATTGTTACTGATTGAATATGTATAGGTAAATATAGAAGAAAGTCTTGTGGTGGCCACAACATACTAGTTTACTTTTAACAAAAAAAAAACTTAGAAAAAAAATCGTATTTTTTTTTTTTTTTTTAACGAAATTTAACCAGACTTGGTAGTTAGTTGGCCCCTGAAATAAACTGGGGCTGATTAGATTAGGGGATCAATCGCTCAACAGGTGGCGCTGTGATCGTATTTTTTCTAAATTTTTAACATGGCACTATAGGACAAAATTTCGTATAAATGTACATAATGAGAGTTATTCTTAACCTGTGATTGTGAAATTAATATGAATTATTGATAATAGTAGTAGTTAATTAGGAAAAAATTTGGGGTATCGCTTTTTTTTTTTTTAATTATTATTATTATTTATTGTTACTGCGTGAATTTGTATAGGAAAATATAGAAGAAAGTCTTGTGGTGGCCACAACATACTAGTTTTATATGTATTTTCAAGAGTAATTAAAACATATATATTTTAAAAGGAGGAAAAAATAATTAAGTAATAGTTAAAATTAACAGATTTAGAATATACAAAAAGTGGTTAAATTTTTAACCTCTGGTTACTAGTTTTTTCGTCCTAAAACTTTTTAATGCATATAAACTACAGGTATTGGACAAAATAATGGAAACACTTTCGCTTTTTTGCGTTTTAACGAATATCTTGAAAAACACTTATTGTGTTTCTCTTAAATTTTTGGAATAAGGAAAACACGTCTTTCCTCATATTTTTCAGCAAAGAGTTTGTCACGAAGGACCATAGGGAAGGAACAACAAATCCATTGATATAAAAAGTATTTGTGATTACCCTGTATATGGAAAAGCATCGATTGATCTGCAAATTTTAGATATGGCTATAAATTTTATATTTTATACGTGTGTAGAGTTTTGTGAAGATATCTCGAATATTTAAGGAGTTATTAATATTTTATTAAAAAATGCAAAATTCTTTCGCAAGTTTTTACTTTATAATTCCAAAGAGTTTTCTTCAAATTTCATGAAATTTTCAGAAAACATGACAACATACGGCTAAATTATTGTACTATAGTTTAAAACAAATATATTTAATATTCAAAGAAAAATGGTCAGTTGTAGAAAGTAATTTATTACTGCGCATGTGCGTACTGTAGCAAAAAACTTTGACATAGTTTAATACTCATGCTGCATAGAGCACCTTATAAAAAAAATCAGTTGAATATCACAAAAATTCACAGATATCAGTGATTAAATGAACTGCTTCTCAGCTGTTTTCTAAAAAGGTCTTTAAGATAAGGGGTCATTCACAAATGAAAATATGTATCAGAAAAAACTATGTTACACAATAAAACTTAACATAATATATGCAATTATTTTATATATATTATATATTATATACCTATAAAAAAAAAATTAATTGTTTAAAAAGAAAAACTAATTTTTTTCCTGATAAAATTTTTTATTTGTGAATGACCCATTATCGTAAAGACCTAGAAAACTGTTGAAAAAGACCCCATTTAATCACCAATATCTCTATGAATTTTTGTGATATTCAACTGGATTTTTTTTTCTTTTTTTAATAAGGTGCTCTGTAAAGTTGAGTACTAAACTATGCCCATTTTTTTCCCCTACAGTCTGCGAATGCGCAGCAATGAATTATTTACTACAACTGTCTATATCTTTTTGAATATTAAATATATATTTCTTTAATTTAGGCATAAGATAAAGCTAGGACAGTTTGCGCACAATTCAACAAGATGATATAAAAAATCCAAACATTAATTTTTTGCCAAACTATTGGTGCGTAACTTTGAATTGATCCTTCTTCTATGCATTCCCATTGCTATTTTGTTGCTCTATTGTAATTTAAAACAACTGTAGTAATAAAACTAAGATAGCTATTTTGTGCAATCTCTCCTTATGGGCTAGGAGTCATTGCGCACATGGGTAGGAGAGATTGCGCTTAATTATAACTATAATTACATTATCAATAATAATAGTTCCCTTAAATAACATTGTTGTAAGGTGTTTGTAAAGAAATATTTTCGCATTGGGAGGGGATATTTCAATTGAATAATTAAAAAAATCAGAAAAATAAAAGAAATTTAAAAAGAAATTAAAAAATTTATTTGAAGAAAAAAATATTAATGAAACAGTAAAAAGAACAAAACTAGAAAAAAAACAAGACCCGAAAATAATATTAAGTTGCTAGTTAACACGTTTAACTTAAAATTGGTACCTTTTCAGCTAGAATGGTTTCTTGTTTGTTGAATGGATCTCTCATTGTGCACAATTATTGCACTTATTATTGTATATGTGAGGTTATTGTGCAACCACCTATCACAAGTTAACCTGTTCGAGACAGTGTATCCGTCTTGAACAGGCATTTCCGAGTTTAAAAAAAAGTTAGCATACCGTGCGTGCAATGATATGTGGCTAGTCCCGCCCATTTTTAAGCACAGAATCCGCCCACCATTTACTATCTATTAAAGTTTTTTTCCTCAAAATCTTCCGCCAAAAAGTCCTTTATGTTTAAAAATCCTTTACGTTCATTTTTTTTTTCTTTATTTAGGCGATTACACTCCATAAAACAGGGGTCGTACTCCCCGCTTTTTTTTTTAGGACACTCTCACAGATAAGAAATTTTCACCTTTTCAGCCACCACTAATTTCATGTAGAATTATTCTTGATATATTTATAGTAATGTGCCACGATTATATAGGGTAACGATTATGGTATAAATATAGTGGTAGAAATATATTTGAAAATTTCTTATTTCTCAGAGTGTCCTGAAAAAAAGGCGGAGAGTACGACACCTGCCTTAAAAAAAAGATTGAGTAGATTGATATTTTTTGCTTGCATTTAGTTTCATCTCTTCTATTTAAGCAGCCGACAGCTGCACTGAAAACTGAAAACTTGAGCATCATACTTGAAAGTATTGCAATATATACAATATATAGTATATACAATATACTATATATTATATAGTAATATACAATATATGGAAAGTATATACAATAATATTTAAATCCTTTGCGATGAATTTCTCATAGGCTAACAGCATTCTAGAAGTAAATCCCATCAGAGGTGTGGCTTTTGAGAGAGATAAGTTTTTAAATGAAAAAAAAAAAAAAAAAAAAACTTATCGCTTGCATATCTTGCTAAACTTTTGTGCAGGATTGCAGAGTTGCCAACTATTATAATTTATTCCGGAGCATTGTTAGCCCCGTCCTTTTCTGACACCGGAAATTTTAAAGAAGAATTTCCCCCTTATTTAACCGTTGTCACATATTTAAAAAAAATATACGATAAAATTTCTGGTGCGAAAACAAGGCGGGGCTAAAATTGCTCCGGAATAAATTATAAAAGTTGTCAACTCTGGGAGTGTACAAGTATACTGAATAAAGATGGTATAGCTAATAAAATTAGTAATTCACCGTATTTGTGTTCCAATTAATGCAAACCCATTATATTTAAACTCTCGTTAAGTATATATGTAGTACTAGTACAAATTACCAAACGTGCGATTTATTAAATGAAATAAGCCGACGTGTAACACTACGATCGCGTTTTTTCGAAGGCAAAGTAAGCTACAAAGAAACAAAAAGACGCTAATAAGGAACATGAATTTTTTTCCTTTCCTTTTAAAATTAATTTCATATCAAAATTTGCGATTTATTTCATCCAACCCCCCCCCCCCTTTTTTTTTTACTAGCGTCTCGCCGCAGCGCCGGCTCTCTACGGACGTAAGAGTTAATGCTAAAAGAGCATGCGTACGGACTTGTGTTTTTTGGATTCGTGCAAATTAAACAGCGTTCAGCGAGGCATCACCTTTTTGGCACATTTTCTGAATTTATGTGTATTCTTTAATACAGAGATATTTCAAATGATAAAAACACTTTTTTTTAAATCTTCCCCCCCCCCCAATAAATAAATAAATTAATTAATTAATAAAAATATATATATATTTCCATGTTTTATTAAAATAACTGCAATTTATGTAATAGAGAATTTAAAAGTTACACTAGGCAAAATATTTTATTAAAAAACAGCAAATTTATTTTTATGAAAAGTAAATTACTAGGTAATTTAAAAATTAACGAGGAAAAAATATCCTTAAAAACGAAACCGACTTTTCTCTCAAATATCTTCGATACCGACTTATATTTATTGCAGATTACATGTACCTTAATCTATTGTTGAGTTTATTTTATCACATTTTACTTAGTTTAAAAATTAATTTAAAATAAAAAAGTTAGATTACAATAAAAATTTAAAATTAAATTTGTTAATATATAAAATATTAATTTTCATGTTTAAATATTAAACAAAAATTATTTTTTTTTAAATTTAAACTATTATTTAAACTTAAATAAAATATTCAATTTATGAAATTTAAATTTATGAAATTTTTTACTTAAATTATTTCTTTTTAAATCTATAAAAAAAAATCTCAACAAATTTTTATGTAGGCATTTTAAAGGAGGTTTATTACTTTATCTTGGTGCCCAGAGCAGGGGCCCCAGGTTTCAGTGGCTTAAATGGCTCAGTAGTCAAGCTCTGACTACAGACGAAAGTTTGTATCCAAAACCTTTTTAATATATATATATATATATATATATATATATATATATATATATATATATATTTGTTAAATAGGGGAAAAAACTATCAAAATACTAGTTTACAAAATCCATTTTAAAATTTGAAATGTATATTTTCAAACAATTTCTATCTCTAAAATCATTCTGGTAAAGAGATTCTGCCTTTTAAAGTGATAGATGGTAGGCGCTAGGTCTGAACGAAGTTCACGTTCGTCAATCTAGCAGTAAGGCTTTTCCATTGTTTTCTCTAACATTTGCATTAGTGTGGGCTGACACTGCTGACAACTGGCTGACACTGCTTAGAAACACTGCTGACGGAGAATATCTCTCTCAGGCATGGATCTCACTTTCGGAAACAAAAATTTTACTCTTTCTTCCCTTCTCCATGATCGTCATTATTTTTTATTGTTTGTTTCAAAGGTTCCGTAGAAAAGTTGCTACAAGGTATTGATGCTTTCACGCTGCACTCTTGCCTCTTTTTTTTTTTGGGGGGGGGGGGGAGGGGTGTTTGATGAAAAATCATATTTAATTAAATAAAGTCGAAACAATAGTTGCAAGTTTTGATAATTTGAGGAATTTTCTTTTTTCTTCATATTTCACATACTTGCTAACCATCTCATTATGAATCGTAACATATTTAGTACCTGTTCTTTTCACACCGGTCTTTTTTTAGAGTAATTTTATTCTTATTTAATCGTAACTACATTTGCAGAAATTTATTCTGAAAATAAAATGGTGTAGAAAAAGGGGCGTGTTTCAAAGGGGCGTAACAATGTTACGATTATTAATGAGATGGTTGGCAAGTATGATTTCAATATCAGTTTTTCTGTGTATTTTATTGCAAATGCCTGCATAATTTATTTGTTTAAACCAATTATCCGGAATGACTGTCACAAAAATAATTTTTTTACCTTCCCAAGAAGTAGCATTAAACAAAAGAGAAATATATAAACAGTTTGCATTTAGATGAACTCAAAATTAGAGTGTTTGTGCTATTTTTGCATAAAAGAATTGACATATGCAGTAAAAATAAGTATAAAAAGTACCCTCTTGTATATGTTTTTTTTTTTTTTTTTTTTTTTTTTTTTGTAAATCTTTGTCTAACCATTTTATATTTTTGGACCACAAAATTTCTATTTCTGACATGCATCCTAATTACAGCAGATTTTATTTTTAAGCTTTATTATACATGTAATTTAAAACATACTAATCTAGTCAGTTCTAAATTTAAAAACAGTTTTAAATTTATTTGAGATACTTTAAAGATTTTAAGAAATACTGCAGTATTTAATTATTAGAGTAGAGGAATTAAAAGTTTCACACATAATAAAAAAAATGTGGATCAAGTAAGTTACATGGAGGGATAAACTGAACAGGAAGTGAAAACTGGCTTTACATTAAAATTGCAATAAATTATTTCAAGGCTGCATTAAACGTTTAGAATTGCCCACTGCGCAGCACTACTGCATCGTAAAACTTAACCAACCTTTCACGTTCAGCAGAGATATACTATATTTTAAACTCATAGACTAAAAAAGAGATTATGAAATCCTGAAATAACTGCATACTAAATTTATTCTGTGTTTCCATGTATTTTTACTCTAAAATTCGTTTTACTTCTAACAAATATAATATTAATGTTTTTTCACATTTATGTTGTATTACATTATTTAAGACTTTAAATCATATCTTTCTATTTTTATAAGGGCTTGACTATGGCAGGGCCATGAGGGGCAACTTCTTTAAACTCCTGTGAGTCCTTTGGAAGTATAGTTGTGCATCGCCAAATTACAGCGTGCCAAAGCAATTCATTCATCTTTCTCGTAGAGAGCCGGCGCTGCGGCGAGACGCTAGTACTTTTTTATGCTTTTCTTTAACTTTAACTTTTACTTTTACAGCGCCTGATGCGCAACGGCCCAGGCGAGTGTTTCAACTTTAGATTTAAAATTATGTGAACAATGAGGTTTGATGTTCAAACCAAAATCAATTATATTTCTCTGAAACATTTTATTGGTGTGATTAGATTTTGAAATATCTTTCAAAGGACGATATTTTTTAAAAATTCTTTATTATTCGAATGGGGATCTCACAGCGTTGCCTGGTGAATACAATTTTACAGGTATAATAAAATACAATCATATGCTCCAATAAATTTTTAAAGTATCAATCTATTAGTTAAATTACACCCTTCTTAGTTTTCATATAAAGCGTTTGCTTTAATATAAAATTAGTGGTGTTAAAACATAACATATCTGGAAAACCTGGGAAATCGTGTGATCATTGTAATTCGACGTTTTGATATTAACAACAGAAAAAGTTCAAGATCATTTACAAGCACATTGTTTTATGATTTGCAATGTATTTTTATTTTTCAAGTTTTTATGTTCTTTGTATAGTTTATTTTCTTTATATGTTCTTTATCAGGTCGAGTAGAAAATAAATATTTCTTGTTAGTGAACATATTTTTATAATAATTGGATTCTGTCTGAACAATATTTAACACTTAACGAACGGGCCACGTAAATTTACGTTTTTACGTTATGACTGACTAAGACGGGGAACGCAGATTTACCATACTTTCCAACAGTGTTGGGCATAATTGATTAAAAAGTAATTGAATTACAATTGAATTACAATTATAATTATTTTACTGTCAATCGATTAACAAGTAACTGATTACAAATAAATTGAATTACTTATTCAATTTATTTGTAATCAATTATTTGTTAATCCATTGACAGGATTGGCAGTAAAATAATTATAATTGTAATTTAATTGTAATTCAATTACTTTTTAATCAATTATGCCCAACACTGCTTTCCAACACCCTAATTATAAACCGGAAGATTTTTAGTACACGCGCATTTTTTTCCCACGCCAGTATACTTTAAGAGTAATCTTCTCCAAAGTTAAATACGATTAAATAAGAAGAAAAACACTCAAAAAAAAAAAAAAAAAAAAAAAAAATACTAGTGTGGAAAAGGGACGCGTACTAAAAAATCTTCCGGTTCATAATTAGGATGTTGGCAAGTATGATTTACGTTTGTTGTTTTGAAGGGTGTGGTTACGTGGAAAAGTTATTGAAGATGATATGCCAGTTATGCAAGTTCACTTCGTAAGAGTGGATGTTTTATAAAATATCACAATCATAAGGACTACTAGATATGTAAATAAAAACACTATTTAATTTTTTTCAAAAATAGTACTTATTCAATAAAACTACAACGCCCATATATACACATTTATTTAATTCTTAAAAAAAAAAAAAAAAAAAAAAAAAAAAAAATCCGGAAACCGGGACAGACAGAAAAAATACAACCCGTCTGTTAAGTGTTAACACTTTCGCGACCGCATGTTTTCGTTTATTTCACAGTAAGGTCCGCCTGTAGGCGTTATTCTCCCCAGTTACAATATTTCAGAACAAAATTTTCTGTATTCATAGTTACACTCTTTCTAATCAAAGTGTTTATATCCACAGTACATTGATAGTATGAATATGAATGTTGGGTATATTTTTAAGAAATAAATAACATACAAATTGCGAAAGAAACGCCCACTGGTGGAGTTAGAGATTTTCAAATGACATGAATCTTCGTCAGCGGTCGCGAAAGTGTTAATAAAAAAAATCTCTTAATTGAATATTTTTTTTTTTTTTTTGTTTTTCTTTAAATGAGAAATAAATCCGAACAGATGTTATTTTTTGTCATAGGATTATTTTAAGAACAATGTTAACGAAACATTACACGCTAAATTACTATTGAGAAAGGTTGTACAGTCACCCAAAAAAAAAACGCCACCCCCACCTAATTTTGCCGTAAATTATCGTAGAAACATGCGACTGGTACCAATCAGTTTGTAATAACGTCTAGTTTATAATGTTATAGTTAGATTTTACTTAGGGGGTCGTCTACTAATTAAAACTGACATCAACTTCATTTTTTTCAATGGTAACCCCCATTTTTTATAATTTATTTGAATTCTTTGGATCAAATCATCACGGAAAATGGTATAGTTTATATATTTCGCTCAATTTTTCATAGAGTTATAAGCTGTCAAAGTTTGGGGATGCTAATGTTAAATGAATGTGACAAACATTAAATCATATCTTCCGAAATAATTATGATATTTAAATTATGTTTTTTTTATTCGTTAGAATGAAGTGACCCAAACATATTCCATGCAAATTTTTGCTAAAAAAACATTTTTTGAATTATGAAAATTATTAATAAATTCATATTTGAAAAAATTATGAATTATGACCTATGTTAATTTTTGCACGAATAGAACGGGCATCATCAAAAACATGGGTTTCCAAATTTACAGCTCATTCCTAACATTATTTTTTGAGTTACAGTGATATTTCACTTTTTATTCCTGTTAGGGGGCCGTCACTTGTTATAATCTGTATCCTCTATAAGTAAATGTTTGTATATAATTTGACGGAAAACTATTTTAATTTACCTTTATGTTATTTTTATTGTTTCCTAAGCAATATTTCGATGTTTATTATACAAATTGGCATATTTTTGTAAAGTTATCACAATGTAGGCGAGGGATTGTGAAAGAATTTCAAAAGAAAAGAAGCCGCCTCTGATTCGCTGAAACACTATTTTAAAAAAAAGACAAATTTGCATATTCCTATTTGACTCTATATGTGACGCTGGTATGCATAAATCACAATGGTATTTACTACATCGATTATTGAAGACAAAACTTAAATGATTTAATTACAAATATGCAAAATTATTTTGCTTTATATTATAAAGTTTTAGAAAAATTGTGAAAAGGCGTGGCTTACGGTGCAAGAGAAGTATATATCCGATCCTAATATGTTAAGTCTTTCTTCATAAGTATTAAATATCTTTTTCTAGTTTTTCGCTGCTAAAATTCTGTTTTAACCCTGTTACACTTTTTTTCGCATTTCAATATTCAAGAGTACGTACACCTCTAGTTAATTATCATGTTTTAGAAAACACGGTACAGCGAAACTGATTGCATGAAACAGCAATTATGCATTCGACAATCGTTTTATTATTATTATTATGAATATTTAATAATTTTAAAAAGATTTTTTACCATAAATTTTCTGTTTAAATTTTGTTGTGACATATTTGCATGTGGTTACTGTACCGTTTGTAAGCTTTGTGATATTTAAAATTTATCCCATAATGTAACATAATAAAATATCAAATTTCTATTAAAAGTTTTTTAATACAGAATCAAATAGTGAAAAATTGCTTTATTATTATTATTATTATTATTATTATTATTATTATTTTTTAAGTTTATAAGATCTATTATTGGAACATAGCTCAATAGTATTTATTTTCAATTTCCTAATCACGAAATCAAAGTCACAGTTATTATGGAATAAAAATTTAAAACAAAGGAATTGTCTTATTACTTTCAAATATATAGATATTGATCTTACAGAATCCTGAAATTTCATTTAAAAGACTTTAAACGTCTAAATTTAAAAATTCAAAATAAAATAAATTAATCTAAATGCTTTTAAAGTTGAAACGGGAAGATTTCAAAATATATGAAAATTGGCATTTGTGTTTTGAACATTTTGGTGCGGCAGATATTAAAAACAATATTTTTATGATGAGCTGAACCTGGGCTTAAGAGAGGGCGGATCCAGCTATTTAGCACGAGTGATATCACCTGACTAAAACCAGAATAAACAACATTTTAATTTATTCCGGCGTATTTTTAGCCCACTGTTATTCTTTTTTTTTTTTTTTTTTACAAATTTCAACACTAGCTACAGTACGCTTACGTCCTATTTACATTAAGCCTTGATATAGAAGCTATGTTGCTGTTTTTCGATGCTGCGAAATTTACAAAATATGTTTGTGTTAATATACTATACAGATAGAAGAACAATTATATAATATCAACAAATCTTCTTTAATCAATATGTTTATATACATTACTGTATAGAAATGTTTATATATGAATAATGTATTTATTTTTAATGAGAGATATAAACACAAAATACTAAAAAAAAAAAAAGAAGAAAATGTGTTATAAATTTTTATAAATCAAGCAAAATATATATGCATACTTGCCAACCTTACCCGTAACATTGTTAGTTCCCGCCCCTGTGTGTACATTTAATTTTTAGAGTAATTAACTTCAAATACATTTACGATTAACTCATTGAGCGCCACGCGAATTCTTATGGAAATCCCATTCAGGCCACACGTGCTGCTTAGAAGCGTGTTATGTTTATCGAGTTTCAATAAACCCCATTAGGCCTTAACGATATAATCCTATAAAAATCCTATTTAAAAAAAAAAAAAAAAACATGAAGTAAATTTTAAATAAATTGTCAGTAATTACTTCAAACTATGTAAGTTCTGTAGTTTTATATCATATTTTACACTGCCGGCTGACTTAGCCTAAATGGAAAGATCAGTGTCAGCCACCGATGTCTGTCACGGCTCTAAAAAGACTGATGTGAAAAAAATGTACGGAAAGGGGCGGGACCAGTAATCTTCCGGGATAGGTTGACAAGAATGTATATACATAGAGCAATGCCAGAAAATGTTCTTTATTTTTCATGAACCAGATGAATGGTACTTTTTTTCTGAATAGTCTATGTATTAAATATAATGCAGCTTTAAATATCCTTTAAATGAAAAGTTTTATTACATAAAGTAATTTTCTGGCACTCTACAGATCCCAAATGACACACAATACAAAACCCCGCCTTTTTCCAGTGTTTAAAAGGTATTAACGTTTAATATGCTTTATATTCGTTTTGATCTTTCCTTCTCCTCCTTATCTTCTTCTTTTTTCCTTAAAAAAAAAAAAAAAAAAAAAGAGTTATGTAACATTTTGACCAAACTAACACAGAAAGTTCTGTGAATTAGTCATTTTTTTTTATTTTATAAATAACATTTCTGAAATTTTTTCCGGTGTGAAACTTCATAAATAATGTATACTGGGTGGTAGATCGTGATTTATATTTTCTAAATATATAGACGTACCCCTAATACATTTTCACGTGTAACTCTATTTAAAAATGATTTAAGGTTTATAAATAGGTATGTTTTTCGAACCGCCTTGATCTCAGAAATCTGAATATGAAGTCAAAAATTGGGGTTACCATTGAAGAAAATGAAGTTAATGCCAGTTTTAATATGTAGACGACCCCTTAGGCAAAATTTAACTATACCGTTATAAACTAGACGTTATTATAAATCGATCGGTACCAGTCAAATGTTTCTGCGATAATTTACGGCGAAATTAGGTAGGGGGGTGGCGTTTTTTTTTTTGGGTGACTGTACAAAAAGTTGTACTGAATAATTAGTAAGCTTATATAAATATAATATTGAATATGAAACTTTGTGTTCAAAAGTTTAATATTCCGTTCCTGTGAGTTATTCAAATGCGCTAATTAACAGACAGTACATTAAAAATTTACAAAGAGATCTGAATAAAAAAAAAAAAAAAAAAAGGGAGAGAGAGAGTATGTTTAATAAACATTTAATGTTAAAATTTATCAAGTTCATAGAAATTAGGAGTAAAAAAGAGTACTCTCTTCTCGTTAAATTTTTATACGACTAAAATGTTCCACGTTTTCTCCCTAATTCTCAGGGTTATTTCTACACATCAAAATTTTCTTTTCTTTTATATTTTTCTTTATTATTCTCGTGTCTTGTTTTTTTGTCCATAAATCAAAATATCCAGCTTTATTTAGTTATTTATTTATTTTTTCTCATTGATCTTAAATTGGTGACGTTTCAATCTGAACACTTTAAAATTTAGGCATTTGCTCAAATATCTTGAGAGAAACACATAACGAGTTCTATAAACTTCGGAACGTGAAGACGACGTTTCATTACATAGTTTCTTTCTAGTAAAAATATATCTGTACGGACATTTATTTAGCCAATAAGGAAGCTAATGCAATAAAGAAAATGTCATTTGTGATTGCCTTATAAATTAAAGCTCTCGAAATTTCTTCTAACCGCACAAAGTGGGTTTCTAGGTAATTACAACATTTATGTCCATTTTTGCAAGTACACTTCCAATATTTCAACGGTATGTATATATATATATATATATATATTTTTTTTAAGAATAAAATTAATTGAATTATTAATCTTTTATAAAATCATGAATAGTAAGTACAGGGATGGAACACGGGCGCAGAATTCATACCACTATGAAAGTAAGAAAATTTTCTACCTCTTAAATCAACGATATTATAGGTATGGAAATTTCTTCAACAGATTCCGGTGTGAATTCTGCGCCCGTGTTCCATCCCTGTAAGTATACTTACCACCCAATTCATTCATATTCCAGGTGGTCATAGACGACATTTTTTTCCCTTATTTCAGGGATGGACCACGGGCGCAGAATTCATACCACTATCGATGTAAGAAAATTTTCTACTTCTTAAATCAGCGATATTATAGGTACAGAAATTTCATCAACGGATTCCGGTATGAATTCTGCGCCCGTGTTCCATCCCTGTTATTTTCTCACAAATAATTTTCTTTCAGAATTTATAATCGTGTGTTTGCACCATTATTTAAGTAAAAATTATCACATAAATATTGTTGTGGAAGAATCAAGGAAAAAGGCGGGTCTGAAACCACCACGGTGTTAAACCAGAAAGGCGTGGTAAGCTACTTTTCCACGCCTACTATTTTTATTCTAAGCAACCGTTTTTGTGGAGAAACATTTGTTCTTTTATTTTATTCTTCCATGTTTTTAAGTAGAATGATAACGTCAGGTGTAGTTAATAAGCTTATCAAAGATTTTTCTCGAAAGAAATCTCTCCACGTCTCGTTAAATGTTTAGTGCAGAAAAGTACTTAAGACAATTTATATAAGAGATGATATTTCGAATTGATATTTTGAAAATTAAAAACGTAATCCTAGCCAGAATGAGCTGTATTTGTGTTTCTTCTCTAAATAAGAATTATTTATAAATGCTTATTTAAAGATAGATTTTTCCTCATTGGTTAAATCATAACAAGCATAATTTATTATATTTTATGTTTTTTTGCTAATAATATTATATTTTACGTTTGTCTATTATTTAAAAAAGTAAATAAAATAAATAAATAAATGAAATATAAATAAATAAAAACTTACAGTTTTTAAACATTTAGTTTGCCTGATAAAATATAACCCATTACAAAAAATAATAATACGGATAAGTAAATACATAAATAAATAAGTAAAATAATAAGGGAAAAAAATAGGCAAGCAAGTAGTCGCAACATCCTGTAGTTTGAGGTCTTTTTTTTTTTTTTTTTTTTTTTTAGTATTTCACATTTTTTGTAATCCATGTTTATTATAACAAAGCTTATCATTAAAAATATATTATAGGATGTTGCGAAAGCTAAAATTATTCAGAATTAGACCAGAGTTCCTCAATGTTAGCATTTGAATTTAAAGAGAGCTTTTTGGGGAAAAGGTTGAAAAAAAAAAAAAGTGACAAATATATCTGCATAATTTTAAGTCTATATTTTCGCATATTATACTTCGAAGACTCATCAATATTTAAATATTTGATATAAAAAGAAATCTCCACCAAATTTCTTACTGGAGGATATATATATATATATATCTATATATCCAACAGTAAATCCCGCATATTTTCATTTTATGTTTGGGTGGATGATAAAATATTGGGTCATTGTAAGAATTTCACCTCAATTCCTAGGTGAATTTATTCGTATTTTTATAACGAAATACATGACCAGTTCTGTTAAGTTCAAAATACGAAGATGACATTTCGTTACATATTTTTCTGCGCATATATGTGCACTGACATTTATTCAATTAAAAAAACTGCTCACGCCTGGCTTAATTTGCATGGTAACGCACAGGAACGCAGTTCTCATACTTGTTTCATTTTAGGGACTTTTTATATGTTACACGGAACTTATAAATAATGCGTACCGGAACACATTAGTGTATCATTTCTCAAAAATCAAAGTCCCATTTTCCCCCTTCCTATCACTTTTCTTTCCTGATATAGAAAAGAATTGTAATGAAACTTGGGACACAAGGTTTATCTTTGCTGTAACATACAAATTACTAGATTATGCGAGCAAGCGATGATTGGTGTTTCACTTTCATTTTTGACACAGCGGCTAGAAATTGTTCGAATTAACCATAAACAAATACAATTTACAGAGTTCGTACGAGCATTTTTTTCCTGACAAGGAAACGTTCAAAAGGTGTCGTCATCAAAAAATATTAATATATATATATATATATATATATATATATATATATATATATATATACATATACAGTGCGTTGCATGAATATAAACGCACCTTCTCCAGTAAACAGAAATATAATTTTTTTAATTTTTAAATGAAGAAATGTGAGTTACAGTTATTGCATATGACTAACAACTGAATAAGTTGCTTTGAGCACGTATGTCTAGGCTAATGCAAACTTATGTAAATGAGTGTTTAAGCATTTTCTTATTTTTCACTGTTTTTCGTTTGTTGCGCGAAATTAAACGCACTCTGTATTTTGCGTTTCAAATTTAACAGAGCCACCTGAATTAAATTAAAACACATATAGTCGTGTTGCTAAAGTTCTCTAAAAACAGTTTTAATGCTTGAGTGCAAAATTTACGGAGTTTGTTCAGGATGGCAAGAGGGAAAACTTTGACAGTAGACGAGAGGACGAAAATCGACTTTATGCGTGGTAAAGTCTTTAGCAATCGTGAAATTGGGCGCCGAATCGGAAGAAATTAGAGTGTTGTTCGAAATTATATAAAGAAAGGAGCAAATTATCGGAAAAAGCGTATAAGAAGCGAACAGGAAAGCTCACCAGTTACGACAAACATCGGATATGCAAAGCTGCAAAAAATAAGAATATTTCCTGTGCGAAGATAAAGGCTAAATACAAGCTGGGTGTTCATCGGACAACCATATGGAGAACTATCAAAGCTGCAATATTTATTAAATTTAAGAAAATGAAGGCGAAACCACCCCTCACTTCAAAAGCACAAAGATATGCTGTTGGAATGAGCAAAAAAAATTGATTCTAGATCGACTAAATTGGGAAAAAGGTCATCTTCTCATATGAAAAATGTTTAATCTCGATGGCCCGGACGGATTTTATAGCTACTAGCACTATTTGAGAACCGAAGAAATGTACTGTTCAAAACGTCAATATGGAGGTGGGTCTGTCATGGTGTAGGCAGCCATAGATTTTAAAAGGACTTTCGAATTAGAGTTCATGGAGAACACTATAAACTCTGTAGATTATGTCCAGATGCTCACAAGGAGCCTCCGCCGTCAAGCAGTCAAGAAAGTTGGAAGAAATTATATTTTTCAGCAAGATTGTGCATCTGTACATACAGCACATATCGTGAAAAAATGGTTCTGTGACAATAAAATTAAAGTTCTGGATTGGCCCTCAAAAAGCCCTATTTAAACATAATGGGGAACGTATGGGGTATTCTGGTTCGCCTGTTTACGTAAACGGAAGGCAGTGTAACACGAAAGATGAACTAAAATTGGCCATTCTATTAGCTTGGAAGATAATCAGCTTGGATGACCTCAAGCCACTATATCAGTCAATGACAAGGCGTTTACTGGCTGTTCTAGAAGCCCACGGTGGCTTTACAAAGTAGTAGATACAGTATTTGTTGCTCAGTTATTTATTTTTTACATGTGCGTTTAAATTCATGCAACATATATTTTTGTCATAAATTCAATAAAATTATTTTCTAAAAAATGCCATTTGCCTTTCATTGTTTTGACTCGTATTTTCATTTCTTGAATCATACACATACAGTTTGCATCAAGTGTCATTTATTCATATTTTTTTATTACACTTTTGTACCATTCTAATTCTTAAAGCTAAGGTGCGTTTATATTCATGCAACGCACTGTATGTGATTCTACTCTTTATAAAACACCAGAAAGTGAAAAAATTATCGGCTGAAATGAATTACAGCGATCACAAAAAAATTATCAAAATTAAGCATTTTTGGCGATTTAGCGCTGTTAGGCGATAAGTTCGCTAGTACCGAGATTGCTGTGTACGAACAAAACCGTGTTTTGCTTCTCCGCCAAGTACTCAAAATCAATCGCCTAACAGTGTGAAATCGCCAAGTATGGAATTTTGATAATTTTTTATGGTCGGTGTAATTCATTTCAGCCGATAATTTTTTCACTTTCTGTTGATAAAGAGTAGAATCACATATATTTTTTTTCAATATTTTTTGAAGACTTTTGAATGTTTCCTTGTGAGTCTCACGCATGTATTCTAAAACAATAAAACTAATCTTAATCAGAAAGACTTATTTCATAACGAAAATCTTTCTAAAAAAATTACTGGTATAAGACTCAGGGAAAAAATAAGGCTCGTACGAACCCTGGTTTATGTTTTTCTTTTATTGGGCATCAAGCTGAAACCAAAGTTAAATCAAAATATCAAAAGCAGGAAAGTAAACAACAATTTGTTTTTAAAGAAAAAAACTGTCAATTTAACTGGAAATATCAAATGGAAAATGAAAAAGTGTCTTCTGGTTTTTTTGTAAGATTTGATTTACGCTTGGGAAACTGGAATAAAATTTCTCAAAATTCTTCGATAGATTGAGATGATAAAATGAGAGACACATACGAAGGTAAGCTCTAAAGTTTGGCGTTCCCATACATTTTTTGTTAGAAATTAAGCCCTGGCTTACGCAACAAAGAACATATCATTTGCGATCGCCTCATAAATGAAAATCCTCGAAATTATTTCTAACTTGAAAAGTAAAAATTATAACAAAAACTAAGTTGCACCCAAGGAAAGGGTGTCTAGTGGTACTGTAGAGAAATCGAGCTTCGAAGTGTATCTAAATTCAGAAGAAAGTTAAAAAATATAATTTTCAATATATTTAGTCTCTCAGTAATCTTTTCAGTAATAATCCGTGAATTATAATGGCTTAAAACTTTGCAGATCAATGATGCTTCTACGACTTCATTGAAAAAATCGACGTACGCCTTTTTATAGCGTTCCCTTAAAAGCAAAATGTAATTCAGATTTCGTACTCCCTGCCCTTTTTCCAGGTTGGAAAAAGAGCGAGGATTACGAACACTGTAACATAACTGCCAATATTTTAAGTTATTGTGGTTCAGCCACGCCTTTAGCGGAGCTAAAGATATGCCGGAATAAATAAAAATGTTGGCAGCTAAGCTCAGGGGTCGTAGTCTTTTCCTTTTTTCAGGACTCTTTTAGGTATGATAAATTACCGTCTGTTTTGGCATCACTTTTACCTTGAAGAAATATTTTTGTATATTTAAAATAATGTGTCGTGATTAAACAAGATAGAAATTTTAATAGTGGCAGGGAAAAAAGCCTACATTTCTGATTTTAAAAGTGTCCTTAAAAAAAGAAAAAAAAAAAAAAAAAAGCAGAGACTACGATTTTTGTAAGATGTAATCCATCTAACGTATGTGACGTTTTAAAAAAACGTCAAGGGCTTACTGTTCAAAATAGACGAAATACAACACAAACTTTTGAACTACGAACTAATATTTTTCACCAACATGCACATTAAATGGGAAAAAGGCGGGATTTAGGGAGAACTTCTGCATTCCCAGGCACGAAATTCGAAGGAAGATTTTTTATTTAATGTGCTAAAATATCGTTTAGACTTCTAAATTTAGTGTATGAAACTCTAGACGAAATTATGCATAAATCTGACTCAATTTTATTCCAGAATGCTTTCTTTAGATTCAAATTTAAAATGATAAACCCCGACCTAATTATTAAAACTATTTATCATTTAATTTAAACCTGTCGATCCCAACATACATTATATCAGCGGCTTTCCAAAAGCATTTTATTCAGTGAGGAGGCATTGTGTATAAATATTAGTATATAAGGTGATTCAAAACCCATCTTACAAACTTTTAAGGAAAGTAGAGCGCATCATAAGAATTAAAAATCGTATAGAAAGTCCAGAGTGCAATCATCCTTTTAACCCTTTGAGAGCTGGATGATTTTGGTTAATTTTTTAAAGTAAAGTACACAAACGACAGTGGTTATTTTGAATTGTCTTTTGAATTAAATATTTATAGAGTTAATGTTTAAATAAATAGAGGTGATATATCAATATTACGTACAATATAACATTCAGCTTAAATTACAGTTTACAAAAGCCACGCCCATATGCGTGTTTTACCGTTAAAAATTAACACTATCGTGACTGCATGTTTTTGTCTTTTCGACAGTAAGGTCTGCCTGTGGAAATTATTCTCTCCAGTTACAATATTTCAGAACAAAATTTTCTATATTTAGATTCATATTACAAAGGATATACATTATAATTATACTCTTCATAATCAAAGTATTTGTATCCATAGCATATTGTATGCATAGCTGCCAATATTTTAATTTATTCCGGAGTAATTTTAGCCCCGCCTCTAATTCGTACCACTTAATTTTTAAAAGCAATTTTTTCTTATTTTATCGAAGTTATGTACTGAAGAAAAATTTTCTATGAATAAAGTGGTGCGAATTAAAGGCGGGGCTAAAAGTACTCCGGAATAAATTAAAATATTGACAGCTATATGTATGTAAAACTATGAATATTGTGTATATTCTTAAGAAATAAATTACATACAAATTGGAAAAGAAACGCCCACTGGCGGAGTTACAGATTTTCAAATGACGCGAATCTACATCAGCGGTTGCGAAAGTGTTAACAAAAAACTCCATTCCTAAAAGGGTTAAAATAATGTTTGCGGCCATGGGTTCCTATGCAGTTTTCAATCCTTATGATGTGCCCTATCGCCTTTAAAAGTGGGTATATTGGGTTTGTATATGTGTATATAGTATGTATATGTACATGCATATATTTATAAAGATGAACATATAAAAAAGAATACATTATTATTTCATTATTAATTATAAATTAATAATAAGAACAATTAAATATTCCTAAGTATACAAAAATTATTATAACAATAACAATGAGTAAAACAAATGAATAATATATTTACTATAATATTATAGAAAATGTAATATCACTCTTTAACATTTACTGTATTGATTGAATATATAAATTAGAAATTTTCGGAATTCTGCGGCGGGTAGCAGAAGTTTCCTGGTGGACCATATGCTGTTCTTTGATTGCGGGTACGTCACTTCTTATTTTAAAATACGAATAAGTTAAATTATCAAATATTTTATTATTATTACTCTATTATTTTATTATTATTACTCTACTTTTTAGCTCTACCTTTGGTTTGATGATTTCGTAATAAACAAGGTGGCCGTTAAAACAGAACAATGCAAAAACTTAAATTAAAATTGAATTTTTCTGTGTTTTATTTATTACCATAATTTTTTCGGCTTTCTGTAATTTGATTTTTTGAAAGTTTGCTGAATGATTCTTCAATTTTTTGCAGTTATAGAAGAGACTTCAATACCAACATTTAAAAAAATAAAGAGGGGATGAAAATATGAACTAAATAGTTATGCTGTTCGTACTAAGTATAATAATAATTGTCATAAGATATTAAACTCAGAGCCAAATTAAGGGGGAAGCACACATTATTTATTCTGACACCGTTATTTTTTAACAAATACTTTCCTCGTATAATAAACAGAAAATTCTCATTAAAAATTATTTTAAAAGAATTCTGGTGTCTAATAACGGTGAGTAAATTGGATTGTTTGTTTTACACCGTTCATTTTTTATAAAAAATATTTCCTCGTCAAAGCGTGGAATTTCTATGACATGAAGTAAAAAATAATTGTAAAAATATTCCGGTGAGAGCGGAGATAATGTGTGCTTCCCCCTTAATCAGGCTCTAATTAAACTAAGAAAGGGTGTATGCACAATTTTTTTCTTGTTATTTTATTTATTTAATACTTTAAAAACACAGATTACAAAAAATATATACGGTTTTTAGTCTCTAAATTCAATTCGTAACGCAGATTTTCGGATTTACGCCTTTCCTATATAAGTATAATATCAAGAAAACAATCTGATTCAAAGAAATATTAATAAACATCTTATAAAGAATTGGTCAATTATTTTGAAAACGTCACAATTTAGGTACATATTCTACTTGTTACAATTAAATAAATTACAAGCGAGAATCTTCTAAATGTCCGATGAACAGAGCTTATTATTATTACTAGCGGTCTTTGCCCGCTAGCGGGTCAGTATTTTCAAATGAATCACCACGGAGTAGAAAGAATAGGAGGGGAAAGTCCAATGGTGCCCAGCCTTTGAAAGTGGAAGACGATATTTTTGTAAATATTGAGGGCGCTGTAGTCAACTTTCTCCCGGTTTTCCTTGACAGGAATTTTCGGTTTTCGACTGCTTTTGCTGCAAAATAAACTATTATTATTGCTAAAAGATATTTTAAACGACACAATTTTATTGTTTTCTCTTTCAACTTTTTTTTCTTTCTTGCTGATATGTTACGATCTTTTCTTTTCGTTTATTTATCAAACTCCAAGTCCCTTTTTTAATATTTTGCCAAATAGTATATAAAATTTCCATAAAAATTCAAAATAAAGTTTTTTTTTTTTTTTTTTTCTTGTTGTGTTGGCTTGAAGCATCTGCAACTTTCTTTCATTTTAATTCTTCCTGTATTTGGATTATTATTATTTTAATTCTTGCTTTTGACTTAAAGATTTTTTTTTCAAACTCTAATATATATATTATATTAATAAATGCTCATACAGTATCGGAATTTTTCGTAATGTGTGAAACTGGATAATAAATCAATAAATATTTTTCGAAATTGTTTAGATTTTCTTTCTTTCATCAAAAATATGTTATCTTAAAATAGATTAAAAAGATTTTTTAATTTATATCTTTTCTTGTAACATTGAAAGCCATGACAATGAAAGAAATAATAATAATAAAACTTGCGACATTTATTTTAAGATCATTTATGTCTTTCTCTCACTTATTTTCTTCATAGAATTTGCTAATGATTTTAAGCTCAATGATAAGTTATTATTATTCAAAAGTGCAGATCACTTGGAAATGCATTTAAAAAAAGAAAGAAAGAAAAGGATGGGTATCTTTCAAAAGAGCTCGTCAATACCTGCAAAACGAATGGTTGAACCATCGATCTGGTATAATTTAAAATAAAGTTATCGATTTTGTTTCATTTTTACCAAAAAAAAAAAAAAAATTTTTTTTTTTTTTTTTTTTTTTTTTTTAATTGTAATATTGACAATAAAATTGACTTTTTTTTTTTTTTTTTTTGGATATTTAGTGTTATACTACTTCTATAGTATGGAAGTCGTCTGCATTATCATGGAAGATAATTTTTTTTTTTTAAATAATAATTTTAATAAATTATTTTGACTGAGTGAATTTGTATAGGAAAATATAGAATAAAGTCATGTGGTGGCCAGAACATACTAGTTTTAAGATAGTTTAGAAAATTAAGTGGTAAAATTGGATATTGGCAGATATCCTGGTATATATATGTGGTGGAACACAAAATCGGCGATAATGCAAAATCGCAGATTTAAAGAAATAGTCCTGTCGTACCAAAAAGCATTTTCCTGTAATTTATTAAACAAAAATAAATTTATTTATATCTATGTATAATTTTTAAAAATTTCGTTCAGTAACGTACATTATCAGGATTTTTTCGTTACTATAATCGCAATAAAAAAAAAATGGTATTATACATACCTTTTGGAACACGAGAAATGCCGGGTTCGAACCCAAGTCGCATTAGTCATTTCAATCGTTTGGAATTTTTAATTGTTTTCACCAAATCTTACATGGATATAGGCTAGGCATTCTTGGTTTCTTAGAAAGATCTCGACAGAGGATATTCTCCCCACGCCTTGCTCCTTCGTGTAGGCAATCTAGCTTAACCAGCACACCACTCCTCTACATATTTTAAAAATCTTAATAGAATTAATACACAGATACAAAGTTATAATATAAATCAAAGTATTTAATATTTGAAACAATAATTAAATCAATTAAATTACGTAGATTGAATTAGACCTGAAGAAATCCACTTTCAACACTCGCCACATGGCGACTTAAAAATTGATAAAATCGCCATTCCCCTCTTCCCAACTTTCATAAGCATGAATTTCCTTAATCGATTATGTGGTTGAGAGGTTCAGCTCTCAAAGCTGGAAAACAGGAAGTGCCGCGTTCATCGCAGGTTGCGTTCATTAGCCAAGCCGTTCAAATTTTTCTATGGTTTTCCCCGAAAGTAGCGTAAATACGCATTAATACACCTTAAAAAGATCCCCACAGAAGGCTTCCCTAGTAACTATAGAAAAATACAAATGGTTTCGTCGACTAACGTAACCTGTATTCAAACCCGGCACTTCCCTGTCTACCAGCTCTGAGCGCAGAACCGCTCGGCCACTGTTAATAAGGTGGTGGTGGTGGCGGTGTGAAGGTTAAGGCCAATGGACTGGACGAGGTTCTTAGGCCTGGGTGGTGTGCCCTATGAGGGGTGTCTTTTTGAGGGTACTAGCCCGTATTTATTCAAGTTTGGGAAAAAACCACGGAAAACTCCGAGCAGCTAAATTGATGAGTGCGACCTGGTATCAAGCTCGGCGCTTCACATCTACCAGTTTTGCACGCAGAAACATTCGGCCACTGCTTAATAAGATGGTGGTGTTACTGTGTGAAGGTTAAGGCCAATTGACTACACGAGGACCCTGGGTCTTGGTGGTGTGCCCTCTGTGGTGGTCTTTCTAAGGTGGTGCCGGTCTGTATTTACGTGTGTTTCGGCGAAAATCACGGAAAACTCTGAGTAGCTAGGTTGACGAGCGCAACCTGGTATCGAACCAGGCACTTCCCGTCTATCAGCTTTGAACGCCAAACTGTTCGTCCACTGTTTAATAAGGTGGTGGTGGGGGTGGTGATGTCAAAGTTAAGGCTGATTGACTACCCGAGGATCCTAGGGCTGGGTAGTCTGCCCGCCGTTTTGGTCATTCTTTGGAGTCAAAGCCCATATTTACTCGAGTTTTGGGGGAAAAAAACACCGAAAACTCTAAGCGACTAGGTCACCGGGCGCGACCTGGCAACGAACCCAGCACTTCCCGTCTACCAGATTTTAATCGTAGAACCTCTCGGCCGATGACGGGGTTTTTAATAAAGATAATTAACGTTTTTAATAAAGATAACTAACTTACCGAGACATATGTAAATTAAAATAGTTTAAAAAATTTTTAACATTAAAAAACTATTGATAATCCAGTCAGATATTTACATATAGCACATTCGTTAAAGATGAATGAGTTTTAAAATAAAAATAATACATAGTTTAAAAAAATCATATTAACCTATATAGTAAAAAGAGGTGATGATGAATTTCCCTGTAATTTGTTGAAATGAAAATAAATTTAAATATATCTCCACACAATTTCTAAAATTCCTCAAATAACAGAAATTATCATAAAATTTTTACTTATATTTACGTTTAAAAAAACTAGTCTGTTTTGTCCACCACACGACTTTCTTCTATATTTTCTTATACAAATTCACTCAGTAAAAATAATTTATTAAAATTATTATTTTAAAAAAATATCTTCCATGATAATGCAGACGATGGTCAATGGAAATTCGTTAAGGATTGATATGGTTTTAAATAATAATAATAAATAATAATAATGTATGGTTTAATGTTTCAAATCTCTAAAACGAAAAAAAGAAAAAAAAAAAAAAAAAAAGAGGGGGGGGATTTTTAAAAAATATAATAATAAAAATAAATTAATCTGCTTATTATTTTTTATTATTATTATTATTATTATTATTATTTACGTCAATCATGCACATTATCATTTTTTTCTCTAACATAATTTCAATTATATATATGTAAATATACATATACATTATTATACACGTTTTAGGATAGGCGTGAGGTGCCAAATTAGAATCCAATACATCCTCGCCGGCTTAGCCGTTCGGAGTTTATCGCTTGAATACCAGGGCATTTTAGAAAGGCATAACCAGATTTATCGTGCAGACAGTCGGCCTTAATTCCTACATCACACATAAATTTTTAATAAAGTGTTGGTGTTTGAATTAAAGCCAAATATCTACACTTGGGACTTGCTCCTAACAGGAGATGCCCATCGTGGGGGAGGGGGGGGGGTCCGAAGAGTTTTCTAGCCCATATTCATGTAATTTTTGGAGAAAAAACACAAAAAATACGAATGACTTCGACAATCGTAACCTGCATTCAAACCTCGCACTTCCCATCTATCAGATTTGAGTGCAGAACCTCTCGGTCACAGTTAATAAAGTGGTGATGATGCTGGTGTGAAGGTTTAGGCTGATTAACTATACGAGGGTCCTAGACCTGGGTGGTGTGCCCTCCGCAGGGTCTTTCTGAGGGGTCCTAGCCCGTATTTACGAGAGTTTCGGCGAATATCACGGAAAACTCTGATCAATTAAATCGACTAGCGCGACCTGGTATCAAGCCCGGCACTTCCCGTCTACCAGTTTTGCATGCAAAACCTTTCGGCTACTGTTTAATAAGGTGGTGGTCCTGCTGGTGTGAAGATTAAAGCCGATTGACTGCACGAGGGTCCAAGTCCTGGGTGATGTGCCACCATGTTGTTCTTGATTAGGGTCATAGCTCGTATTTACGCGAGTTTTGGAGAAAACCGCGGAGACCTTCGAGTAGCTAGGTCGACGAGCGAACCCGGCACTTTTCATCTAATACATTTTAATCGCAGAATCACTTGGCCGCTGGTGAGGCTTTTAATAATTAGATATATGTAAATTAAAATACTTTTTTGATTTTTTAACATTAAAAAACTTGATAACTCAGTCCGATATTTACACACAAACACACATTCGTTAAAAATGGATGTGTTTTAAAATAGAAAATAACATATGTTTTAAAAAATCATAATATTGAATATATACAGTAAAAGGAGGGAAGGAAGAGAGAAATGAATTTCCCTGTGATTTTTTAAAACGAAAATAAATGTAAATATATCTCCATACAATTTCTAAAATACCTCAAGTCACAGAAACTATCATAATTTTTTTTTTTAATTTATATTTAAATACATATATATTAAATTACCTTAAAAAATTAATAAGTTCGTTAACTTTCTGTATTATAAATAAATCAAAATAATTCTTATTAAATTTAAAAATAAATGGAAAAAGTATAACAGATTTTATTTAATTATTTATTAATAATTTTCTTTTCTTTCTTTCTTTATTAATAATTTTCTTTTCTTTCTTACTTTATTAATAATTTTCGTCTATTTATTTATTTTTTCTTTATTACCTTAATTTTTAATATTCCTTATTAATGACATTTTTTACTTTGTATCACAGATTATTTGTACAGTACTGAAAAATTTTAAATGTCTTTTATTCTGATTTTAATCAATACGATCTCGTATTTTGTATAACCTATTACAAAGTAATGAAAAGTCCCACCGTTATAAAAAAAATATATGTTATTAGGAAGACCTTATATAGCATTATTTCTGTTTACTTGATTTTGTTAAAGTTAAAACTTTACATAAAAAAATTAAATTAAATGACGTTTTTTTCCATTGAAAATCATTACGGGAGCTTTCGGAAAGGGAGGTCCCCGACTGTGGCGCCATCTGTTGTGGTAAGATTAAAAAAAGCCAGATTTGGAAGCCTCTTTCGCATCCTCTTCTATTAATCCGTGTGAATCACTATAGTAAATGAATCACTAACAGTAATTTTTAATCTTAAGAAAATAAATTAAAAATAAAAATCATTTCTGATCGGGTACAAAGTCAGACCGGGCTGCATTCGGCAGCGCAGTCCCGTGCGCGCTGCGCACGCACAAGTTAAGGAATACATGCGCTGCGCGCGCGTATTTCTTCCCCGACTCTTCGTGCCTCCTAAAAAAACATTTCTGATCGGGTAAAAACTCACACCGGGTCTCCACTGCCTTCGGCAGCGCAGACCCATTGCGCGCTGCGTGCGCACGTGTGAAGGTGTACGTGCGCTGCACGCATATATTCATTCTCAAATAAAATTTTTTATTCTTAAGAAAAGAAAATTAAAAAAATCATTTCTCATTGGGTACAAAGTCGGACCGGATCCCCACTGACTTCGGCAGCGTAGTCCCGTGCGCACTGTGAGCGCACAAGTTAAGGAATAAACGCGCTGCGAGCGAGTATTCCTTCCCTGACCCTTCGTGTTCCCTAAAAAAAAAATAATTTCTGATCGGGTAAAAACTCACACCGGGTTCCCACTGCCTTCGTCAGTGCAAACCCATGCGCGCGCACGTGTTAAAGTATATGCACGCTGCGCGCACATATTACTTCTCAAATCAAATTTTTATTTTTATGAAAATAAAATAAAAAAATCATTTCTCATCGGTTAAAAAGTCGGACCGGGTCCCACTGCCTTCGGCAGCGCAGTCCCGTGCGCTCAGCGGGCGCACAAGTTAGGGGATACGCGCGCGATGCACGCCTATTTCTTCCCCACCCTTTCAGCCCCTCCTAATTAACATGCATATACCAATTTCGAACGGTCTAACTCAATTAGCTGAGATGCAAAAGAAAACCTAATCAGGACACCTCAAAACGTGTAAATCTGGTGAACACTTTCGATAATATAAAAGAACTTTAAAATATCTTTCAAAAGATGTATTAAAAATAGTTTAACCATAATTAGAAATTGAAATTTTGAAATATTACAGCTCCATCTGGCGGAGGAAATTTCTGTAATCTACTGTTCGATTTCAAATCAACAAAGCTTTCAAATGGTGTGTTACTTTTGAATTATTTTAATTAGTAGCTGAGATACAAAAGAAAACCTAATCAAGACACCTTAAAATGTGTAAATCGGGTAACATCTCGAATTCCACTTTCGTAATATAAAAGTACTTTAAAATATCTTTCGAATGACGCATTAAAATTAACTTAATCATGATTAGAATTTGAAATATTGAAATTTTAAAATATTACAGCACTATCTGGAGGTAGAAATTTCCATAATCTACTGTTCGATTTCAAATCAACAAAGCTATGAAATGATGTATTACTTATGCAATTATTTTAATTAGTAGCTGAGATACAAAAGGAAAACCGATTCAGGACACCTCAAAACGTGTAAATCGGGTGAAATCTCGAATCCCATTTTCGATAATATAAAAGAACTTAAAAATGTCTTTCGAATAATGTATTAAAAATAATTTAATCGTAATTAGAATTTGAAATACGCGTATTAGAATAAAATTTAATTTGCAATTAAAATGTAAATTTTTTGTTTATTCTTAGAAATCGATGAAATTTGAAGGGTAACTTCGTGTTGTGATGAAAACTCTGCTTAGTAAGTCTTTTGTGCGAGAAAGGAAAATTGAAGAATATTGAAATTTGCAAATTTTATTCCCAGTACAAAAAACGTGACCTCATTAAATACCAGATGTTTTTCTTTCCGTTCAAGACTGTAGACAATCGTCTGCCAAGTTAAAATTCTTTTGATTTGTTGCCATCATTTTTTTTTAGTTTAGTTAATTAAAAAAAAATCTAATTGTCCGATCGATAAGCCGTTTAAACCATCGGATTGAGAAAAATCGACCCCTTCATTTGATACCTTATTTGTAACAATACGACTGATATTTCTAATTTAATTTCTACTTTTTCCGTAAAAATGTCTCTTTTTAAGAAATTTGCCATGAATTCTCGGTCATTTTTCGACCGACATAGGTCAACGTTTTAATTAATATCTCCGCTAATTAAGGTCCCATCGCTTAGCGAATTATTGCGATGTCGAGATGAAGAAATTCCATGTCTTCTGGTACCGGTTTCGAGCCGCTGCGACTATCAGCGCCGGAGCTTTAGAGCGCACAAGGCATTTCTCACAGACAGACAGATACGCACAGATTTTAATAATATAAGGAGATTATAATAAAGAGTACACTGATAAGGGAAAAAATAACATCATCATTGGTTAATTTTACAGTGGACTCCCATGAAACGCGCTCTCTCTTAAAACACGAATTCATATAACGCGACTAAACAATTGTGACTAGTACTTATACATAGTTGCCAACATTTTAAATTATTCCGAAGTATTTTTAACCCCGCCTATAATCAGCTTCATTTATAAAACATTTTCCCCCAGTATACCATAAAATATGAAAAAATTACTCTTAAGAAAAAAGTGGTATGAAATAGAGGTGGGGCTAAAAAGGCTCCGGAATAAATTAAAATGTTGGCATCTCTGCTTATACAGTGTGGTAAACAGTTTCATATAACGCATTAGATAAATTTAACATTTTTACATAGTTTCTGATTTTTTGTTTAGGAAAGCAAATGTATACGCTTATTTTATTTATTTATTTATTTTTATTATATATATATATATATATATATATATACATGAACAATGAAGTTGACAGTTAAAAAAAAAGTAATGGCTTATATAAAAATAATTATAACAAGAAATTTTACACTTTTAAAGATTTAAGTGGAAAATAATTTTATTCAACTTTTAATAAAAATAAAAATATGTACCTCACTATTTAACTTTCGTGCACTATCGGAAGTGTTAATAAATAAGTTCCAATGATGCCTTCTTCTCAAAATTTACAGTACAATAATTACAGATTAATATTACAGATTAATATATTAGTATTAATATTTACAGATTCCTCATTAAACAGTCCAATGTTACGTCTTTATTGCTATCGCTAAAAAAAAAAACTGGTCTTTCTCAAAATCATTTTTAGATTGAAAATACGGGATTCAATGTTTTTTAACCCCATAACTGCTTCAGGCGTATACGTTTTTCCAAATTACGATCTTCTGTACGGTACTGTTACCAGAGAAACTACTGACATGTTTGACAATGCAATAAAATCACCTTAAAATGGATTTTGCCAGTGCTTTGGAAGGATTTTCTCCAGGGTAGCGAATCTCGTAAGTTTTCCTAAATATATAAATAATTAAAATTCCAAAAAACTGCTCTCTTAACATATGACATTCTTATAAAATTAGTTTCTAACATTTTGTCTATTTTTGACCCTTTATTTATATCTTCGAACTCAAACTTTCTCTGGCCCCTTAAGAGTCTGGACTTATTTCTTATCACTATAATGAGAACATTTTTTAAATTTTATTTGGCCATGGTTATCAGGGTCGTAGTCACCGCCTTAGTTTCAAGACACATGAGGAATGAACAAAAATTATCCTTTTTTGCTAGCACTAATTTTATATAATAATTTCTACCCTCTTTAATCGCGACACGTTACTATAAAGACACAATAAACATTTCTGTAAGTAAAGGAGTGTTTGTATAAAAGCCGAAAAATTTTCAGTTCTAAAAATGCCCTTGGGAAAAAAAGGCGGGTACTACGACCCCTGGTGTAAAGTATAAGGAAAAATCATAATTTTTCAAAAAGGCAAGGCATGATAAGCTACTTTATTACACCTGCATATTTTACTCTTCTAAAATACATGAAAAAACAATATAAAAGAACAAAGTGTTACGCTCTGTGATGATTTCCCCCCCCCCCCAGAAATTCTCTTTTTAAGGCCGTGATAGTAATTTTACCACAATAATGGATACTTAAGCTAAAACAGTAGGCGTGGTCAAAAAACTGACTACATCTTTCTCATTTAAAGAAAATGAATTGGTTGGTAAATATACTTGTCCTGGCGCATATACTGCCAACATTCTAATTAGTATTCATATTAGCAGAGCTGCCAACCTAATCCGGCAAATTGTTAGTACCGCCCCTTTTTCTACACCAGTCATTTCTTAGAGTTTTTATCTTCTTAATTCATCGCAAATATATTTGAAGAAAAATACTTTAAAAATTAAGTGGTGTAGAAAAAGGGGCGGTAATAACCATTTGCCGGATTAGGTTGGCAGCTCTGTATTAGTATAGCTCTGTTAGTACCTGCCCTTTTTTTCGAAACACTTCATAGTTAGAGTAATTCCATACCTGCCAATATCCTTATTAATATTCCGTAGTGTTGTTAGTCCCACCCTTTTTCCCACACCAGTGAATGTTTAGAGTAATTTTGCTCAAACTCGATTACGATTCAATAGGAATAAAAATGCTTTTAAATAATACTGGTGTGAAAAAGAGCGGGGCTAAGAATATTACGGAATATTAATTAGGATGTTGGCAAGTATGGTAAAATTGTTACCAAATGTAATTACGATTGAACAAGAAGAAAATAATAAAAAATACTGGTTTGAAAAAAAGAGGGATACTAATGCCCCTATTACACACACGAGTGTACGCACAACTTTTGAGCCAATTTTGTTGGCTCAAATAAACTCAAAGCCCAGTGTAATAGGAATTGGGAATACGAACATTTTTTTCTGGTTAGTCAGAAAAAGTTGTTCATATGAACAGCTCCTTTTACTGTGACAAGCCAATGAGAAGAAAGTTCTTTACGCTTCGAAAAAAGACAGCGCCGGGGGGGGGGGGGAATTCATTCACCGTTCTCTTCGCTCTCCCTCCGTCGTTCCCGTTAAAACAGCGATAAGTAGCTTCGCTTGTCATATACTGTGTACCCTGCAAACCAGTTTTTCGAACAATTTTTGATTCAACTATTGCAACCCTCTTTCAGATTTCAAAAATTCGAGTAAAAATTAGCTCAAACATAATATATCTGAAAGACCGTTCGTTGTGCTTAACCCTTTAACGCGCGTTGTCCTATGTCCTCGCTACGAGGACGCAAAATTTAAGATCCAAATGTTAAAATTCATCCCGGAAATTTTTTAGCAAAAATTCACGTTTATAACAAATCAAAAAACGCCGGTCTTCTAAAGCTTAAAATTTCTTTTAGTTTAATTTAAATCAATAATTCCAGTGGCAGTATAATTTAAATGTTTCAAATTGATTTGCGCCGCAAAGGGTTAACACACGCTTAATGGCAAAGCGATAGAATATAAAACACCCCGTTGAACACTACGTTATAATAATTGAAAAGAAATAAGGCACGGGCTCTACACCAGCACCTCTCTCCTGAAATACTCGGCCAGTATCAGAGATTTCCACAACAATGTGTTCCTAAAACTTTTTAAACTATATTTTTACCTGTGAACTGTGACCGGTGGAAACAGAAATTAATTTACTTGATGAAAATATTTATAAGCATAAAACAAAATAATACAGTCAGCAGAAAAAAAAAAGCCACCCCTCCAACAGAATTTCACCGAAAGTTGTCGTATAAACATGCGGCTGGTACCAATTGATTTTTAACCTTTATATGCGTAGCTGCCAAGTTTTTAAATTTATTCCGGTATATTGTTAACCCCGCCCTTTTTTCACACAGTAATATTTGTAGAAAATTTTTCTTCAATATATAATTATGATTAAATACGAAGAAAATTACTGTAAAAGGATTTCGGTGTGAAAAAAGGGCGGGCTAACAACATTCCGGAATAAATTAAAAAACTGAGCAGCTATTTGTATGTCTCTTCTGAGGGAACATTAAAAAATCGAGCCACGCCTTCAGGTGTTCATTGCAAATGAAATGTTATTTTTCTAAAACGCGTAACTATAGGCTACCTTTCGGCTACCGGAAAATTTTAACAGAAAGATTTATTTTATTTAATGATAAAGTAAAATAAAATAAATTATTACAACGTTTGTTGTTGTGACGTTTTAAAAGGACGTTTTATTATGACGTTTTAAAGGAACGCCAAAAGGCGTGTCTTACGGAAAATATGCCGCGCGCAAAGGGCTAATAACGTCTAGTTTACAATAATCGAATTTGCTTAGGGGGTCGTCTACATATTAAAACTGACATAAAATTCTTTTTATTTAATGGTAACACCCTTTATATAAATTATTTGGGTCAAATCATCGCGGAAAATGGTATAGTTTATACATTTCGCTCAATTTTCATAGAGTTATAAGCTGTCAAAGTATGGGGATGTTAATGTTAAATGAATGTGGCAAACATTTATTCATATCTTCCAAAATAATTATGACATTTAAATTCTCTTTTTTTTTATATACGTTAGAAAGAAGTGAACCAAACATATTCCATGCTTATTTTTGATACAAAAATATTCTTTGAATTATGAAAATTATTAATAAATTCATATTTGAAAAAATTATGAATTATAACCTATATTAATTTTTGCACGAATAGAACGAGCATAATCAAAAACATGAGTTTCCAAATTTACAGCTCGTTCCTAGTATTATTTTTTTTAGTTACAGTGATATTTAATTTTTTAAGTACTGCTAAGGAGCCATCACTTTTTATAATCTGTATCCTCTGTAAGTAAATATCGGTACATAATTTGACGAAAAACTTTTTTAATTTACCTTTATGTTATTCTTATTGCTTTCTAAGCAACATACTGAAGTTTATTACAAAATTGGCTTATTTTTGTAAAATTATCGCAATGCTGACGAAGGATTGTGAAAGAATTCCAAAAGGAAACAAGTCCCTCCTCCTCTATATAGCTGAAACAATATTAAAAAATTAGTTTGCATATTCGTATTTAACTTTATATGTGACGCTGGTATACATAAATCTGAATGGCAGTTACTATCAAGGAACGCGGTAGCGTTCCGGAATTCATGAATTAAATTAAACTAAAAGAAATTTTAAATTTTAAGGTTAAAAAAAACGGTCTTTTCTGATATGTTATAAACGTAAATTTTTGCTAAAAAATTTCCGGGATGAATTTTTGCAGCTGGCTCTTAAATTTTGCGTCGTCCTAGCGAGGACAGCGCGCGTTAAGGGGTTAAGGCCGTGATAATAATTTTACCACAATAATGGATACTTAAGCTAAAACAGTAGGCGTGGTCAAAAAACTGACTGCATCTTTCTCATTTAAAGAAAATGAATTGGTTGGTAAATATACTTGTCCTGGCGCATATACTGCCAACATTCTAATTAGTATTCATATTAGCAGAGCTGCCAACCTAATCCGGCAAATTGTTAGTACCGCCCCTTTTTCTACACCAGTCATTTCTTAGAGTTTTTATCTTCTTAATTCATCGCAAATATATTTGAAGAAAAATACTTTAAAAATTAAGTGGTGTAGAAAAAGGGGCGGTAGTAACCATTTGCCGGATTAGGTTGGCAGCTCTGTATTAGTATAGCTCTGTTAGTACCTGCCCTTTTTTTCGAAACACTTCATAGTTAGAGTAATTCCATACCTGCCAATATCCTTATTAATATTCCGTAGTGTTGTTAGTCCCACGCTTTTTCCCACACCAGTGAATGTTTAGAGTAATTTTGCTCAAACTCGATAACGATTCAATAGGAATAAAAATGCTTTTAAATAATACTGGTGTGAAAAAGAGCGGGGCTAAGAATATTACGGAATATTAATTAGGATGTTGGCAAGTATGGTAAAATTGTTACCAAATGTAATTACGATTGAACAAGAAGAAAATAATAAAAAATACTGGTTTGAAAAAAAGAGGGATACTAATGCCCCTATTACACACACGAGTGTACGCACAACTTTTGAGCCAATTTTGTTGGCTCAAATAAACTCAAAGCCCAGTGTAATAGGAATTGAGAATACAAACATTTTTTTCTGGCTAGTCAGAAAAAGTTGTTCATATGAACAACTCCTTTTACTGTGACAAGCCAATGAGAAGAAAGTTCTTTACGCTTTGAAAAAAGACAGCGCCGGGGGGGGGATTCATTCACCGTTCTCTTCGCTCTCCCTCCGTCGTTCCCGTTAAAACAGCGATAAGCAGCTTCGCTTGTCATATACTGTGTACCCTGCAAACCAGTTTTTCGAACAATTTTTTATTCAACTATTGCAACCCTCTTTCAGATTTCAAAAATTCGAGTAAAAATTAGCTCAAACATGATATGTCTGAAAGACCGTTCGTTGTGCTTAACCCTTTAACGCGCGTTGTCCTATGTCCTCGCTGCGAGGACGCAAAATTTAAGATCCAAATGCAAAAATTCACGTTTATAACAAATCAAAAAACGCCGGTCTTTTAAAGCTTAAAATTTCTTTTAGTTTAATTTAAATCAATAATTCCAGTGGCAGTATAATTTAAATGTTTCAAATTGAGTTGCGCCGCAAAGGGTTAACACACGCTTAATGGCAAAGCGATAGAAAAAAAAAACACCCCGTTGAACGATACGTTATAATAATTGAAAAGAAATGAGGCATGGTCTCTACACCAGCACCTCTCTCCTGAAATACTCGGCCAGTATCAGAGATTTCCACAACAATGTGTTCCTTAAACTTTTGAAACTATATTTTTACCTGTGAACTGTGACCGGTGGAAACAGAAATTAATTTACTTTATGAAAATATTTATAAGCATAAAACAAAATAATACAGTCAGCAGAAAAAAAAAGCCACCCCTTCAACAGAATTTCACCGAAAGTTGTCGTAGAAACATGCGGCTGGTACCAATGGATTTTTAACCTTTATTGCTCGTATGCGTAGCTGCCAAGTTTTTAAATTTATTCCGGAATATTGTTAACCCCGCCCTTTTTTCACACCGTAATATTTTTAGAAACTTTTTCTTCAATATATAATTATGATTAAATACGAAAAAAATTACTCTAAAAGGATTTCGGTGTGAAAAAAGGGCGGGCTAACAACATTCCGGAATAAATTTAAAAACTTAGTATTTGTATGTCTCTTCTGAGGGAACATTAAAAAATCGATCCACGCCTTCAGGTGTGCATCTGCAAATGAAATGTTATTTTTCTAAAACGCGTAACTATAGGCTACCTTTCGGCTACCGGAAAATTTTAACAGAAAGATTTATTTTATTTAATGATAAAGTAAAATAAAACAAATTATTACAACGTTTGTTGTTGTGACGTTTTAAATGGACGTTTTATTGTGACGTTTTAAAGGAACGCCAAAAGGCGTGTCTTACGGAAAATATGCCCCGCGCAAAGGGCTAATAACGTCTAGTTTACAATAATCGAATTTGCTTAGGGGGTCGTCTACATATTAAAACTGACATAAAATTCATTTTTTTTTTAAATGGTAACACCCTTTATATAAATTATTTGGATCAAATCATCGCGGAAAATGGTATAGTTTATACATTTCGCTCAATTTTCATAGAGTTATAAGCTGTCAAAGTATGGGGATGTTAATGTTAAATGAATGTGGCAAACATTTATTCATATCTTCCAAAATAATTATGACATTTAAATTCTCTTTTTTTATATACGTTAGAAAGAAGTGAACCAAACATATTCCATGCATATTTTTGATACAAAACAGGGATGGAACACGGGCGCAGTATTCATACCACTATCAATATAAGAAAATTTCCTACTTCTTAAATCAACGATATTATAGGAAGTAAAATTTCTTAAACAGATTCCGGTATGAATACTGCGCCCGTGTTCCATCCCTGTACAAAAACATTCTTTGAATTATGAAAATTATTAATAAATTCATATTTGAAAAAATTATGAATTATAACCTATATTAATTTTTGCACGAATAGAACGAGCATAATCAAAAACATGGGTTTCCAAATTTACAGCTCGTTCCTAGCATTATTTTTTTTAGTTACAGTGATATTTAATTTTTTAAGTACTGTTAAGGGGCCATCACTTTTTATAATCTGTATCCTCTGTAAGTAAATATCGGTACAAAATTTGACGAAAAACTTTTTTAAATTTATCTTTATGTTATTCTTATTGTTTTCTAAGCAACATACTGAAGTTTATTACAAAATTGGCTTATTTTTGTAAAATTATCGCAATGCTGACGAAGGAGTGTGAAAGAATTCCAAAAGGAAACAAGTCCCTCCTCCTCTATATAGCTGAAACAATATTAAAAAAGTAGTTTGCATATTCGTATTTAACTTTATATGTGATTCTGGTATACATAAATCTGAATGGCAGTTACTATAAAGGAACGCGGTAGCGTTCCGCAACGCCAAGCTAAAACAAACATTAAGAAAAACAAATGAAATTTACAAAGTAGGAAAGTCAATGGTGAAACGCTACAAGTGTATATTATGTCGACATAGCATCTCGGACTTTTCGACTACCTGTATATCAGCTCCCTGATCCCCAAGACCTATGGTTTTTTACACAGACCTTGAACATACCCTTAAGTCAAAACATAGAAATTTGCATGTCTTTCTGAATTAAGGGGCCTGAGTTATATAACTTTGAAAGCCTGAAATTTGTCTGTTATATTCTTCTCCTTCTTCTTCTTGTTATTGTTAAGATTGCCAGCGAGTGAGCCTAGAGTTCTGCAGTTAATGAGCTGAAAATTTGCATGGACATTCCTTCTGACCTGTACTAGTGCCTTTTGCAATCAAAAATTTTTTTTGGTCAATATACAGGGTAGTTATTTTCAATTTTGTGATATTTAACCCTAAAATTTCGTGAATTCGTCAAGAGATGGCGCTCGTTTTCAATGAATTTAATTTTGTCATTTAATAAGACATTAAATAGTAATAAATTCTGTTTTTATTTTCTTTCTTTACTTTTTTTTTTTTTTTTTTTTTTTTTTTTTACAAAAATGGATTGAAATAAATTAAAAGACAATTTTTTCTTAAAATTTTTAAAATAAACTTGTTTATTAATAAAAAAAAAAATTGATAAATTTGGATTTCGTAAAAAATAAATGCTTAAATGACGCGCTAAACAGACTTTTAACAAAAGTAATGTGGCGGATTAAATAAAAGAGCGATTCGTTAAGTTTATAAAATTACGGATGATGGAAGAATACATATAATTAAATTCCGATCATATTGTTGCGTACTTGGGGGTTCGTGAGTTGTCTGAGAATGAAAGGCCAAACGTACAAAAATTCAGTAATTTATTCACAGAAAGTTCCAGAAAAATACAGGTCAATAAACCAATTATCAGCTTCAATTCAAGCAGTAACCACAGCTTAAACAACAGATGTCAATAGCAAATCCACAGTACGAACTGTATAACAATAACACTTGAAGCAAGTCTCTCTCAAAGAGGCTTAAGAGCAATGCAAGCACTAGCGAAGCTGGCTGAGATCTGAACTGAACTGACTGCCTTGGCGAGGAAGCGCTCCTTATATGCTGTTCCATGAAGCCCAGATTTTTCGAGAAAACTCTAGAAAGTGGTCAACCAATCAACTTACAGCTTCCATATTTGGTATATCCCATATAAGGATTTTCTCGCCAAGGTCGCCGAAAAAATCGCCAAGGTGGGAAAAAGTCGCGAAATTTGGCGCCAAATCCATTACTTGCATTACTGGGGCTTTTTAATGCGTTTTTAAGGGAAAATAAGGCTATTTCAACGCTAAAACGACTAGAAATGCACAAAATTAGCACTTTATCAACTTACTAAGCCTCTTTGAAAGAATTTATACAAACATAAACACAATTATTTACAATTTCGTAACACTGCCCCCTCCCAAGGACTGCACGTCCCGGGCAGTGCAACCCTTGGTCAAGAGGCGAAACTAAACAAATTTACACAATCTAAAACACAAAAACTAAGTTGCATATAACGATAAAATAGAAATACAAATCAAGTGAGAAATATTTACAAAATTCACAAATATGTTCAAGTGTTTATATACAAATATTTACAAAATTCACAAATATGTACAACTATTTATATACAAATATTTACATTACGCATGCGCAAATTTTACCAGTATTTACATTTTTAAATTTTAATATTACCGTTAATTGTGGTACTTGGCTAGCCTGTTATAGTGCACCACCTTCGGTTTTGATGAAGGTGTTTTAGTGATCCGCACCACTACATCATTCAGCCTTTTTAAGACTGTGTACGGTCCGTCCCAGTTGCACTGTAACTTGGGAGAGAGTCCTTTGCGTCGAACAGGATTCCACAACCAGACCTTCTCTCCTTCCTGGAACTCATGTTGTGTAGCCTCTAGATCGTACCTTGTCTTCATTTTCTCCGTTGCCATGTTAATCCGCTCCCGAGCAAAGGTGTGTACGTCCTCAAATCGTGCCTAGAGATCTTGGATGTACTCCTCGGGCGATGAAGGCGCATCGGGTGGACAACCAAACAGGAGATCACAAGGGAGACGAAGTTCACGTCCAAACAGCATCTGGGCTGGAGTATAGCCGGTGGTTTCATGGTCAGCACTTCGATAAGCCAGCAGGAACAATGGCAACTTCGAGTCCCAATCTTGCTGGTTTCTTGATGCTAGAAGGGAGAGGTTATTCAGGATGGTACGATTGAACCTCTCGACCATGCCGTCCGACTGGGGATGTAAGGGTGTTGTCCGGGTTTTGTCTATGCCGAGTAGTTCACACAGTCCTTTGAAAACATCAGAGGTAAAGTTCCTTCCTTGATCGGTATGAAGTTGTAGGGGCGTGCCATACCTTGACACCCATTGCTGCACTAGGACCTCTGCGACTGTGCATGCCTCTTGATTGGGAATGGGATATGCCTCAGGCCACTTGGTGAAATAGTCCATCACGACGAGAATGTATTTATTTCCACTGGAGGTCCGTGGCAAAGGACCCAAGATGTCGATTGCAATCCGTTCAAATGGTGCTCCCACGTTATACCGTTGCAGTCTTCCTCGACTTTCTGCGGGCCTTTACGTGCCGCACAAGCATCACAGGATTTACACCATTTCTCCACATTCTCCTTTGCCTTGCACCAGTAGAAGCGTTCCCGAACTTTCTGCAGAGTCTTCATTACCCCAAAATGGCCTCCGGTAGAGCTACTATGCAGTTGTTCTAAAACAGCTAGAATTTTTGATCTTGGTAATAAAATCTGCCATCTGAAGCTTTTCCCATCATCAGATTCCCACTTTATGTATAATACGCCGTTTTTGATATGAAGAGAGTCCCAAAGTGCCCAATAATTCTTCGTAATGGGACTAAACCTGGAAATGTCCTGCCAGATTGGTCTGTTGCTGGTCGTCTCCTTCAGCTGTAATATTGGCTTTATGTCAGGATCTTCCAACTGGGCTTTTCTAAGTTTTTCGTCACTCCATGGATCGGGATCTTGATCTGATGGTGTTGAGACAGTAACTTGGCAGGCAACCGGATTTATCGGCAAGTATTTCTGTTCGGCTCTAGAGCAGTACTTGCAGCTTTCCGAGCAGGGCTTCCGTGACAAGGCATCAGCATTACCATGTAGAGTCCCTTTACGATGACGTATCTCAAAGTCATATTCCTGCAGGCGTTGTATCCACCTGGCAATCTGTCCTTCCGGGTTCTTGAACTGGAGCAACCACGTTAAAGATGCATGGTCAGTCCGGAGCAGGAATCTTCTGCCATAGAGATAATGATGGAAATGTTCTATTGCTTTTACGATGGCGAGTAGCTCTTTCCCCGGTGGTACAGTAATTTCGCTCCGGTTTAGACAGGCATTTACTCCAATAGGCAATGACATGTTCTTGACCATCAATTTCCTGCGACAGAACAGCACCGACACTCTCATGGCTGGCATCTGTATCAAGTATGAACTGTCTGTCGGGCTGTGGATATGTCAAGATAGGCGATGATGTTAAGGCCGCTTTAAGTCGCTTGAACGCTTTTTCACATTCATCTGTCCACAGGAACTTCTGTTTGGCTTCCGTCAGCTTGTGCAGTGGTCTGGCAATATTTGAGAAACCCTTGACAAACTTCCTGTAGTAAGTGCATAACCCCAGGAAACTTCGTAGTTGGTGTACATTTTCAGGGCGACTCCAGTTCTCGACTGCAGAGATCTTCTCAGGATCAGTTCTCACACCTTCGGCAGAGATGATATGGCCGAGGTAGCTCACTTCCCGACGGAACAAGTTACACTTGCCTGGATTCAATTTGAGGTCAGCCATTCTGAGTTTCTCTAGCACCTTTCGGATATTTTGTAGATGGTCTTCAAAAGTGCGCCCCACAATGATAATATCATCCAAATACACCAGACAGGCTTCATAGGAAAGTCCTTTTAGCACTGTCTCCATCAGGCGTTCGAAGGTGGCAGGTGCATTACATAATCCGAATGGCATAACTTTAAATTGCCACAGTCCTTGTCCCGTGGTGAATGCAGTCTTCTCACGATCATCAGGATGTAATTCTACTTGCCAGTAACCGCTCTTCAGATCCAAAGTCGAGAACCATTTATTGCCAGCAAGTGTGTCTAATGTGTCGTCAATTCTGGGAAGAGGGTAACTGTCTTTCTTCGTGATGTCATTCAAACGACGATAATCCACACAAAATCTTGTTGAACCATCCTTTTTCCGCACCAGTACTATGGGAGAGGCCCAAGGACTCGTTGATGGCTCGATGACATCATTGTGCTGCATTTCACCTAGAAGTTCAGTGACCTCTTCCTGTTTAGCAAAGGGAAGTCTTCTTGGATGTTGTTTGATTGGAGGATGATTTCCTGTATCAATTCTGTGCTGGGTGATGTTCGTTCTCCCGACGTCTTCAGGTGTTCGAGAAAAAAGGTCTTTAAATTCTTGGAGTAGCTTCTCCGCAGCACATCTCTGTTCCTTTCCTAACTCTGCATTCTTGAGTAATTCCGTTATTAATTGTTCAGAAGACTTGGATTCAGTTGATTGCGTGGGGCGGTTGATACATGTTACAGGAGTGCAGGCTGCTAACACCTCATCTGATGTTTGCGACTCTCACAGGTATAGTACTCTTTGAGAGATCAACTAGAGATGAAGCTACCAGAACTCCTCTTGGGCTATTGTCTGTATTCGGGTATTCAATCAGTCCATAGCGGAAGTATTGCTTTGTAGGTAGTGTTCCTGAAACTATTGTCTCTGTGTGTGGAGGGATGGAAATTTCAGACTTGGCTGTTATCTGGCAAATTGTCTGAATGTCTTGATTTTCAGTGTTGAACACAGCGATGTCTTCCGAACTCGAATGCAGTTCATTATTCTTGAAGTCCAATTGAAAGTTAAATTTTCTCAGGAAATCAACTCCAATGATCAAAGGATCTCTTATATCCGCCACATATGCCATATGATGGTAACTGGCATTCCCAAAAGTGATGGTCAAGTTCATTTTCCCATATATTTTGATTTCGTCTCCGGTCACAGTCTGGAGTTTAACACAGGGCGGCGTCCAGATGATCTTCTCTTTTAGTTCTTGAGCCAAATCCGTTCTAATGATGGTCACGTTGGCTCCCGTGTCCAGAATCATCCGGCAGGCGGTGTTTTTAACTTGGCCATAGACGTAAAGTCTATTATCGCCGCCACTCATCGATGAGACATGAAATACTGTAAACTGGGGCTCTTTAATTTCAGGCAACCTCCGCCCCGCGAGATGGCCTCCTCTTAGTTTCCCTGCAGTGATGGTGAAGCCGGGTGATTTCCTACAGTTTGTCGTACAGGGCAGTTCCTCTTCACGTGACCATCCCCTCCACAGCCCCAGCACTTTACCTTCCGGTCCTTTATTTCCTTTTTATTCTCCAGGCTGCGCAATCTCTTTAAGATCTCTTCGATACTTCTCTTCATTTCATTTTCACCAGCAGGGGTATCGTTTAATGAGACTGCTCTTATGGTATGGCGGTCTTTACGGGAGGCTTGTTGGGCTGCCTCTATCCTAAGTGCATAGCCTAAAGCTGATTCTACGTCTCTGATGTTGGAGAGTCTCAGCGCTTTTTGAATTTCTGGATCCCGTACAGCATCGATAAAGTACTGAAGAGCTAAGTCGTTCCGAGTATCAGCTTGACAGTCTGAGAATGCTAGGTGTGACAATCTCTGAATGTCCGCTGCCATCTTTTGCAAACTTTCGCCCGTTTTCTGGTAACGGGACTTTAGCTGGAGGCGACTATAGTCCTTAGAACACTTCTCTCCGAACCGTAGCTCCAGTGCTCTAGTCAGGGCCTCGAAGTCGTTCCTTTCTTCTTTAGAAACATTTCTCAGGATCTCGGCTGCATCTCCCCGTAATGCTGCTGCTAAGTGGACTGACTTGGCGGCAGAGTCCCAGCCGTTAGCTTCAGCAACGATGGAAAACTGCGTCTTATATACATGCCAGAAGGAACTGCCGTCGTAGGTAGATAGCTTAATAAATTCGTGATTCTGGCTTCTTCTCTCTTTCTTTTCAGTTTCCTGGGGCTTGGATTCTAACTTTTCTTCGAGATGCCGAATCTTGCTCTGCAGTTCATTCCCTATTACCTCTCCGCTCCACTCTTCTCTCATTTTTCTCTCAAGATCTTCCTCCATTCTCTTAAACTTGCTTTCTATCTCTGAAACCTTTCCTTTCAGCTCTTGATCAAAGTTTTCTTTAAATTTCTCCTCAAAATTCTCTTCTATCTTCATAAATCTCTCTTCAAAATTCTTTTCCACTTTCAAAACTTTCTCCTCAAAATTTTCTTCTATCTTTATAACTTTCTCTTCAAAATTTTCTTCTATCTTTATAACTTTCTCTTCTATTCCATCCATTCTGTTTTCCATAACCGTTAATTTACCCTCGATTGATTCTTTCACCGTTGAAAGCTCTCTCTTCATCTCATCTTGATTAGATTTAATTTCTTCCTGAACTTCACCCATAGTGTCTTTCAACTCTCTTTGCGATGTTTCCATTTTCTCTTGTGCTACCTTCATTTCTTCAGTCAAACCGTCTTTCAACTCTCTTTGCGATGCTTCCATCTTTTCCTGTCCGGCTTTCATTTCCTCTATCAATCGAGATCTTAACTCATTCATCTGAGCAGTGAGTCCTTCTAGAAATTTCTTCATTTCTTGTTCCATAGCTCTCGTTATCACCATTCACAGACAATCCCCGCTTCTGACACCAGAAATGCTGCGTACTTGGGGGTTCGTGAGTTGTCTGAGAATGAAAGGCCAAACGTACAAAAATTCAGTAATTTATTCACAGAAAGTTCCAGAAAAATACAGGTCAATAAACCAATTATCAGCTTCAATTCAAGCAGTAACCACAGCTTAAACAACAGCTGTCAATAGCAAATCCACAGTACGAACTGTATAACAATAACACTTGAAGCAAGTCTCTCTCAAAGAGGCTTAAGAGCAATGCAAGCACTAGCGAAACTGGCTGAGATCTGAACTGAACTGACTGCCTTGGTGAGGAAGCGCTTCTTATATGCTGTTCCATGGAGCCCAGATTTTTCGAGAAAACTCTAGAAAGTGGTCAACCAATCAACTTACAGCTTCCATATTTGGTATATCCCATATAAGGATTTTCTCGCCAAGGTCGCCAAAAAAATCGCCAAGGTGGGAAAAAGTCGCCAAATTTGGCGCCAAATCCATTACTTGCATTACTGGGGCTTTTTAATGCGTTTTTAAGGGAAAATAAGGCTATTTCAACGCTAAAACGACTAGAAATGCACAAAATTAGCACTTTATCAACTTACTAAGCCTCTTTGAAAGAATTTATACAAAGATAAACACAATTATTTACAATTTCGTAACAATATATTATATAAGAGAAATATTATCATGGAAAAATTCAAATTTGATATTTTTGTGTTTCTATGAGTTTTGACATCTTCTGAATTCATTTTCATTTTTTATAATAAAGAGTTATGCATGTATGTTTATCAGTGAATATGATAGCGTCTAAACGCTGCACTTGATATGTATGCTGGAGGTGACCCACAACTAATGATTTTAATGATGTAGAACTTTTTTTTTTTTTTAACCATGTTTTTATTAATTTCGATTCTTGTTTGTTTGTTTGTTTTTCCAGTACAAATCTTGCAATCGATTTTTAACTAACTTTGTAACTTTCAGGATAGCTCAGAACACGGTGACAATATATTTTTTAATACTTTTAGTCAACTGTTTCAGGTTCCTATTGCCTTCGGCAGCGTTTATATGATTCAACAGAAAATTTATTTAACTAACTTCCCGACTAAACTTTCAGAATAGTTCAGAACACTGTGGAAATGCATTAAAAAAAAAATACTTTTAGCCAACTTGCGGTCGCGGAAGTATTAACACTCTTTCATGGCCAATGCGATAAACTGACAAATTAAATTTTAAACATTTAGCTTTATTTAAGGTCGTAGCTAAGGGAAGGGTATTTGGGGATTTTAAAAGCTCAAAAAAATTTTGCAGATTTGTCGAAATTTTTTTTATTATATTTCATTTTAAATATTTAATATTACGTACTAAATATTGAATCTACTCTGAAATTTTTATCTGGCTACGATCTTGGCTGTATTAAAGGCAAAATTTTTACAATTGTTTATGAATTACACTAGTGAAAAGCATCTGAAATACTTTATTCCTTAGACTGAATTACCGTTGGGTCTCGTTGTGAGCATCAACCGCCAAATGTGCCAAATTCCATGACAGTTTTCTAATGAAAAAGTTCTCACATTCGGTTAACTACTAAATTATTCTTCCGATTCAACCTTTTTAAACATCATTAATTACTAAATGTTCAGAAAGTCGAGTGAAGTCAATTCAGATTTTTTAATTATGCAATTACAAGAAATAAAAATGACAGAAGTGGCTTTAAGTAGAATTCAAAGGAATAAATACAATGCATATTCATTCGAATGTCAATATAAAACACACGCATCATATAAATACATATTCATAAACATGGATTCACTAAGAATTACACTCTCAGGGATGGAACACGGGCGCAGAATTCATACCACTATCAATGTAAGAAAATTTTCTACTTCTTAAATCAACGATATTATAGGTAGAGAAATTTCTTAAGCAGATTTCGGTATGAATTCTGCGCCCGTGTTCCATCCCTGCACTCTCACATAACATACACTAAGCGACAAAAAAAAAAAAAAAAAAGCCGCACTTTGATATTTTTCGTTTTTCTTTCTGTAATCGCTAATGTTATTGTTTCAAAAGTAAAATTTTGAACAGATATTATTACGTCGTATTCCGCGTGTAATTTAGGATTGATCCAAGTGTTTAAAACAAGATGCAATTGTTCGGAAAATTGTAATTTTAGAAAGTATTTAAAAAATGGCAGGAATAAGGCAATTAACGATACCACAAAAAAATATTAATTTTAGAACGAAAAAAAAAAAAAAAATATTTTAATATGTGGGATGCCAAAATGATTAAATGTTAACAAAATGTTAGTGATCTGGCTTTTAGCAAGATATAATATTTTTTGGCTGTTTAAACTGCACATTTGTCCTTAGACGACCACGTTACTCATCCAGTCGAGATGACCGCAAGTTAAAAGGCCAGAGCTTAAAAAATCAGTTTGTATTACATTTAGAACATAGCAGGGATTCAGAAAAAGTGTTTAGTAACATAATTTATCTAAATACAGTGAAATAATAATTAAACAAAGCAGGTTTCATTGCCAGAAAATCTGAAAAAAATTCATTCTTAACGAAAAGATTTAGAAAGCTAAGACATTAGAGATTTAAAAAAAATTAAAAAATGGTCAATTAATTATTGGGCTGAAGTTGTTCTCTATGATGAACCAAGTTTAACTTATTTGGAACTGACGAAAACAAGCAGATCTGATCACGAAAATGTGACTGACTTAATGAAAATCGCACTTTTAAAACAATGACACATTTCCCGTACATTACGATACGAAAATGCATAATTTTTCGGTGCGTCTGGCAAATTTTCATGTTCAAAGGTCAGGGATGGAACACGGGCGCAGAATTCATACCGGAATCTGTTTAAGAAATTTTACTACCTATAATATCGTTGATTTAAGAAGTAGAAAATTTTCTTACATTGGTAGTGGTATGAATACTGCGCCCGTGTTCCATCCCTGAAAGGTTCAATTAACCCGATATAAAACTTGGTCATTAAAAAATCAATAGCTGACCAACTACTTTGGTGGGTATTTCAGACTCTTCCATAATCAGCATTACAAGATGATAATGGACTTTGTTATATGGCGCTTGTGATGCATTTATTTGATTCAAGTTGTTAAAATTACTTATCCATTCTCATGAGCATCTATAATTTTGCAAATTATCATAACTTTTTTTTACTTAAAATTAAATACCACAAAGAATATCGCAGGATTTCTTATTTATTAGACCTGAAAATTGTCCTAATCTCAGTCCGCTCGAAAATGTTTAGTCTATAAAAGAGGGTGCGGATTAGAAATTTGTAGCCTACAACTTTGAAAGAACTAGAAAAAAATATTTATGATATTTGGCACAGTGAAATTTCTGAGTTTCATGTTAAAAAACTGTAAAATATTATGCCATTGCGCATTAGAGCAGTAATTCCATATAAAGGCGGAATTATCCAATCCAAAATGCATATTTTTATTAAATAATTGTTTAGATCTATCAAATAAATAGTTTTATTTCATACATAAAAATAGCACTTCTTTATTTCATATAATATATCATGATAGAATACAAAGTATATGTTTATTATTTTACGTTTAAAAAGAAAATGTTATGTAGACTTTTATTAAATATTTCGTAGAGTGCAATAAAACGAATTATTCGAATTATTAAATCGAAAATGTACATAGGTATCATGTTATGACTTCCGTATTATACAAACATATCAATTTTATTTGTTGCAACCATTAGTTTTTAAATTATTACAAACGCAAAAGGTATAAGTCAATTTTTCTGCAGTGTGGCTTTTTTTCTTCTTTTTTTGTTGCTTAGTGTATACGCATTAGATAAACATATTGCTGCGCACTCGGGGCTTGTGAATTTTCTGTGAATGAAAGACAAACCTTGCAGAGGTTTAAAAATTTATTTACGAATATTTCGGAAGATTACAGGTCTGTTAAACCCAGTATCAACTTGAGTTTCACCAGAACGCGCAGCTTAAATAACAGCTGACAACATAAAAATCACAGCACAAACGATACCATAATCATAACATACAGAAATATGCTGCAATTCAATGGTAGAGACTTAGTCAAGCAGCACTTTCTATTCCGTAAAGTCTTAGGGAGAAACCCACCTCAGTGGTCGGAACGGGACCCCTTTTATAGCCTGCCATTAATCCAGAATTTTACAGTAACTTCCGTAATAATCGAGTTACAGCTTGGACAATGGGTGTATCGATAATAAAAGGTTTTTTCACCAAGTTCGTCAAAATAGTTGTCAAGGAGCGATAAAGTCGCCAAATTCTTCGCCAAGTCCATTATGTGCCCTGATAAAGCGTGTTTTTAACGGAGAAGGAGCTTTTTTAACGCGGAAACAAGCTAGAAATGCGGAAAATTGACATTTTATAATCTGACTAAGTCTCTTAGAAAGAAATCACATAAATATAACTAGTACTATTTAGATATTCGTAACACTATATTTACATCTATGCACAGCACACACGATTTTTATTGATCTACTATTACACAAATTTATTCATTATGCATACGTATTATACTTTTTTAAAAGCATATACATAACCTGCAAAAAGAAGTGATATCTCATAAAAAAACACAATACTATTGTAAACGTCATCCGCCCAGCAAAAACTTTTACCTTTCTTATAAATACGTATTATATTTATAAAAGCATATACAAAACCTACAAAAAGAAGTGATACCTCATAAAAAAACAATACTATTGTAAAAGTCACCCCTCCCAGCAAAAACTCTTAAAGTGGTGGACATAATTATAAGACACCTATCTAATTTGACAAATAGTGAAAGAAAAGATTCAGAGCTTAAAAATGTTTTATAAAATACGCCAAAAACATAAATTTATTCTGTTATCATATATAATTATTTTATAATAATGATATTTTCATACAATTTAATGAAAAAACTTAAAAACATAATGGACAAAATTATAAGACATCAAGCGTTTTTTCCAAATACAGTTGTCAACATAATTAGCAGACACTAATGGTCTAAAAGAAAATCATCTAACATGGTTATTCAATATTTGGTGGAGCCGCCATAGTTTTTTATAACATAAAAGATGCGATTCGGCATCGAATCTATCAATTCTAAAGAAATATCGCAAGGCAGTTCTTCCCAAGCACATTTTATAACATTCTTTAGGTCTTCGACACATATAAACTGCCTCCCATTTCGGCAAACCGCACGAGCTAAGATCCCCCACAAGTTTTCGATGGGATTTAAGTCTGGGGAGCGAGAAGGCCACGGGAGAACATTGATATTTTGCTCTGAAAGCCACTTTTTTGTTTCGTGTGATGCATGAATCGGCGCGTTATCGTGCTGGAACGTGTAGTTTTCGACACAAAGAAGTTCACCGTATATGGCTAGTTGATCTTTAAGAAGGTTCTTATACTTTTGGGAATTCATTCTTGAATACACAAAAACAATATCCGTTTACTCTTGAGCCGAAAACCCAGCCCAAACCATTACTGAGCCTCCACCCATTTGGTGGTTCATTAGTACACACAGGAAGAATTATGCAACACCCTGCGAATGGTTCTCCTCGAACAATTCAGTTTCAAAGCATTTTTAATGCCTGTAGTGGTCATTTTATTCTGTGTAGCGAGCGAAAGCACATGGCATCTGTCTCTCGAGGACAAGCAAGGAGTACGTCCAGATCTTTTAATCACCGATCCATTAATTCCTCTTTTCAAAACATTTCTAATTGCACATCTAGAGCGTTTAATAACTTTTTAAATATTATTAATTGAAGCACCAGTTCCATTTAATCTCCAAATTTCGCGAATTTCACTTTCTGTTAATTCTGTACCTCGTGGCATGTTTGTAAATGCGTGAAGTCGGTTATCGTCTGCTTTAGTTAAGTGCTGACGTCATAACAGCGTGCAGAAAATTTGCATATTGCACATTATTTTCGAAAAAAAGCAGGTGTTTTAATTAAAATGTTAGGGTGTCTTATAATTTTGTCCATGGTATTTTTTTTTTTATTTTATTAAACTCTATAAAAATATCCTTTCTGTAAAACAATTACGTGTGATAACAAAATAAATTTATGTTTTTGATGTATTCGATAAAACATTTTTAAGCTGTGAATCTTTTCTTTCACTATTTGTCAAATTAGATAGGTGTCTTGTAATTATGTCCACCACTGTACCTTTCTTAAGCAGCCAAAAAAAGGATTGATATCAAATTTCGCCGCCGCTGTTGAATCCCCGGAAGTCAATGGCTAGCTTAGTGAAGATCTGCTAATAACACTGCATGTATCTTTTTAATAAATCCTGATCTCTTTCAATATTCTTGTTATCTGTGTTAGTGTTTTGGCTGCATTATAAAGTTATAATTTAAAGTATTTTTACGGCTGGGTGCGTAATAATATTTTAACATTTACTAACTAAATTTTTTATTAATTAAAATGTCTACATAGGAGACGCACCCCGCCATAAATATACTTTAAATTATAACTTTATAATGCAGCCAAAAAACTAACACAGATAATAAAAAATGTTGAAAGAGAGTAGGATTTATTAGAAAGATAAATGCAGTGATATTGGCAGATCTTCATTAAGTTCCCGGGCAATTCACGGGCGAAATTTGATATCAATCCTTTTTTTTGGCTGCTTAAGAAAGGTAAGAGTTTTTGCTGGGAGGGGTGACTTTTACAATAGTATTGTTTTTTATGAGATATCGATTACTGAAGACAAAACCTAAATGATTTAATTGCAAATATGTAAAATGATTTTGTTTTATAATGTAAAGTTTTAGAAAAATGTGTAAAAGCGTGGCTTACGTTGCAAGATAGGAACATACCCGATCCTGAAATATTAAATCTTTCTTTTTAAGTATTAAATAACTTTTCCTAGTTTCTCACTGCTAAAATTCTGTTTTAACCCTGTTGTCTTTTTTTTTTTTTTTTTTTTTTTTTTTTTTGTACAGTCACCCCCCCCCACCTAATTTCGCCGTAAATTATCGTAGAAACATTTGACTGGTACCGATCGATTTGTAATAACGTCTAGTTTATAACGGTATAGTTAAATTTTCCCTAAGGGGTCGTCTACATACTAAAACTGGCATTAACTTCATTTTCTTCAATGGCAACCCCTATTTTTGACTTCATATTCAGATTTCTGAGATCAAGGCGGTTCAAAAAACATACCTATTTATATACCTTAAATCAATTTTAAATAGAGTTACACGTCAAAATGTATTAGGGGTCCGTCTATACATTTAGAAAATATAAATTACAATCTACCACCAAGTTTACATTATTTATTAAATTTCACACCGGAAAACAATTTCAGAAATGTTAATTATAAAATAAAAAAAAATGACTAATTCACCGAATTTTCTGAGTTTGTTTATGAATTAAAAGATTTTTATTGGTTTCTATTGATTAAACATCAGATAGTTCACTTCATACGAAGAAAATTAAATAGCTTGAATAGATATTAAAATATCTATCAAATGAAAAAAAAAAAAAAAAAAAAAAAAAAGGTGAATGGTTTTAAATTTGTTTGAAAATTCAAAATTATTTTAACTCAAGCTGCCGTATAATTGTCTGAAACGGCGGCACTCAACCTGGTTCCCACGGCCGTTTCACAGTGACAATGGGAGTTTGTTCTGATACTGCAGTACTTTCATTTTCTTTAATTGACTTTTTTAAAATATTAAAACAGATTTTTTTATTTTTATTTTATTTTATTTTTAATTAATTATTATTATTATTTTTTTCATGACATTATTAAAAACTTTCACATAAATCTCCACGATATTCTTTTGCTTTTATATTTTATAATGTGTAACAAATTAATATGCAAAATAATAAATCCTACTACTTAATGGGATGTTCTAAAATTCTACACTTTAACACAGATACCGAAGTGGACGGTGGGTGTAGAAAGGCTGACTACCCTTAATCTAAATCTTCACTTGAAAAGGTCAAAATGTTACATAACTCTTTTTTTTTTTTTTGAGGAAAAAAGAAGAAGATAAAGAGGAGAAGGAAAGATCAAAACGAATATAAAGCATATTAAACGTTAATACCCTTTAAACACTGGAAAAAGGCGGGGTTTCGTATTGTGTGTCATTTGGGAGCTGTAGAGTGCCAGAAAATTACTTTATGTAATAAAACTTTTCATTTAAAGGGTATTTAAAGCAGCATTATATTTAATACATAGACTATTCAGAAAAAAAGTACCATTCATCTGGTTCATGAAAAATAAAGAACATTTCCTGGCATTGCTCTATGTATATACATTCTTGTCAACCTATCCCGGAAGATTACTGGTCCCGCCCGCATATTTACTCCCTTTACTCGAGCTCAAACGGGGATGCAATTCGACGTTGTTGATTGGTTGCAACCTTTTATGATGCAATGGTTCTCCACTGACTGTAATACTTAGCTTAAATCAGTAATAATAATCAACATTATTCCTGTCGTTTTATGTGAATAAATGAATATGAATAATTGAAAGAGATTTCTAGTTGCATTTTGAAAACAAAATTTTCATCTGAGTAATTTAAATTGTTTATTTTACCATATTAAATATATGATAGATAAAATTACTTTAATAAAATAATTCTAAATAAGAAAAATAGTGGCGCCATCTGTAGTTTTCATAGATTTTTAATTATTATGTAACCTTTTCAATTTATTTTATGTTTTAATTCCCCTCATTTTACTAATTAACCTATGTTAGAAGTTCGTATAACTTTCATGCAAATTCCTTAAACATATTTTTAAACAATTTCTTAACAGTAATTTTACTAAGGAAAAAAAAAAAAAAAAAAAAAAAAAGGAAAAGTGGAACTTATTTTTTTTAATTTATTTTTTTTATCTTAAAAAAAAAAAAAAAAAAAAAAAAAATATATATATATATATATATATAATATTTATTTATATTACATTTATTATTATTATCATTCATTTAAATAATTATAATTTTTATTTATTTATGCATTTATTTTTAACCCCCCAAAAATATTTTTTACTTTTGTTCTTTTTTAATCATCAAAATAACAAATTTTAAAATGAAATCTGATTTCAAAACTAAATAAGTACATGTAATACTAAATACCTTGTTAGTATTCTAAATACTTTATTAATTAAAAGAAGAAAAGGAAAGAAAAAAAAAGGGGGGGGGGAGTTTTTTTTTTTTTTTTTTTTTTTTTTTTTTAAATAAATAAAGAAATAAAAATAAAATAAAATAATCATTTTTATCGTTCTATTTATTTACTCATTTACTTTTGACCATAAAAAAAAAAAAAAAAAAAAAAAAATACCGTCGTTTTTTACAAACATCAAAATAACAAATTTAAAAATATTAAGTAAATGAAAAAAAAAAAAAAAAAAAAACTTTCTGCAAATTTGATTTGGTAAGTAAATAATTACATGTAGTACTAAATATCTTATTAATTTATTGTAGTTTTGGAAAAATAAATAAACAATTTATTATCGTTTAAGGAATTGCTCACGAATGTATAATATAACGTATAATATGATTTATTTATTTATTTATTTATTCAATTTTTTCTTTTTTTGAAAATTAATATGATTTTTTCCCCTCTCTCTTGCATTATTTATCTATTGTATGGTTTTATATTTCACGTTATTACTTTTTCTTTCCCATATAGTAGGAGAAAAAGTGTTTTTAGGTGAAAATTTGAAATGAGTTTTTGCGTACTTCACACGTTTTGAGGCCTCCGCAATCCGAAAATGAGATATTTAGCGGTTTGTCTATGGCACCATATTTCAATAAAAAATTGTTGATAGAAGTACAAACTCAGTATTCTAAATGTGTATTATTTAGAGCTGCTCTGTACTAAACTTTTCACTAAGATCAAGGAAAAAGCTTTCGTTGAGATCCTGTACAAGTGCATTCAAGAGAATTCAAATACGTTACATCTATGATCTATATGCGAAAATTGTTGTAGGTGCAATTTAACACCTTAAGACGGCCCTAAACCAAATCAAATTATATATATATTCATTTACGATTCATTTACAGGTCCTAACAAAAGAATTCGGATACACTGGGACTATGCTTTGAAAAGTACTTAAGTACTTTCTTAAAATATGCTTATACTTTGCTGAAACTGCATGTAAGCTGTGTTATGTGATTTTTTTGCTATTCGTGATTCAAGCACAGCGCGTGGTGTGCATATAATTCATAGACAATATGCAGGGATATAAAAATTGAGTGAGTACATTCTTCTGTATGGAATATTAATAATGGAAGTGGTTTATTGATTTTTTCCAAGTTCAGAAAAATTAGTGCAAGGTGATAATTATTTTTTCATATCCAACTGTAAAATACGTACTAGTTTAGAGTCAACATTTTACTGCTAATTTTTTGCTATAATTGTGCATTTTGAGGGAAGGTAAAAAAAAAAAAAAAAAAAAAAAACTTTTTATTTTTCAACTTTTAACTTTTTATCTCTGTAACTGCCTTTTAAGAATATTGTAAAAATGTATCATAGCAGAAAATACAAATTGGGTATGTATATACGAAGTACAATCAATGTGTTGGGGGTTACGGTAGCCCCATTCATATAAATATATATATATATATCTAATAAAACAGTTTTTAAAACTATTTTTAACTGTTGTTAAAGTTCTTTTATACATTACTTGCCATCTTACCCTTTAATATATCATAGCATTCAAATGCATAAAAAGAAAATTCGTGTGAGTGACACACCAAAGTAAATTAAATTTCATTACGCTTGAGTGTGTAGGAAGTAAATAATTAGATTACATTTTAGCTTTCTAGTACTTTAAATAATTAAATTAATTTTGTGTATTTATACTTTTGTGTGGAGTTAGGAATTCTTCTTGTTAATAAATTCTTCTTATTAATCTATTTAAAAGTTTGAAGTGAAATAGCAACTGCATACTGTTAAATTTACTAAAATGAAACGATTGAAAATTTTCATAAAAGGAAAATGCAAACAGTTCAATATATATATATATATATATATATATATATATATATATTTAAAATATTTTTTTTTAATTTGATTGATATATATATACTCGTATATAAATTTCTCATTTTTGTGCATGGAGAAATAAAGGAAAAAGTAAAATGAAAAAAGCACTGTGTTAAAATGAGACAAAATTGTAAAATGACTTCTCTGCACCAATATATATAATGGCTTTAAAAAAATCACAAAGAAAAATTATTGTCTAAATGTTTCAAAGTAAAATTACAGAAATATAACAAATCTGGAGTTTTTTTTTTTTTTTTTTTGTAATAAACCCTAAATAGTTTGCAGTGAAAATAAATAAATAAATAAAATAAAATAAATAATTTAAACATAAACAACAAATTATAATTTACATAGTTTTATTCTCAATATATAATTAAAAGTACTATTATGTATATATAATATATAAGAGAGAAAAGTTAACCTGCAATGAACTTATCAAAATTTCGAAAAATAGACATTTCTCATGACACACTTTGCTTTTAAATGAAGAGACTAGTTTATATGCATTTACAATTATTAATTCACGAAACTAAATTTTTTACATTACTTCGAATTCTATTTACATTTTCAGAAGTTGATTCTATTTCGTGTATAAATGATGGAGGAAGATTTGACTCCAAAAATGTAGACATTTTACAAAAAAAAAAAAAAAAAAAAGAAAAAAAAAAAAAAAAAAATTCAAATATAATAAAATATTATTAAAACTTTACAGGAAGAATCTTTCGTCAAATTTTTGCGGAAAGCGTGACGTCAGAATGCGACACGTGAAACAAAAGCCAATCAACAACGTCGAATTGCATCCCCGTTTGAGCTCGAGTAAAGGGAGTAAATATGCGTCCCGCCCCTTTCCGTACATTTTTTTCACATCAGTCTTTTTAGAGCCGTGTCAGCCATCGGTGGCTGACACTGATCTTTCCATTTAGGCTAAGTCAGCCGGCAGTGTAAAATATGATATAAAACTACAGAACTTACATAGTTTTAAGTAATTACTGACAATTTATTTAAAATTTACTTCATGTTTTTTTTTTTTGTTTTTTTTTTTTAATAGGATTTTTATAGGATTATATCGTTAAGGCCTAATGGGGTTTATTGAAACTCGATAAACATAACACGCTTCTAAGCAGCACGTGTGGCCTGAATGGGATTTCTATAAGAATTCGCGTGGCGCTCAATGAGTTAATCGTAAATGTATTTGAAGTTAATTACTCTAAAAATTAAATTATGTACACACAGGGGCGGGAACTAACAATGTTACGGGTTAGGTTGGCAAGTATGCATATATATTTTGCTTGATTTATAAAAATTTATAACACATTTTCTTCTTTTTTTTAGTATTTTGTGTTTATATCTCTCATTAAAAATAAATACAATATTCATATATAAACATTTCCATACAGTAATGTATATAAACATATTGATTAAAGAAGATTTGTTGATATTATACAATTATTCTTCTATCTGTATAGTATATTAACACAAATATATTTTGTAAATTTCGCAGCATCGAAAAACAGCAACATAGCTTCCATATCAAGGCTTAATGTAAATAGGACGTAAGCGTACTGTAGCTAGTGTTGAAATTTGAAAAAAAAAAAAAAAAAAAAGAGTAACAGTGGGCTAAAAATACGCCGGAATAAATTAAAATGTTGTTTATTCTGGTTTTAGTCAGGTGATATCACTCGTGCTAAATAGCTGGATCCGCCCTCTCTTAAGCTCAGGTTCAGCTCATCATAAAAATATTGTTTTTAATATCTGCCGCACCAAAATGTTCAAAACACAAATGCCAATTTTCATATATTTTGACATCTTCCCGTTTCAACTTTAAAAGCATTTAGATTAATTTATTTTATTTTGAATTTTTAAATTTAGACGTTCAAAGTCTTTTAAATGAAATTTCAGGATTCTGTAAGATCAATATCTATATATTTGAAAGTAATAAGATAATTCCTTTGTTTTAAATTTTTATTCCATAATAACTGTGACTTTGATTTTGTGATTAGGAAATTTAAAATAAATACTATTGAGCTATGTTCCAATAATAGATCTTATAAACTTAAAAAAAAAAAAAAAAAATAATAATAATAATAATAAAGCAATTTTTCACTATTTGATTCTGTATTAAAAAACTTTTGATAGAAATTTGATATTTTATTATGTTACATTATGGGATAAATTTTAAATAACACAAAGCTTACAAACGGTACAGTAACCAAATGCAAATATGTCACAACAAAATTTAAACAGAAAATTTATGGTAAAAAATCTTTTTAAAATTATTAAATATTCATAATAACAATAATAAAACGATTGTCGAATGCATAATTGCTGTTTCATGCAATCAGTTTCGCTGTACCGTGTTTTCTAAAACATGATATTTAACTAGAGGTGTACGTACTCTTGAATATTGAAATGCGAAAAAAAGTGTAACAGGGTTAAAATAGAATTTTAGCAGCGAAAAACTAGAAAAAGATATTTAATACTTATGAAGAAAGACTTAACATATTAGGATCGGATATATTCCTCTCTTGTACCGTAAGCCACGCCTTTTCACAATTTTTCTAAAACTTTATAATATAAAACAAAATAATTTTGCATATTTGTAATTAAATCATTTAAGTTTTGTCTTCAATAATCGATGTAGTAAATACCATTGCGATTTATCCATACCAGCGTCACATATAGAGTCAAATAGGAATATGCAAATTAGTCTTTTTTTTTAAATAGTATTTCAGCGAATCAGAGGCGGGGCTTCTTTTCTTTTGAAATTCTTTCACAATCCCTCGCCTACATTGTGATAACTTTACAAAAATATGCCAATTTGTATAATAAACATCGAAATATTGCTTAAGAAACAATAAAAATAACATAAAGGTAAATTAAAATAGTTTTCCGTCAAATTATATACAAACATTTACTTATAGAGGATACAGATTATAACAAGTGACGGCCCCCTAACAGGAATAAAAAGTGAAATATCACTGTAACTCAAAAAAAATGTTAGGAACGAGCTGTAAATTTGGAAACCCATGTTTTTGATGATGCCCGTTCTATTCGTGCAAAAATTAACACAGGTCATAATTCATAATTTTTTCAAATATGAATTTATTAATAATTTTCATAATTCAAAAAATGTTTTTATAGCAAAAATTTGCATGGAATATGTTTGGGTCACTTCATTCTAACGAATAAAAAAGAACAGAATTTAAATATCATAATTATTTCGGAAGATATGATTTAATGTTTGTCACATTCATTTAACATTAGCATCCCCAAACTTTGACAGCTTATAACTCTATGAAAAGTTGAGCGAAATATATAAACTATACCATTTTCCGTGATGATTTGATCCAAAGAATTCAAATAAATTATAAAAAATGGGGGTTACCATTGAAAAAAATGAAGTTGATGTCAGTTTTAATATGTAGACGACCCCCTAAGTAAAATCTAACTATAACATTATAAACTAGACGTTATTACAAACTGATTGGTTCCAGTCGCATGTTTCTACGATAATTTACGGCAAAATTAGGTGGGGGGGGGCGTTTTTTTTGGGTGACTGTACTTGAATATTGTAGGGTTCATACACTTCAAGTTAAATGTTATGTTATAGGAAACGTGATAAAGCGAGGCTTATTGTATGAAAGAGCAATATGCAGTCATCAATCCTTTTATTATTATTATTATTATTATTATTATTATTATTATTTAATAATTTTATAAGATTTTTTTCACACGAATTTTCTGTTTAAATCTACATTTTCACATTTGTCTACTGTACCTTTTGTAAGTTTTATATTAATTAAATTTTATCGCATGACGTAACATAATAAAATATTAAATTTTTATTAAATGTTTGTTAATGCAATACAAATAGTGGATTTTTTTTTTTTTAGTTTATAAAAACAATTGTTTAAACAAAGCGCAATGTTATTTATTTTCGATTAATTCTAATCACGAAGTAAAAATTCACATTTATGGAAAAAGACTTTAAAACAAATTAATACGTCTTATTACTTTTAAAGATATAGATCTTACTTTTTTTTTTTTTTTTTTCTAAGTAAGGTTTCGATGTTCACGACACAAATTAACCTAGTTTTGTAAAATTAAAGCGTTCGTTGCAGAAGGGAAATTTTGATGGCATTCCAAAATAATAATAATAATAAACCTCACCCTCTAGCTTTTTCTGAAACAATACTTTACTTTAAAATTTGTTTCTTGCTGCCTTAATTTTATTTTATTTGACTCTTTATAGAACGCTAGCATATATAAACGAATGAAATTTACCGTTTTCACTGTTGATAACAACATTTCAGTTACTTAATCATGAATTGTTATATAATTTGATGTTTTAGAGAAATTTATAAAGCGTAACTTATTACTCAAAATAGGAATGCTTTTGAATATCATCTCCTTTTTACTGAATATTAAATATACTTTCACAGATTTTTGTTTAAATCTTGTTATCTATATTTTTATATATTGTAGGTTTGTATGCCTCAATTTAATTGTAAAACTTTATAGTAAGGCCTTCATATAGGGCTTGCTGTATAAAATAAAAATATACCCAACAGAATTAGACTTTTTTTTTTTTTTGTTAAATATTAAACACTTTTTTTTATTTTTTAAACCCGCTATTATTATCATTATTACTATTATTTTGCTATCTAGATTTTTGTAACTGAACATTGAAGGGTTCATACGACTCACGCTATTCAAATGTTAACGCATGAAGTGACGTAATAAACTATTCCATGTTTATTAAAAACAAACAATTTAAAAATTTTTTAACTACAATTAAAATTTTTGTACTTTTTTTTCCGGTATGAATCTTAATGAATAATGTTCGTTCTGTGGTAGATCATAATTCTTTTTTACTTTCTTCTATATGTAATATAGAGAAAGTATTGGATTCGTAAAAATTTTCGACCTCGGGTTTTTGATGAATTTACACGTTTTGAGAGATGCAGAACACGATTTGACCATTTTTAGAAAATGTCTGTCTGTCTGTCTGTCTGTCTGTCTGTCTGTCAGTCTGTGTGTGTGTGTGTGACAAAATTTTGTGGCAACTGTATCTCAAGAACTACTGCACAGAATTTCATACAAATTGGTATGTAGTTGTACCTTGACATAGATTAGTGCCTATCAACTTTTGATAAAAATTGTCTTACAGATTGCGTTGCCATCCCGCTTTTTCTAAATTTTTAACATGGTGATATAGGACAAAATTTTGTATAAATGTGCATAAAGAGAATTATTTTTTAGTAATCATTATGAAATTTACAAGAATTATTTAAAATAGAGATAGTCAACTGGGAAAAAAATTTTGTATGCGTAGGAGCCTCGCCACCCCTCGTGGGGGGGAAGTCCCCCCTCGAGGGGAGTAAATTTTCAAGATTGGTATCTTTCGAAAGGTCTCGTCAATACCTTTAAAACGAATGGTTGAACTATAAATCTGTGATAATTTAAAACAAAGTTATCGATTTTTTTACTTTCTTCTATATGTAATATAGAGAAAGTATTGGATTCGCGAAAATTTTCGAAGTCCACTTTTTGATGGATTTACATGTTTTGGGATATGGAGAACACGAATCAATAGTTTTTAGAAAATGTCTGTCTGTCTGTCTGTCTGTCTGTCTGTCTGTCTGTATCATTTTTTTGTGGACGCTGTATCTCACGAACCAATGAATGAAATTTAACCAAACTTGGTATTTAGTTGCACCCTGACATAAACTGGTGCTGATTAGATTTTGGGATCACTCGCTCAATAGGTGGCGTTGTGATCGCATTTTATGCAAATTTTTAACATGGCAGCATAGGACAAAATTCCGTATAAATGGGCATAAAGAGAGTTATTTTACACTTGTGATTGTAAAATTAATATGAATTATTGATAATAGTAGTAGTTAGCTAGGAAAAAAATTTTGTGCATGGGGGGGCATCGGTTCCCCCCCTGGGGGGAAAATCCCCCCCCGGGGAAGTAAATTTTCAAGATGGGTATCTTTCGAAAGGTCTCGTTGATAATAGTAATAGTTAACTTGGAAAAAATTTTTGTGCATGTGGGGGCATCGGTTGCCCCCCCACCGGGGGGGGGGAAGTTCCCACCCGGGGGGGCAAAATTTCAAGATGGGTATCTTTCGAAAGATCTCGTCAATACCTTTAAAACGAATGGTTGAACGATAAATCTGTGATAATTTAAACCAAAGTTATCGATTTTTTTTACTTTTAACAAAAAAAAACTTAGAAAAATATCGCAATTTTTTTTTTTTTTTTTAACGAAATTTAACCAAACTTGGTATTTAGTTGGTCCCCGACATAAACTGGTGCTGACTATGTTTGGGGATCAATAGCTCAACAGGTGGCGCTGTGATAGCATTTTATCTAAATTTTTAACATGGCAGCATAGGACAAAAATTCGTATAAATGTGCATAATTAGAGTTGTTTTAAACTTGTGATTGTAAAATTAATATGAATTATTGATAATAGTAGTATGTAGCTATGAAAAAAAATTTATGGATGGGGGGGCATCGCTTCCCCCCCTGGGGGGGAATTACCCCCCCGGGGGGGATAAATTTTCAAGATGGGTATCTTTCGAAAGGTCTCGTCAATACCTTTAAAACGAATGGTTGAACTATAAATCTGTGATAATTTAAAACAAAGTTATCGATTTTTTTCACTTTTAACAAAAAAAAAAAAAAAAAAAAAAAACTTAGAAAAAAAAAATCGTACTTTTTTTTTTTTTTCTTTTTTTTTTTTTAATATTGTTACTGATTGAATATGTATAGGTAAATATAGAAGAAAGTCTTGTGGTGGCCACAACATACTAGTTTACTTTTAACAAAAAAAAAACTTAGAAAAAAAATCGTATTTTTTTTTTTTTTTTTTAACGAAATTTAACCAGACTTGGTAGTTAGTTGGCCCCTGAAATAAACTGGGGCTGATTAGATTAGGGGATCAATCGCTCAACAGGTGGCGCTGTGATCGTATTTTTTCTAAATTTTTAACATGGCACTATAGGACAAAATTTCGTATAAATGTACATAATGAGAGTTATTCTTAACCTGTGATTGTGAAATTAATATGAATTATTGATAATAGTAGTAGTTAATTAGGAAAAAATTTGGGGTATCGCTTTTTTTTTTTTTAATTATTATTATTATTTATTGTTACTGCGTGAATTTGTATAGGAAAATATAGAAGAATGTCTTGTGGTGGCCACAACATACTAGTTTAAACATATAGACGGACCCCTAATACATTTTCGCTTGTAACTCTATCTAGAATTGATTTAAAGTATATAAATAGGTATAGATTCCGAACCGCCTTGATCTCAGAAATCTGAATATGAGGTCAAAAATTGGGGGTGTTATTGAAAATAAATAAATTTCATGCCTGTTTTAATATGTACATGACCCCTTAAGCAAAATCTAACTGTACCATTGTACATTAGACGCTATTACAGATCGATAGGCACCAGCCGCATGTTTATACGATAATTTACGGCGAAATTAGGTGGGGGGGGGACTTTTATTTTTTATTTTTGCTGATTTTACATAGAATAACCTCAAACCTATTTAACCACAACACATCACTATGAAAACACCATAAATATTTCTGCATAAAATTATTGGTGGTAAAAAGGGAGGAAATTTCTCACCTCTGACAGTATCCTGAAAAAAGGGCAGAGAGTGCGACTCTTGATATACACATATGCACATATATCTAATTATATAATTTGCAAGTGAGGTGACGATTCCGGTTCGTACTCATCTTAAAAAAAAAAGCCGTTGCTCTAGGCAACGGAAAAGCAAACTTATATTGCGACCATATTTAGGCCTAAGTACTCCCATGCCGTTTGTGGAACCTATGGAAATACACACATAATCTGTTTTGCATCACACCTGTTCTTATTTATTTTCTCTAAAACCTTCAAAAATTATCCAATTATAATGGTTAAAGCTTTAAATTAAATATAACGGATCACCGGCTATTGTTTGTTTGTTTATTGATAACATATACATCAGTTTTGTATGCTTGACTTGTTAGTCCGCTTGTAAATCTTCGTCAGATAATTACAGATAGCACATGAAAGAATTACAATTCGAAGAAATGGAAAAACACCCAGGGCCAGCGCGGGAATCAACCCGCTCTCCTACGCTCCAAGACGATTAGCTGTGGGGTGACATAACCACTCGGCCACGGATGGCCCTCACTGGCTATTATAAACAACGTAATAACAAATAAAAACAAAACAAAATTGTTACCATTCAAAAAATACAAATTCTAATTAGTATTCTCTTTAATTCCGAGGGCCGCGGTAGCCCAGTCGGTAGAGCGCCGGCCTCACAATCGGAAGATTGCGGGTTCGGTGCTTGAGCCGGCCAAAGACCGTCGTTTACACTAATGGTGGCTGGTGCACGTACAGGGATGGAACAAAAAATGTCGTCTATGACCACCTGGAATATGAATGAATTGGGTGGTAAGTATACTTACAGGGATGGAACACGGGCGCAGAATTCATACCGGAATCCGTTTAAGAAATTTCTCTACCTATAATATCGTTGATTTAAGAAGTAGAAAATTTTCTTACATTGAGAGTGGTATGAATTCTGCGCCCGTGTTCCATCCCTGCACGTAAAATCTGTCGTGGCCGCAAAGTCCTCCATGTTCCCATAAAAAATTATACCTCTGGGGGCCACCGAAGCGGGAGAGCCATCCCTTCCGTGGAGGATCAAAATTGTGATGGCATGTCTCCGGACCACCTCTAGGGGTGAGTCCCAGACCGTCGCCAATTGCCCATCTGTACAGCATTAGTGCGACGTAAAACCCAATCACAACAACTTTAATTCCGAATGAGCGACTCTTTGAGCATTTCACTAACAAAACTCTTAGAATATTTGTAAAACATATATAAGCCTTTAAATATTTTTATCAAGCTTAATTGTTTGTTTACGTTGTAAGGTATGAGTGTCGTCGAGTTCAGTAAGTAAAGGTTGCCAGTTGATTTTACTATTAAAATTAGTATAAAGTGATAGCATCGAGCTGGGATAGAATGTTTGTTTGGGAGAATGAAGGTCGCCAGTTGAAATTAGTATTGAAAATAATCTAAGGTGATAATGCCGAGTTAAGGTAAGATGTTCGGTTGAGAATGGGAAAGTCTCTCTAGTTGGATCCAGGCTATTTTGGCGATGTTGTGGGTGAGACAGCTTGTTAGAGGTATCGAGTAAAAATGAATTTGGGTTAGCATGGAGTGTCTGTAGTTACTAGATATTTATTTGGATAATTTGAAAACAGGATCTACTTAGATTGCAAAAGGTGTGTACAAATTGAATGTGGACAGACTTAAAAAGTATTCTGGTAAAATAGAGTGAATCGTTTTTCCTTATTATGAAGACTTTAAATAGAGCACTAGTATGTGTTGTTGCTGATGTATTGTCGGTAGTATAGTGTGGGGATTTATCCTCATGGAGATCGTCATTGAATGAAAAGCAGTAGCCTTTGCTCACTGGAAAGGTCCTTGACTTTCGGCTAATACTACAGCAAGCAGAACTGATGAGATATTTTTATGATAGACTAAATTACTTATTCCCGTCTATTTAGTGAGTTCTTTCCCATCCTCAAGCACTTCTTTACGTTTAAATTAAAATAAAGATTGGTGCCTCCTGTGTGAGTGTTCACACATATGTTCTTTAAAAGTTTATTTATTTATTCAAATTTAATATATAACAAAAAGAGGGATTAATATAGGTAATAAAAAAATCTTTTTAAATTTATGTAATTTAATTAATTAATTATATAGAATTTCCCGTTTTCTTTACAAATCAAAAATGTTTCTTTTAATAGCGTTTCTTTGTCTTTTAATAGTTACAAACACATTGCTCTCGGAATAAAATAAAGCAATTTTTATATCGGGGTTTTTGAAAAATAATTGTGTTTATACTTCTTCCCCGAAAGAATTAAATCATTTTAGGTATAATTATTTATTTTGAGAATGTAATTCAAAAGTCGTTATCAGCAGGGCCTGATTAAGGGGGAAGCTCGCTGATACCGGAATATTTTTACAATTATTTTTTACTTCATGTCATAGAAATTCCACGCTTTGACGAGGAAATATTTTTTATAAAAAATGAACGGTGTAAAACAATCCAATTTACTCACCGTTATTAGACACCAGAATTCTTTTAAAATATTTTTTAATGAAAATTTTCTGTTTATTATAGGAGGAAAGTATTTGTTAAAAAATAACGGTGTAAATATAAATAATGTGTGAAGAGCGAGCTTCCCCCTTAATCAGGCCCTGGTTATCAGCGTATTTCTAGCATATGTAGCTATTAATAAAATAAAAGATAGTCATTTCAGTTCATATTTATTATGCTTGTGTTTACATTAAAAGCTATTATTACTTCGAGCAGATCATTATAGTTCTAAAAATAGATTTCTAATGGATATTCACCTCCTGCATGGCGTCTATGAAAACCGTCGGTTTTCGTACGTTGAAGATGATTGACACCTGGAGATACTTTTTAATGCCAAGTCGATCTGACTTTTGTAACGACATTTTTATATTCAAAATTTTGAATTAAAATATTGTAACGACGAAGAAACAGCTTGGCATTCTTTTGGCTGAATTTTAACGATGCCAACCTTTTGGGGTTGCTCTTTATGACTCTGAGACTGGAAGATCTCATCAAGTTTTTCGCTTTTGACTCCGTTGGTTTAAGACGTGATTTTTATTGGTCTCCTCCTCCCTCTCTGTCTAAAAAACTGGGGTAGAACATTTTATCATCTTTGCATATATAGAGTGATGAAATACAAAATTATTTGTGCCTAAGAACATAATTATTGGAATGTTACATCAATAAAAAAACCAGTAAAGATGATTTGTGTGTTGATTATTTAGACGTAAGGACTTCTACATTATTTTCCACGTATTTACGATCCGGCCTTTGTGAAAACAGAACCTGGCTCTCCTAATCAACGGTATACCTCCCTTTATCTGAGTCTCCTAATTTGCCTTCCACTATAATTGAGATCATGAATCAAGTTGACGTAGCAAACCAGACTTCACAACATTTATAATGAAGTAAGCTTACGACATACTTACGAAAATACCTACATAGGAATACATAATACACATGGAAGTATTTTCTATGAATTAAACTAATGTTAGTAATTTTAATTATTTATTTTAAACGAATTTCATGAGTATTCATCATTTTTTATATGAATCATTCATACGAATAATGATTCATATCAATGGTTCAAATACTGTTACTGTTTCTGTTCACAGACGGTTTTGAGTGTTTTTGGGGCCCTCCATGGCCAAGTGAGTTATGTCACCACACTCCTAATCGCCTTCGAGCATAGGAGAGCGGGTTCGATTCCCGTACCGTCCCTGGGTGTTTTTCCAATTCTTCGTACTGTAATTCTGTCATGTGCTGTCTGTCTTTATCTGACGAAGGTTTACAAGCGGGCTTCGAGAGTCAAGCACACAAATCTGATGTATATGTTATCAATAAATGCCAATAAATAAAATGCCAATAAATGAGTGTTTTTAAATCATTTTCTGACCTTTTTACTATGGAAATGCTTCGTGTTATTTCTTTTTAGTTTGAAAAATATATTTCAATGTACAATTTCCGTGATTAAATGTTACCAGAAAAGGTAGATATTTTGATAGAAGTTTACGCTTTTTGCTACGAACTTTAATTTAAAAAGAAAAACAAGGCCTATATTTTTTGTCAACCAGCAGTTTTTTTTTTTTTTTTTTTTTTTTTTTAATTGTCATTCATATTTATTGATCGGGCAGAATTTTTTAAATCTTTAAATGGTTCCAATAACTTAACACAGTGGGCGCATTTGTAAGTATTTCCCGGTCACTTCCCGAGTTGGGAAATGACGCCACGCGGGAAGTTCGGGAAATTAGAACTACCATATAGGAGCCATGTTTGTTTATATATTTGTTTCCCGGGAAGATGAGATGTGTACGGAAGTAGTTATATCTCGGTCATTTTTCGTAAGGCTCCTATATGGTAGTTCTAATTTCCCGAACTTCCCGCCTGACGTCATTTCCCAACTCGGGAAGTGACCGGGAAATACTTTCGAATGCGCCAGTATTCGTGCGTGCCAGTTTTTCAGGAATTCTTCGGCTATCGTTTGCCGTCAAACCTTGTACGGCAGGCAACATTTGTTGGGTCGTCCATTACTATTATAGTCTTTAAAGAATTAAAATTAAAAACTGTAATATCATGTTCTGCATATAGTTGTACGAATAGACAACCTTTACACAATTTTACATTGCAATATAAAAATATCAAATGCTTTCTTCCGTGCAAGGTTTGACTTTGTACAGTAAACCATAGCAGACGATTTCTTCAAAAACTGGCACGCGAAAACCAGTCTAGCATTTCCTCCAGTTGTTCTCCAGGTCAGTGCCTAAACTAGATGTCTAGTTTAGGAGGCTATGGCCTTTTAATTTAGGGCATTTTAATGGGTGCTATTTCTATTTTTATAGAGAAGTTTTTATGGTATTTTCTAATTAATGTGTCATAATTAAACAGAATAAAGATTTTTCTATAAAAATAGTGGCAGTCAAGAAGGCGCAAATTTCTCATTCCTGTAAGTGTCCTTAAAAAAAAAAAAAAAAAAAAAAAGTGAAGAGCGCAACACTACACAAAATGCTGATGAGAACTTAGTATTTCGTATTCTTATGGAAATGATCTTTGGTACTCATGGTTATATCTCATGGTACTATGGAAACTGAAACTGCCTCTCACTGAAACATTGTTAAAACTTTGGCGACGGCATGTTTTGTGTTTTTGACGGTAAGGTCCGCTTGTAGCAGGGGTGTTTGCGTTCCGGATTTTTATTTTATTTCCTACCAGTAATTACGAATTGTATTTTTAGCTATATTTAATTATTAAATATTACTAGAAAACTACTAGTAATATCACTATTAAAAAATTACTTGTGATAAATAGGATAAAAATTCCAGAATGCAAACATCCCTGCTGAAGGCGTTATTCTACCAAGTTACAATATTTCAGAACAAAATTTTCTGCATTCACATTTATATTAAAAATAGATATACATTATATTTATGTTCTTTCTAATGAAAATATTTGTATCCATAGTGTACTTCATTGCAAAAATACGAATATTGGTTATATACTTAAGTAATACAGAGCTGCCAACCTAATACGGCAAATTGTTAGTACCGCCCCTTTTTCTACACCACTTAATTATTAGAGTATTTGTTTTCTTGATACATCATAAATATATTTGAAGAGAATTACTCTAAAAATTAAGTGGTGTAGGAAAAGGGGCGTTACTAACAATTTGCCGGATTTGGTTGGCAGTTCTGGTAATAAATGTATACAAATTGCGAAAGAAACGCGGAGTTATGGATTTTCGAATGAAGTGAAACTACGTCAGCGGTCACGAAATTGTTAAAAATAGAAAAATTCTAATTATAACTATTTATACTGCTATGTAGCTACCCTAACAGCACAGTCAGGCTTAACTTATCCACAGTACATCTTAAGGACGTTTCTGGGATGTCTTTTCATCCAGAAGACATCTTGACGATATCCTGGGGAGGCGATGTGCTGTCTGGGTAATTATTCAAGTACATTAAATAATTTCTTCTATAACTAATATAGCTTCTTCAGAAAATACCGGGTGCGCCAAAAGTTCGTGAAAACTTTAAAAATTCATTTAAAAAGAACAAATAATGTTTAAAAAGTGCGGTTTGGATGAATAGAATCAGAAACAGGGCGGATTTTTTTAAGAAAAAAAAATAGTTCAAAAAATGACCGTTATGTGACGCTGATGCTGAATACGTTAAGCAAATTAATACAGATTATTCATACATTAAAATATAATGAGCAGAAACACAATACCAACACAATTCTACATTTTCAAAGATTTATTTTAGCTCAAGTTGTTTATGATGACCTCCACCACATTGTATGGAGCAAGTAAGGCGTGTCACAACACAGGTGACAGCTGAGTACAGCATGTCTGGATGAATCTCAGAAGAATCCATGTGTATTCAGGTGTTTTATTGACAACCTAATTTGCATTAATGAGCTTCGTGTATGCAATGCAGCGCCACATATCGGTCATTTTTTTAACTTTTTTTCCTTAACTTTGTCCTCTTCCTGATGCCAACGGGCAAACAGCACTTTTTTTTATCATCATTTGTTCTTTTTTAATGAATTTTTAAAGTTTTCACGAACTTTGGGCGCACCAGATATAGTGGACGATTCTTTACTGAATAAAAGTGTAAAACGAAATTATACCAAGAGAAAATATTTCAGTTTTGAGCCCCACAATAGCCGACTTTAAGCCTGTACTTATATCCTGTAATAGATGAGCCTAGCTTATCATATTTCATTTACACATAAGTTAAAGAAAAAAGGACAGAGAGTACGATTCCTGATATATGTATATTATTCGGTTATTTTTTATTCTTTTAGATTTATAAAACGTATTAAAATTATGTCACTTGATACCTAACCAACTAAGGGTTTTTTCGAATTCGATAGTTAAATATTTATATATTTTAACACATTAAATTACCGTGTTTTCATATTATGTTTAGTAAGACACAGTCTTCTGTGTTCCCCTAAAACATTACATTTTTTAATTAAAAGATTTACATATTCGTGTTTAAATCATTTAAATTACATAACCGTAAAAGCAATCAAGTATACTTCACGTGATAATAATCTGAAAATTTAAATTTAGAATTATTTCATCTTGATGTAAATTGATTAGAAAATACTGAAGGAAGAATGCCTCTATCACATTAGCAGCGATCGTATTCCTCGCCCTTTTACTTGGGGCATTTTAACACTTTCGGGGCCGCGTGATTTTGTCTTTTTGACAGTAAGGTTCGGCTGTGGGCGTTATTTTACCAAATTGCAATATTTCAGAACAAAATATTCTGTATTTACATTTATATTATAAATGGATATACATTATAATTATATTCTTTCTAATCAAAGTATTTGTATCCATAGTATATTTGATCGTACAAATGTGAATGTTGAGTGTATTCTTCTGAAATAAATAACATACAAATTGTGAAAGAAACGACCACTAAAGGATTTACTAATTTTTAATTGACGTGAATCTGCGTGAGCGGTCGGAAAACTTTTATTTATTTCGGAGTATTTTTAGCCCCGCCTTTATTCCATACCACTAATTTATTTACAGTAAATTTTTCTTATTTTATCGAAATATCATAGTGGAGAAAAGTTGTCAATGAATAATGTGGGCGGGACAACAAATACTCCGGAATAAATTAACCCTTATAGCTCGTATGTCCCTTCTGAGGGGACATTAACAAATCGAGCCAAGCCTTAAGGTGTTCCTCTGGAAATGAAATGTTATTTTTCTAAAACGTGTAACTATAGGCTACCTTTCAGCTACCGGAAAATTTTAACAGAAAGATTTATTTTATTTAATGATGAAGTAAAGTAAAACAAATTATTACAATTTTTAGGTAGCCAAAAGGTAGTAAGTTGGAAACTATACGTGTGACGTTTTAAAAGAACGCCAAAAGGCGTGTCTTACGGAAAATATGCCGAGTGCACAGGGTTAAAATGTTGGCAAGTTTGCTAAAGTTATCCTATATAAAATTCATTGTAATGTATTTAAATGTTATAGTATGATGCTCAAGTTTTGTGCAGCTGTCGTCTGCTTAAATAGAAGAGATAAAAAATATTTTTTAAAGGCTGTTATCATATAGATTTCAATAAAATAAAATAAATTAACGAAACATAAAGAATTTCAAATGGTGAAATATAAAAACTTCAAACAAAGTTAAATTTAAATATCATGTTTTGAATATTTTTATGCGAAAAATTTCCAGGAAAAAAAAAAAGGAAACAGTAATAAATAACTAAACGTGGGTGGATTCTGAGCTTAAAAAAATGGACGGAACTAGACATACATCATTACCAGTGGGAGTTTCTTTCGCAATTTGCATGTTACTTATGTCTTAAGATTATACCCAATGTACATACTATTTGTTTAATCAAATATACGGTGAAGCTAGGAGAGATTGCGCGCATAGGGGATCTAAGGGGAAAATTAGAGTGAGAGAGTGGAAATTTTAATGGTTGTACAACATCAATAGCGAAGTGCTGAAATAAATTTGCATATTGATTGCTTCAAGAGTTTAAGATAAAACGTGTTTATTTTTATCTCGATCTTAAAAATGAATGCTTGAATTTTCATAATCCTTCCTGAAAATTTCAATAAAATGGTAGTAGAACAAAATATTTTTAAATTAAACAATTTCTCATAACCTACTGGCCTAGACTAACGGTATAAGCACCACGATTTCCTCTAAACGTGAGTATTTATTTAATAAAACACTGCGCGATCTCTCCAACCAAAGTGGGAGAGTTTGCGTTTTTGCTGTTTAGGAGAGACTGCGCATTTAAAATTCTACGCTAACGGATATTTCGCAGCTTATTGAAGATAACAAGACAATGATGATGAGTTTGTTCAATGCTTGGGACTGTACTAAAACCTAACCTCCTTAAGTCATTGGTCTAGTTCGAGCCATTCGAGACGGCACACCACATTTATAGAGACTATCTACAGAATCTAAAATTGAACATTATTCAGGAGTGGTACAATCGACAAAAGCCACACCTCTGGTGGGATTTACCTCTAGAATGTTGTTAGCCTATGAGAAATTTATCGCAAAGGATTTAAATGCTATCGTATATCTATTTATTTTTGCTTATTGTATATCTATTTAGTTTGATATATTTTTAAGTATAATGCTCAAGTTTCGTCGGCTGCTTAAATAGTTGAGATAAAACTAAATACAAGCAGAAAATATCAGCCTACTCACCGGAAACCATCTCATAGTGTAATAAAAAGAAATCAGAACAAGCATTAATCGAAAGAGCCTATATAATAATGTTTTTTGACGCGTAAGACAATAGCCCTTGTCACCTCATTTTCGAGTTATAAAATCTGAAAGTTCGCTAATAATCAGTGCAACCATGCCTGAATCAATAACACCCCGCCTTACTCAAATGATGAATAAAATCCAAAAGAAGCAGAAATCGAAAGGACATAGTCAAATGTGTTCTTTGATGGAACAATCATTTGACCATTTCAGCTTTGAGATATATTCAATCCAGATATAATGATTAAAAATTCGCTAAAATGGATTCTAAAAATTGATAAAAGTTATGGTTCTGGAAGGTTTTCACGGGACTCCCCCCCCCCCCCACTTCTTTCAGACTACTGTATTTTTACCCAAACTTAAATATAGATTTCTCTAGAACAGGTTTGAGAAAGCTAACAGTTTATGCGTCAAAAATCATGCTATAATATGCTCTCTCAAATGAACATAACTTAATTGATTTCTATAGCTACACTATTGGGGTGGTTTCCTGCCCAATCTTCATTTTAAGGTTTGTAATCGTCTAAATTACAAAAAAATAAAATAAACGTAAAGCATTTCAAAGCAAAAATGTTTTAAAACGTAAAGGATTTTAAAGTGTAAAAGATTTTAAAACGTAAAATATTTTTTGGCGGAAGGTTTTCAGGAAAAAACTTTAATAAATAGTAAATTGTGGGCGTATTCTGCGCTTAAAAATGGGCTGGACTAGGCCACATATCATTGCACGCACGGCGTGCTAAAACTTTTTTTTTTGGCTTTCAAATGCCTGTTTGAAACGTATACAACATCTGGAACAGGTTCACTTGTGGCAAGTGGTTGCATAATAGCTTCACGTGTACAATAATGCATGCAGTAATTGTAGTCAACCAGAGATTCCGTCAGCAAACAAGAAACCATCCTAGCTCAAAAGGTAATGCAGGGATGGAACACGGGCGCAGAATTCATACCACTATCAATGTAAGAAAATTTTCTACTTCTTAAATCAACGATATTATAGGTAGAGAAATTTCTTAAACGGATTCCGGTTTGAATTCTGCGCCCGTGTTCCATCCCTGGGTAATGTGATAATTTTAAGTTAAATAGCGTAACTAGTAACTTAATTTTATTTTCTGGTCTTGTTCTTTATCTGATTTTGCTCTTTCTGTTTCTTTAATATTTTTTTCTTTAAATAAATTTTTGCAGTTCTTTTTAAACTTCTTTTATTTTTCTGATTTTTTTAATTATCTAATTGAAATATCCACTTCCAATGCATTAATATTTGTTTACAAATACCTTACAACAATGTCATTTAAGTGAATTATTATGATTGGTAATATAATTCTATTTATAATTAAGTGCAATCACTCCTACCCAATTAGGAGAGATTGCGCAAAATAGCTCTCTTGTTTTTTTTACTTCTGTTATTTTAAATTACAACACAGCAACAAAATAGCAATGGAAATGCATAGAAGAAGGATCAGTTCATATTTATGCAAAAAAAGTTTAGCAAATACATATATTTGGATTTTTGATATCATTTTGTTGAATTGTGCCCAAACTCTCCTTGCTTTACCTTACTATGGATACAATTACTTTGATTAGAAAGAATATTATTATAATTTATATACATTTATAATGTAAATGTGAATACAGAAAATTTTCTTTTGATAAATTGTGACTTGTGAGAATAACGCCCACAGGCAGACTTTACTGTCAAATAGGCAAAAACATGCGGTCGCGAAAGTGGTAATGTACGTAAAATTTTGTGCTATCACAGGGATGGAACACGGGCGCAGAACTCATACCACTATGAATGTAAGAAAATTTTCTACCTCTTAAATCAAAGATATTATAGGTATGGAAATTTCTTAAACAGATTCCGGTATGAATTCTGCGCCCGTGTTCCATCCCTGCTATCAGTATTTTTATAGACAAATTCTTATGGTATTCTCTAATTAATGTGTCGTGGTTAAACAGAATGGAGATTTTTCTGTCAAAATAGCGGTAGTAAAGAAGGCGGAAATTTTTCGTGCCTCCCCCCCCATTCCACCCCCCAAAAAAAGATGAAAAGTGCAACCCTTGGAAAATTGGCAGAAGCTATATAAAAAGTGCTGACGAGAACATAGTAATTCGTATTTTTATGAAAATGATCTTTGTCAGTAATACAAAATTATAGTTATTTCTCATGGTAATATGGAAACTGAAACTGCCTCTGACTAAAACCATTGTTAATTATTAAAAATATAATAACATTTGAACTTTATTTATACTCTTACTTTGGTTCAAATTTAATTATTATTAAAAATTTCTTCTTATTTTCAGTTTTATGTAGTTTGATGAACTGAATTTATATGTAATATCTTTGAATTGTTATCATTATTTAGTGCCGGCTTTAAAGTGCATGTTGATTGCTTCAAGAGTCTAAGATAAAACATGATTATTTTGTCTGGTTTACAAAAGTAAATGCTTGAATTTTCATGACCCTTCCAGGGATGGAACACGGGCGCAGTATTCATACCACTATCAATGTAAGAAAATTTTCTACTTCTTAAATCCACGATATTATTGGTAGTAAAATTTCTTAAACAGATTCCGGTATGAATTCTGCGCCCGTGTTCCATCCCTGCCCTTCCTACGAATTTTTTATAGAATCGTAGCAATACAAAAGATTTTTAAATTAAGCTCTTTCTCATAACATAGTAACCTAGAATAATGGTACAAGCATTGCGATTTTCTCTAAGGTCGAATACGTATTTAATAAAACACTGCGCAATCTTGCCTACCTAAATTAGACAGTTTGCGCATTTGCTATTTAAGAGAGATTTTGCATTTAAAATTCCATACTAATAAAAATTTTGCAGCTTATATGTAATTACAAGAAAACGTGGATGAGTTTGTTCAATGTCTGTAACTGTACCAGGAAAAAAACTACAACAAGTGACTAGATTACTTCAACCGATTCGAAACGGCGCATCATTTTCAGTCTCTCTTCAGAATCTGAAACTAAACATTATTTGGGAATGGCCCGACCTACTAAAGCCACGGATTTAGCTCTTGAATGCTAATGCATAGTTGCTGCCATGTTAGCACTTTCGCTACCGCATGATTTTGCCATTTTAACAGTAAGGTCCACCTGTGGGCTTTGGCTTTATTCTCCCAAATTACAATATTTCTGATCAAAATATTCTGTATTCACACTTATATTATAAATGGATACACATTATAATTATATTCTTTTTAATCAAAGAATTTGTATCCATAATCTAAATGATTGTACAAATGTGAATATTGAGTATATTCTTGTAAAATTAATAACATACAAATTGCAAAAGAAACGACCACTAAAGGATTTACTAATTTTTAATTGACGTGAATCTGCGTGAGTGGTCGGAAAACGTTTATTTATTACGGAGTATTTTTAGCCCCGCCTTTATTACATACCACTAATTTTTTTCACAGTAAATTTTTCTTATTTTATCGAAATCACATATTGGAGAAATTTTTTTATAAATAAAGTGGTGCGAAATAGAGGCGGAACTACAAATACTCCTTGATAAATTAAAATGTTGGCGAATATGCTAAAGTTAGCCTATATAAAATTTATTGCAATGTAATTAAATGTTATAGCAGGATTCTCAAATTTTGTGTAGCTGTCGTCTGCTTAAATAGAAGAGATAAAATTGAATGCAAGCAATAAAATGTCATCCTGCTGAAAATATCTTTTAAAGGCTGTAATCATTTAGATTTCAATAAAATAAAATAAATTAAAGAATTTCAAATGTTGAAACAAGAAGTTTTCAAGTCAAAATAAATTTGAATTTTATGTTTTGAACATTTTTGAGCGAAAAATTTCGAGAACACAAAACAATACAAACCAACAAAAAAAAAAAAAAAAAAAAAAAAATATTCAGCTTATTCAACGTTTTTCATGAATTGTTACATGAATTGTTCATATTGTCATGAATTGTTCATATTGTCATAATTGTTCGAAATGTGACATAAATTGGATGATTACGTGACATTGTCAGAACACTTTTGTAAGGTTCTGTACATTAATTAGGAAGCCTAACAGCACATATTTTCTGCAAATAAACATAAGTTTAAACATCTCACTAATGCACGCTAATTTCCCTTTGTTGATTGCAAAGTAATAATGTTAAAATGCGTTTAAACGAAATTCACTCCATACGCCGTAATGTTAAGAATTTTGGCGTGTCCCTGTACACTGTTTATATGGCCATAAAAAATTATACAGCTATTTCTATGCAAAGCTTGAGCGTGTGTGCCAATTTGCAAGTCAGTCGAAGGAATTTGCGGCCGCTATTGCGGTACATACAAATTCTTCCCATTGGCCGTAATGATAAGAAACACTTTGGCATGTCCCTACACACGAACTACAAATGTGATACACACCTAACACTATACAGCTATTTCTGTTGAGCTAATGAACATGTGTACTAAATTCCGAGTGAATAGTGTGATTTTTGCGGCCGCTATCGCTGTACATACAAATTCTTCCCATTGGCCGTAATGATAAGAAAAAGTTTGGCGTGTCCCTGTACACGAACTACAAATGGAATACACACCCAAAACTATACAGCTGCAGACCAACAGCTAAAAACATGATTTTTAGATTCAGGGCACCTCAAAACGTGTAAATATAACAAAAATTCAATTTTGAAAATTTTACCCCAAAACAATACTTTCTCCACCTTATGGGTAAGAGGAGATAGTAAAAAGAATTAATCATAGTAAAATTTATATAAATTTAATTTATTTCTTACTTCTTTTGAGGCTCTTATTAGCATGAATTTAGAACCAATATTGCATCAAAAATTTATTAAATTAATAAAAACTTGAACTAACTTTAAACATAGTTTCTAATATTTTAATTTATTCTCGAGTACTTTTAGCCTCGCCTATTATTTTGAACCATTTTATATAGAGACTAATTTTCTCCAATATATAATTACGATAAAATAAGAAAAAATAGTCTTAAATTAAAAGTGGTATGAAATAAAGGCGGGGCTGAAATTGCTCCGGAATAAATTAAAGTGTTGGCAAACTCTGTTTTAAATATAATTTTTTTTTTTCTTTTTTTTTTTTTTTAATATATATGTAACATCTGGGTGTACAGTGGCGAGCTGTCCGTCAGGCACACAATAAATACTAGGTGATATTCAACGAAACTGCTTTATTTTCTTGAACATGGCAAAATTGTGGCGACATGGCAAAGCAAGGGGGTTCATGGCAAGGCTTGGACTATCTCCGGAAACTTCTGTGGTCACCGTCCGCGATATTACGCTTCCCGGCGTTCGTTGCTCGGAAAGCTATCACTCCTTTGTAATTTCGAAGGAGGGCGGCAGCGTGGAAGTGTTTAACAAGTCAAAATCGTGGTAAGAAATCTCCGTTTGTTTAATGTTTGGGCTTTTATACCTAATTTTCTGAGCTGCTGATTGGGTCTTTAAATTTCTGGGATTAATTAATATGCAGCTTGATGCAGACAAGATTGCAAATTGCGTCAACGTCAGCGAACTTCGACTTATAATTTCGTTCTTTTTCTGATTTCTGTGTTATAAAGTCTTCAGTTGGAAAACAAACTTTAAAGGGACACTTACGAATTATTCCCGATTATAATTTCAATTAGCGATTTTTACACTTTTAAATTGGTTTTTTTAATAATTTAAAACTATTTATTTTTATCCCTTTCATATATGTATGGTTTAACCACATTTCCTGAAAAACTAGCAGTAAAGAACAGTCCATAAGCTTGCAGGGGGGCCAAATTGACCGACAGCTTGGGATTTTTAAAACATCCAGTATTTCGACGCTTTCTTATCGCTTATTTTTTCTGAATCAGATGACTGTCTCCCCTATTTTTAAACTGGACTCATTGAGTCAGAGCTTGCGCAGAGGCTTCCATGTCTCAAGAAATATGGTCGAAGAATAATAATAACAGAATTGTGAAATTCTCAACATTTTAGTTTCTTGTTTGTTTGTTTGTTTATTGATAACACATAGCTACCAATATTTTAATTTATTCCGGAGTACTTTTAGCCCCGCCTCTATTTCGCACCACTTTATTTATAGAACTTTTTTCTCTAATACATAACTTCGATAAAATAAAAATAAATTACTCTTAAAAAATAAGTGGTATGAATTAAAGGCGGGGAAAAAATACTTCGGAATAAATTAAAATATTGGCAGCTATGATAACACATATACATCAGACTTGTGTGCTCCACTCGAGCTGCGCTTCTAAATCTTTGTCAGATAAAGACAGATAGCACATGACAAAATTACAATACAAAGAATTAGAAAAAAAACCCCAGGACCATCTCGGAAATCGAACCCGCTCTCCTACGCTCGAAGGCGATTAGCAGGATGGCGGACACTAATTACTTCTTGAATAAAATTATTGTACGTAGAAAGTTATATTTAAAAAAGTCGGGTACTAACAATTCTACGACACGAATTAAAAAATTTTCATCTCTGCTATGATATACATAAATATACTGAGTAAAATTAATGAATAAATAAAGGATCATTGAATACGGATAATTCCACGTGCATAAATCTGAGGAGTGCATGAAATTTCTATGTTTATTTATTTATTCATTTTTATAATAATCAATATTTTTTTTTTTCATATTAATAAAAAGCATTTATCTTATTTCATTTAAAAAATAATCAACTAAGGAATTTTTTAACTAGGGATTTTTTAACTCTCGCGTTCCTCTAACATATTACATTTTTTAAGAAGAGGATTTACGTATTAGTGTTTAAATCATTTAAATTTTATAACCATAAACTGAATGAATTCAAAGGATCATAATCACATTTCATTAATAAAGATTCTTTTGCTGTAAATTGGTCAAAATATGGTGAAGAGCGAGGAATTTCTCTATCTGATTGGTGGAGGAAAATAAATAAAAAGCTGATGAATACTTGCTAATTTATATTTTTTTGTAAATGATTCTTGTCAGGGATACAGAAAAAAATAATTACTTCTCACGGTACTATGAAAATCATTACTACCTTTGATTGATTTTTTTTTTTTTTTTTTTTTTTTTTTTTTAATGTTATAAAAATTTAGCTGTATTTAAACATTTTTTATATCCCTATATTATTTCAGATTAAATAATTATTAAAGAAACTCTTCTGATTTTTAGTATTAAGTTGTCAGATATACTCATTTTTAATTTGATGTTCCCGAAATGTGACAATTTTTTTTTTCTTTTGTTATTATAAAAGCTAAAAAGAATTTTTATATTTTTCTGCTGTAACCTGAAAAGAAACTTACATTATTCAGGTGATTGATATTTTGCATGCTTTATTGAATAGTTAAGTTATAACAGAAGAATATATATATATATATTAGGGTGTCCCTTAAATAAGGGAGAATTTAGTTTTAGTTTTTTGAAATCCGATACGCATACCCTTTATTTTTTTTCTATGACCCTAAACACTTTTTAGCAAAATATCAACTCCCTGGGATAATGTTAACACGTGAGGAATTGACAGGAAAATCTTAATATCTATATTAGTAGCCCGTATACAAAAAAACTCAATATTCCTATTCCTATCTATTAACGCCAAAAGCCGAACCGCCTTAGCAGTGGCCGCGTGGTTCTGCTAATTATTGAAATGTTTCATATGTTAAGTTGCTTCGTAACACATGAATTTAATTTCTACGTTTAATAATAATTCTTACTTTTTTTTAAAACACACTCACACACACAGATATACAGGGTGATCAGTTTAAAAGAGAACCCGTTGGTTTTTCTTATTACCCTTAAATCTGACGGATGTGGCAACTATTCTAACACTGAAGTATGATTGTTTGAACCTGTGGGAGACAATTTTTAGCACTGTTGGACTGCTACAACTTTATCTGCGAGGTAAAACAGAAATGGAGATGTAAAGTGTTACTTAATCCTGTGATAATTTTATTTTTGAAAAACATAATTTAATTCAAATTTTTTACATTACCATTCCTTACAAAAATGTTGAAAATTTTGGCCACCATTTTGAATGCAAAAATGAACACGTCGAACCAAGTTTTCCGTAGATTTCTCTGAAACTCGTGTAAATACGAGTTAGGATCCCTTAAATAAATCCGCTGAGGACATTTTACCCAGGCGTAGGATCCATGTGCAGTCAATCAACCGATAACTCTTACATCACCACAAACGATCGACAGGTCCAGATTAAGGCATGGGCACATCGGTGAGCCCAGGGCACCCAAAATTTGTGTGTGTGTGTGTGTGTGTGGGGGGGGGGTTGCACTAAATCTACAAACGATGTCACAAAAATGTTCACTGTTTTTATGTTAAACTATAGAAAAATGTAAACATTAAATCATAATTTTTTTTATTAACATTATTCGAAAATTGCTAAGCTAAATTAGATATAGTAAAAATCTACAATATCTACTCTACACAGATTCAAGCACTTTGGTCTATTTTGTATTTTTCCTCCTTAATACTTCCATAGGGCAAATATAACTGCAGAAAAGTTCACATGCAGATCAGCTGTGTTTTGTTATCAAAAATGTGGCAAATGACAAATTGCCAGTCTAATGTTTTCTGACATTACTCCTAGCTCATAGTGATAGTGTAAAACATCTGTTTAAAATAATTACTAGTTATATTTTGAGAGTGAATTTGGATTTATTAAATTGCCGTGGTGAGAGCTACGGCTATGACCAGAGTGCTTATTCTTTGCTGTAAGATAAGAAATAAGCATAAACAGACTTTTTTTTAATTTCCTCTTTTAGGATACTAGCACCGAAAAATTGATTAAAAGTGCTTTTTTTTTAAAAAAAAAAAAAAAAAAAAAAGACTCTGTTTTTCAGAGTTGCAATTTAATTTTAAAAATGTACCCATGTTGCTTGCCTATTTTAGAAAACTCACAAAATTTAGCACTTAAGATCCATTTATTCTTTTTTCGATGATATTGTGTGTGTGAAAGCATTCTAATTCTATGTCGCAATATATTTTAAATATTATAGATAAATCTAATATTTTGTTGTGATCCAAAGAAAGATTTTCTCAATTTTACTTTTGTTAAATATATTTTTATGAATGAAGCACAAAAATTTTATTTTATTTTTAACATTCAAAATGTCCAGTACATATAAAATTCGTATAAGATATAATATACTTAAAAATATATATGCTTGTGTGTGTGTGGAAGTGGGCACCGTATAAAACTTGTGCACAGAGCCTTCAAAAGTCATAGTCGGGCCCTAGCAATCGACGAGCATTCAATCTTAAAACCAGATTTGCATTGTTTGTTTTTAATATGCTGATTGTGGCGGCATCTAGTGACGATAAAATAAATTATATTCCAATCAGATATAATAAATAATCCTCTTAGAAGTAATACAAGGATAATAATTGGTTATTAAAATAAATTAGCTGAACGTTTAAGGTTAGAACACTTACAGATTGGAAAAAAGCATTTATGGTATGGATTTACAATACGGAAAATTTTAGAACAGAAAAAAGTTTAGGAATATATTTTTATTAATTCGTTATTTGAAAGAAAAGAAATACGTTATTAACTGTTCAGTACAAGAAAAGTAATCTATTTGTAATTCAAAAGCAATTTACAAGTCCCGCTTGCCCCTCTGATAATCAGGCCTTGCATGAAATGTTATACCATTTCAAAATTTTACGATAAAAACATCCAACACCTAGAGGACTGAATAACTTAAGAGATTTTTATGTTAAAAATAAATGTATTCTGAGCATAATATTTTATTCGCATATAAAAAAATTAGTTGATTTAAAACAACGTGAAAAAATATTTAAAAGCGTAAAATTCACTTCTCTTAAAGTAGAATATCATGTCAGAATTCCGCTCTAGGAGTGAACTGAAAGTTAAACACATACAAATTAATAACTATTAAAGTTATTGTTTTCTTTACTTTGTTCCAGTTATTATTATAACTTGATGCAAATGAGTTAAACTTCAAGTACTCTTTAAAAAAGGGAAAACGATATTGAGTTTTCCTAAGTTATTATTTTGAACCATAGTACATTATATTGTTATTAATTGATTCAAAATTAATATATAGATAAAGCCCTTATATTTTTGCTTCTTTGTGATAATACCTGAAATTCAACTTATTAAACCATGGTGTATTTGTGGATCGTCAATATATATACTTTTCATTTCGACGCATTTGGCTAAAAATTTATGCAAATATAATTTTGTTAACATTTTCTCATGCGCTACTAAACTATAAATGGACATTTTCATCAAACATTAAATATATTTATAGTCTCATTACACTATGTTATCTCTATTGTGGTAAGTTATTATTATTATTGTAAAATAACATTGCAGTAGGTTGAAAACCCTGCATGGTATAACAAAACCATACGAGCAATTTTCGATTTTTTAAATAGAAAAATTTATAAAAAATATAATTACAAATGAATATAAATAATTGAAAAAAGCATCAATACGCTGCAGCTGAAATGAACTTAAAAAATTATTTTTACAGATCGTGACAAACATTGTTATTATTTGTTTTTTTTTTAAGTTTGTTACTGACTCGCTATCTCTGGGATAACACATTCTCCGAAATACGTATATACGTCCTAACATGCTCTTTACACCCCAGGAATTTCAGAAAAAAAACCATGAAGAAATTTTCTATATATTGTATAATACGTCCAAAATCGGATGTGTAAGGTTATTTTTGGAAAGATAGTGTGTATATTAAGAAGAGAAATACAAAAAATTCATTCATTCGTTCATTTTATATTTTAATCACAATTTAAAATTAATTTTAAATTTTTCGCTGTAGTGCTGCCATCTATTTTCAGGTAAATGTACCACATTTCAAATGTCTGCTATTTCTATTGTTTGCTGTATATATTCTATTGTTTGCTGCTCATATTTTTTATTGATTTAATTACTTATTTGGGATGGGACCATTAGAAATCAAGATTGTTTACAGTTTAATGACTGGAGAAAATCGTATGCATTTTACATAAGTGCAAGACGGCTTCTATACTTAATTATTTTCAAATCTGAATCTAATAAGTGCTCGATAAAAAATAAAAGGCAACAATTAATTTTTCGTATTTTTTTAAATACTGAAAAGGAATGTGAAAGAGTTTTGCCTTACAAAAAAGTTTAAAACAGCTGATTTTCCCATAATTAGACTATATACAAAATAATTAAACCTGGATAATTAAATACTAGCATAGCATTTAGGTTGCTTTGTTTGTACGGTTTAAGACCGTTTTAGTAAACTAGTGTCCTAAGCTTATGGGTGGAATTCATTCCACGGGGGCCTTTGTAGGAGGTCCTATTCCGTGTTTACGTGAGTTTCGGAGAAAACTACGGATAACTCCGAATGACTAGGTAGATGAGCGCGACCTGGGATCGAACCTGGTACTTCTCATCTACCAGCTTTGAGCGAACAACAGCTCGGCTACTGGTTTGGCTTTAGCGCTTGGGGGAGCCAGAAATAAATAATAATAATAAGAATTTTTTTTTTTATAATTTTATGGCATATAATTTGATACCAAAATTAAGCCTATTTTAGCCCATAAAATTAAATTCTTCAAACTGTTATTGAGTATCTTTATAACTGAAATTGAAAATAAACTAAAAAAATTAGGATTTTTTTTAAAAAATGCGTATCATTATTGGTGACAATATATGTACATATATTAGGGGAGAGTAGGGAGGGATGGGGCATTGGGAGGAATGGGACGCCTAGAATTATTCTTAAAATAGACATTGTTTTTAATTTCTGAATCTTCCATCAGGTTAAGTAACTATAGCCCTAAATTTGTTGCGATGTATCATTTTAGTTGGAGAATTCTGCGAGTTTATGTAACAAAGAAATTATTTTATAACACCAAAAGTAAATATTTACTTAAATTTCAAGGCAAGTTTTCAATATCATTAGCTATTTGCTTTTCATATTTTATATAACTAATAATATAAATTTTATGAATTAGTTGTTAAAGCCTAAAAGTAGCATGTGTCTAATAATAAGTTATTTTTTTGAAAAATTATGAAAAGGGAAGGATGGGACAGAGCAGCTCAGGGAGGGATGGGACATGTAAGAAAAGAAGGAAGAATGACGATTCTGATACTCCTTAAATAGAGACTATCACAACAGGCAAATGAACGAATAAATGGAAGAGGAAATGCCCCAAACAAATTCATTGCCCATTGCGCAGAAGTAGTGCGACGTAAAACCCAACCAACTAACCAATCAACCCAAAATAAATTCAAAATATGGAAGATAATTCGTGTGGCATTCACATGACTTTTGCTTACCATTTTAACTTTTAGAAATACTTTATTTACCCTATAAGTATGAGGAATTAATTTTCATTCCTGAGCAGTTTTTCTGGACATGGTAAAATTTACTAAAGAAATTACATTCACCAATTACAATCAATAAAAAAGAATGATTTGCTTAATTATTGGTAGCTATGTATGTTTTATATAAATTATGTACAAATCACATAGTGTGTTTAGATATAGTTTTAAATTAATTAAACAGAGACGCATCAACACTTGAAATGCCCTTTTAGTAATTTTTAGATATAGTCCTATTATATTCTGGTTCTTTTGTGTAGCCCTGCAAACGAATGAGGAATGACTTACATCCCATAGTCTATACAGAACATGTTTATATGTATATAAAAGAAATATATGATCATTTAATTTTGTTTTATGCAGACTATAGATGTTAAACTGTACCTACTGTAAATTTCGCTCATAGACATAATTTATATGAATTCTGTTGAATGTCCTTGTACATGAACCATTTGCTTGATCTAAAAAAAAAATAGTGTAGCAACTTTATATGATACGCATTTTGAATATGGATTTCTGATTTCCTCTTAATATTTGTTCTTGAGATATGCTAATAACACACACAGACTAACCCCTAAAAACCTTCTTTTCATATTCAGGAAACCACAAAACATGTAAATATAACAAAAACTTAATTTCGAATATTTGAACCAAAAAGAAAAAAAAAAATACTTTCTCTGCTAGAAGAGAAAGAAAAAAAAAAAAAATGATGGAACTAATTGGAAGTTGGAGAATTTTTAAATTTTTATCTAATGTGGTACATTAAATTATAATGTTGGATAAAATAGATGTTATTAGTACTTAATTAACCTTACATATATAAGTCAAACACTGTCTTTGTCATTTTTCCTAGTATGTCTGTATAGTATGTATTTATTTCAACTTTAAAAACATGTTCCATCCCTCCCTCATATAAGGGTGGGATGGGACATTTTTTTAACTATGTTAATTGGCTTATAAAACTAATATTTTATTAATTACTATCAAATATATTTTTTAAAAGATGCTAAAATGTTTCAATTTGTTTAAACTTACAGTATTGCACCAGAAAAGTAAATTTGTAAGAAATATTTTTGTCAAAACTGTCCCATCCTTCCCTACTCTCCCTTAATTATCTTTATATTTTTAATCCATTTTTATTTAAATCTATGAAGAATCTAAAGAATTAAAAAAATAAATTCATTTCCTTCCTTGCGAAATTCACTCATGCGGCAAAGACGGGTATTTAAGGCCGAGTGACTGCAACAGGGTCTTAAGCCTATAGGTTCATAGCCCTCAGTGTGGGTCTTTCTAAGGAATATTAGCTCGTATTTACGCGAGTTTCGGAGAAAATCACTGAAAACCCCAAATGGCGGTTCCAGGGATCGAGCCTGGCACTTCCTGTCAACCAGCTTTGAGCGTAGAATCACTCGGCCACTGGTGGGACGTTAGTAAACGGATGACACCAGTTACTATGATTCAACTGCAAAATCTCATTCCGAAAATATTTTAGAATTTTTTTATTTTTATAACACAGCAGGAAAAGTCATTTATTTCTTAACCACCGACCAAAAAACGTCGTTCTCAAAGGTATGCCTTTCTTCACTGAGACGAATCTCATTAGCGATGCATTTAAATATTTAAATTGCATTGTTACTAGAGCTGTGATGATGTGTAGCAGGAAAACTGGGCAACCAAGGTCCCTTTATTTGCTTAACGTTTCTTCCCAGAATAATTTCGAGGAGCTATATAATACCTAAAGTATATTGTATATTAAAGTCTCTATTAAGTCTTAGAAATTCAGTCGAAAAATAAAACAATGCTATAAATATTCATCATTCGGTCGAGCTTCTGAGAGTTATGCTTTTACGCAAAATGCGTAAAATGCGCTAAAGACCATTTCCCCAATGATTTCCCGGAAAAAGGCCGAATAACACTCACTTGCGTAAACTGCGGTGGGGATCATCCTGCATTCTTTACATGGTGCCTCTAAAATCCGATAAACATCAAAATTAGCAAAGTCGAAGAACGCAAAATTTCTACCGCAAACTCATCTAAAGAAACTGCTAAACCTACCCTCCAACTTATTGAAGTTATGGATAATTGTAACTATATTAAAAATAAAGTTACACAAAATTCCAAAAATACTGACACAAGAATTCGAAATTCTCAAAACATTACACCACAAGAAACTGAAAATTAAAAGAATAGCCTGCTTACTGACATCATAGAAATATTTCTATTAATGTTATTTGTTTTATTTCTGTTTATGTATTGAAAAAGAATTAAGCCTATTTTTCAATAAAACAAGTGAGCGATTTAATTTCTTATAGAAAACTTAAATTGTATTAAGAAATAATACAAAGAAATAATTAAGATATATTAGCCCAAAATAATTACAATATACTAGGGATGGAACACGGGCGCAGAACTCATAACACTATCAATGTAACAAAATTTTCTACTTCTTAAATCAACGATATTATAGGTAGAGAAAATTTTTAAACAATTACTGGTATGAGTTCTGCGCCGGTGTTTCATCCTTGGTATATATATATATATATATATATATATATATACACTACTGGCATTAAAATTGCGACACCAAGAAGGAATGATAATAACGGGATGAAATTTGTTGGACCCATACATTATAGTAGGAAGAACAATTGATTAAAATTTCAGGAAATTTGGAGTAATATATACTGAGAAAATAGTACATAAAGCAGCGACCTCTGTGAGCAATAACATCACTTGTCTACCTAGGCATTTAATCGAACAGCGATTGGATAACATGTACGGGTAGAGCACTTCATAAAGCTTTAACACGATGCCACAATTCATCGATCGAAGTTACTGGTGAGCGGTGGGGGGACAGTCGCTTTTCAACGATTAAAAAGTCATTTTCATTAGTGCGAGATCAGGAGAACGCGCTCGCTGGAGCAACAGTCGAACACATTCGGCATCAATGAAGGTTCAGACAATATGGACAACTTGCGGTCATGCATTGTCCTGCTTAAATGTTGCGCTTCGGAGGCCTTGAATATAGGGCAGAGCGATGGGCCTTAACTCGTCAGAAATGTAGTGGCTAGTATTCAGAGTGGCGGGAATGAAAACAAGAGGTGATCGGGACGTGTATCCAATGGTACTACATACCATCAATCCAGGTGGTGACCCAGTATTCAGCTACCAAAATTTTGATTACCCTCAACATTGCAACACTGATATGGGCACCTTTAATGTGCGATCAACGATGAACCTGAAAGCAGGAAGTGTGTAAAGTCACCTTTCAGAAAAATCACCATCCTGTTTACAGCATCAAGATTGCCTTATCCGTATTTAAAGGAATTATGAATAATGCACATTACCATCTGGGATTCGACATCGTCATACTGCCCATCGCTTGCAATGATGTTATGGGTTCCCATTGGATACATGTCTCGATTACTTCTTGTTCGCATTCCTGACATTCTGAATAGCGGCCATTAAATTTCTGATGAGTTATTCCCTCGGCCCTATATTCGAGGCCTCCGTAGCGCAAAATTTAAGCAGGATAATGCAAGACCGCATGTTGTTTTTATTGTCCGGACCTTCTTTGATACAGAATATGTTCTACCGTTGCTCCGACCAGCGCGTTCTCCGGATCTCGCACTAATGAAAATGACTGTTTAATCGTTGAAAAGCGATTGGCCCGCCACCACTCACCAGTAACTACGGTCTATGAACTGTGGCATTCTGTTGAAGCTTCATGAATTGCTGTACCCGAATATGTCATCCAATCGCTGTTCGATTCAATGCCTAGACAGATAAGTGCAGTTATTTCTCCTAGAGGTCGCTGCTTTATGTACTATTTTCTCAGGAAGTATCACTCCAAATTTTCTGAAAATGTAATAAATTGTTCCTGCTACTATAATGTAAGTGTCAAATAAATATCATTCTGATATTTGGATTCCTTTCTGGTGTAGCAATTTTAATGGCCAGTAGTGTATATATTTTCTCAAAAATTATGAGAGACTATGTAATATATATGTTTCTCAGAAATTGTGTTAACTAGGTAATTTTAAATCGAATATAAATATATATATATATATATATATATATATATATATACTTACTTTCTAGATAGCTGATTAATTATATTAAATTTTTCTACTTATGAAAAAAAAAAATATACAGTTGCGTGCAAAAGTTTCGGGCCAAACATTATTTCGGTAATAATTTTTGTATGAATAAAGATAAAAAAGAAAAAAAAATGTAGTATTATCATGCAAAGTAAATCAATTATGTTGTCGAACTAAACGACTTACAAATGTTGTTAACAAAAAAATATTAAATTATAACAAAACATATAAATTTTATGTGATCAAAAGTTTCGGGCCAAACAAACTTATGAAAAACAAACTAGCAAAAAATATTATTTCTAACGCATCAGAAGGTCAAATAATATTAATATCATATCTGGTTGACATGCCTTTTGAAGTTATCACAGCAGAACATCGATGAAGCATCGACTTTATTAATTCTTAATCCTTGTATGGTCAACCTTTTGTCATTTTTCTTGAACTTTTTCCAATAAATAGTTTTTATTTTAAGAATTAATAGCTTCTACTTTTACTTTTAGCTCTTTCCATAAATGTTCAATGGGATTTAAGTCAGAAGATTGATTTGACAATCCGAAGATACTGAATTTTTGCCGTTAAACAGTCTTGAACGAGTCCAGATCGAAGTTTGGGTTCATTATCTTGTTGCAAAATCCACCCTCGTGGCATATTTTGGAGCATATAGGGAAGTATTTAGTCCGTTAAGATGTTTTTATATATAACTTTGTCCATAGTGTCTTCTATTGTCATTTAAAGAACAACGGTTTTATAAGAAAAAGTTCCCCATTGCATGATGTTTCCTCCTCTATGTTTTACTGTCAACATCTGATATCTAGAATCATATTTGGCATTGTCGTTGAACATACCTCTTTCCGTCATTTTCAAAAAGATTAATCTTTGTTTCTCCTTAAAATACCAATTTTTTTCCAGTCTTCGACTGTCCCATATTATTGTGCTTTAGCAAATTCTAATCTTGCCTTCTTATTCCGTGTATTAATCGACGGTTTCTTTGCTCTGACGCATCTAAAACATCCAACTTGGTTTAATTTACACCAAACAGTACTACAGCTAACATCAAGCAAGTTTTCCACCAATAAATCACGTGCTATAATTACAACATTCTTCTTTGGATTACAACTGCCTTTCTTTTAATAACTTTATCAACTGATTTAGTCTTTTTTCTGGGTCTTTCAGGTACTGATTTGTCTGCCAAATTATTTGTTTCTTTCCCTTTTTTAATAATATTATCAACAGCTGTTTTCCCAGTAGACAATGTTGAAGCAATATCAAAAGAAACTTTGTTAATCCTCGTATAATTTAATAACAGTTTCACGGATCTGTAAATAAGTGCGCTTCGGCATCTTGTTTTCCCTGTACTGGCACGAAAGTATAAACAAACTCGACCTCCTTCTACATAGTCGTGTTTCGTCTTAAATAGACCAGTCATTTCGGGATAATAACGTTATTGTGAAATTTTAATTGCTTGGACCGAAACTTTTGATGAATGGATTTACATATACTTTATTACATAATTAAATCCCTTCATTGTAAAATCTTGCTAGTTATATATTTTGAATGCATATTTGGTAAAGTTTATGGTATAATATTTAATTTCTTATTATCTTTATTTATTCAACAGTTATTGGTGAAAATTAGTTTGGCCCAAAATTTTTGCACGCATCTGTATATAAATACATTTTTCTGCCTATTCCTCTCTCAGTGTAATTAATTTAAATAAATAACCGCGAAAATTGCGTTGTGATAGCCATTCAATAAATGAAAAAATAAACAAATAAATAAACAAGTGGGAGCCAATTTTATGATATTACATTAACTCAAATCAACCAATGGTCTCTAAAAGACGAGTAATGTTATCTCTTTACTCACAATTACAAAATTAAAGGTATAGAAATATTTCACCTTTTTATCTAACATATAAAATGGACTCTCACTCAATTTGGTATTATCCATTTAAACATGAATCACTCAATTATAAATTTCTCCGAAACTTATATCAAGGAATTTTTTTTTCTTGTTTCCTAGTCTTCTTATTTCCCTTCTTTTCTTATTTCCTAGAATTTGTATAACAAATTTCTTCAAACATATTTACTTTCCTTGTTTATTTTACTTTACTTTTAGTTGAATTTCACAAACAACAACAACAAAAAAAAAAATTACACACAGATAAAGAAGAAATTATGAGACTAAAACTTCCTTTTACGATACTATTTAATTAAAATAAGTTGCCCTTGAAGAAACTACAAGAGATTAAAACGTTGATGACACTATATGATTTTCCATAAAGTTCTTATAAATGTATCATACTTTTACAACCTGAAAGGAATTACACTTGGATATAAATATAAATGTCAATTGTCATGATACATAACAGTCTAGACATCATTTTTTCTGAATACAATAAATGATAATTAAAAGAGACTTATAAAGGATAATTCGTTCTCGTAAGGCTCTCCATAAAACCGGCCTGACCAAAGAGTGTAAAAAAAAAAAAAAAAAAAAAAAAAAAATGTGTTGACACAATTCAGAGCACCTCTTATAGTCTTATCAACGTTCTATGGCAATCCACCACAGTTGGAAAAAAAAAAAAAAAAAAAAAGATCGAGGACATTACGAATGAAGTAAATCACTTCAACATTTTTGTGATTAAATAGTTTTATACAGTTTGGGATTTAAACTTTCATCTTTACAAAGTATATCCCTTATAGCTGCGTTTCCACAACATAACAGCAACCCTCAGACAGAAAACCTTGAGATCCAGCCGATGTTCAAGACACCAAGCTATGTAAGCTAAAATACCACCTCATTAATTCCCTAGCTAGGCGCTCTTCTAAAAATAGATTCGGTGATGCTCCGTGGATTTTCAGTTAACATCATCACCACAAAATAAATAAATTAAAAAAATACATACATTCACGTATCAAGCCGGAAATAGGCCAGTTTTATTTTTATTATTATTTTTTTTTTTTAACAGCAAGTCATAGTACGCTACCGAAGTGATGACGTCACTGACCCTCTCTGGGCACACACCGATGACTCTCGGACCAATTAGCTCTCATTGACTCTCGGACAATGACCAATAAGCACGGGAACACACTGGTTGTTTATATAGTAGTCTTAGTTGGTGTGTGCCCAGAGAAAGTCAGTGACGTCACACTTCGGTAGCGTATTCACTCCTGTACTGCCTTCGAATAACTTCGTCCATTTTCCTTTTTTCTTTCTTACCTTAGGGGGCCAGCGCCCCATACAAATCACTACTTTAAAAACCAACTTTACGTGAGCAGTAAAATACCTAAAAAGGGAACGCCTGTCTTCAAGCTACGATGTCAACCCATTACCTTTTTTCTCGTCCTCAACCTCCCAAAGCTCTCGGAACTCCGCAAGACACCAGATGCAAACGGTAGGCGAGAGGAAACACCCCTTCCTACAGCTGGACACATACTTGCCAACCATCTCATTATGAACCATACAATTTTTAGTACCTGCCTTTTTTTTTTCACACCAGTAATTTTGTAGAGTAATTTTAGTCTTATCTAATCGTAACAACATTTGGAGAGAGTTACTCTAAAAATATAGTGGTGTGAGAAATGGGGCGTTTTTCAGGGGGCGTTGACAATTGTACGGTTATTAATGAGATGGTTGGCAAGTATGTGGACATATCAGAAAGGGGAAGGGAGAAGGCAGAAAAAATTAACCAGGAAAGAGAGACACGGACTGACGAACAAAAGAGCAGACTTTTTCTAGAAAGTTATTGCACCGCCCAGAGAATCTCTCAGAAATTCGATATAGCCAGATGAAAATTATTTTTTTTCTCTCTCTCTTTCTTACACCTTCTAAAATAAGGCTTTTTTATCTATTTTATTTTTTTCAATCTCTTTCTTTTATAGCTCTCAAGACTGTTCCCGGGGCTGTGCAGAGGCCTTTTTCAAGGCAAGCTGACTTAGTTGTCAGGCTGTCTGAGTGTAGAGCAGCTGTGTGTGATCCCAGTAAGCTATTTTTAATTAAATATATATATATATATATATATATATATTAAAAAATCATTTAATTAAATATTTATTTTATCTCTTTCTCTCTTTCATCTGTCTATTTAGATTTTTCTATCTAGAACTCTGTAATCATTTTTCTTTTTAGATTCCAACTAATCATAAATTCTTTTATTTTTCCATTTTCTACAGAAATTTCGGATTGGCTGTCGCATATCACGTGTCATCCTGTTAGTCGTTGTTTAACTTCAATGATTCTCAGTCTACTAGAAATTCACTTACCGTTCGGGCGTAAAGCGTAAAGCTAATCTATCAGCTAGGTAGCCCACACTTGATTCTTTATTAACGATTTCTCGACCGCAAGTTTTTGTCTTTTTGACTGTAAGGTTCTCCTGTGGGCGTTAATCTTCCAAGTTACAATGTTTCAGAACAAAATTTTCTATGTTGAGATCCATATTACAAAGGAATATACATTATAATTATACACTTTATAATTAAAGTATTTATATCCATAGTATATTGATTGTACAGTCGGGGAAAAAAAAAAAAACGCAACACTCGCTGTAATTTCGTTATTAATTGACGCAGAAACATCTAATAGACATAATTCAACAGGAAATTAAAAGCACTTTCTGAATATGTCGTCAAAATTTGAATTAGGGGTCATCTACATATTGAAATGAGTGTCAACTTTGATTTTTTCAATAGCAACACCGAATTTTGACTTCATTTTCGAATTTCTGAGAGTCTGGCAGTGCAGAAAAGTATACTATTTGTATACTTTATCTTTAGTATTTATAGAGTTATAATCAAAAATGTGTTAGGGGGTTATCTGTAAATGTCGAAAAATAAAATTAAGATCCTATCAGAAATAGACAAATTTTAAAGTTTCACACCGGAAATCTTTCAGGAAAAAAATAATTATGACAATTAATAAAACGTTGCGTCTTTTCCAGTTCTTTCATTACCCTTAATTCAATTTTTTAGATTTGTATATACTTCAGTACTTTTTTAGATAATTTTAGGTCTATTTAAATACATTATACTTGCGATTAGTCCAGACAGTACTCTTTGAAAAAGTGCAATATTTTTCAAGTAAAAGTGTCTATTATAGCTGTACTGATCACTAATAAAGCTTAAATTTTCTTTTGTAGGTAACATAATAGACGAAATGAAATAATATATATATATATATACAACAACGCATAAACTAAACCTTTTCGGATAAATTATTGTAAGGGTTCATGAAGTAAATATTAAACAATTTTAATCGCACTTACCAGTTTTTGGACAGTTGAACTCTTTGATACTTCTTGTACGATTCGTTTTATAATTTCTATGAAAATATATTTTCTTAATTAACCCTTTCGCGACTGCTGACGGAGATTCACGCCATTTGAATATATGTAACTCTGTCAGTGGGCGTTTCTTTCGTAATTTGTGTGTTACATATTTCTTAAGTGTGTACCCAGTGTTCATATTTTTGCAATAAAATAAACTACGGATAGAAATACATTGATTAGAAAGAATATAATTATAATGTATATCCATTTGCAATATAATCGTAAATACAGAAAATTTGTTCTAAAATATTTTATTTTGAGAGTATAATGCCCGTAGGCAGGTCTTACTGCCAAAAAAAACAAAATCCTGCGGTCGCAAAGAGTGTTAAAATGTATTTATAAAAGTTAAAGTATGTTTTTAAAAATGCATAAAGTTAAAATATATTAATAAAATTTTAAAGACTAAAGTGTCCTTAAAATAATATTCCTCCCCTTATAAAATAAATAAATAAGTAAATAAATAAAATAAAACAAAGCAATATATGAAGCAAATGATTAAGCTTTTTTTTAAGTATGACGGTTGTTAAGAAAGGAGTTTACAAGTCTGTCTTGCATTCCAATTCCATTCGTTATTTATATTTGACAATTTCACATCAAACCTATTTTTCTATTTAAAACAGTAAACCCCGCCTATTTAGTTAATTTTTTTTTCTTCTAGTGTTCGTTTAAAAGATTCAAAATTATCACCAATTAATCGATGAAGTAAATACCACTTATGCGTATTTTTGTCAACATAAAATAAGGTGTTTAACACGAAAATTCAATGTCACATATACTATTTTTTTCTGTATTGTTTTGTTTTGAAGAACGATGAAGGCGGGGCTGGTCTTCTTTAGAAAACAGGAATTCTTGATGCTAACACAAATGTCTAAAAATCATCATTTTTGTTTCATTTCTTTGCATTTGAAGTTGTTGTTATATAATTTGACCTGTAAATAAAAAATAAAAATATTTTGTTTAATTTTCTTTGTTATTTTTAAAGATTTGATTCGTTATCTCATGCAAAACTTTATAAGAGACGGCCCCCTAAACCACTCCAAAAGAAAGATTTATTTATATCTCGAAAACTAATAACTGGAATGAGCTGCAAATTTGCACACCCATATTTTTCAGCATGAGGATTCATTTTATGTAAAAATTAATATAGGTCATAATTCCTAATTTTTATGAATATGAATTTATTAATATTTTTCAGAATTAAAAATATTTTTCAGAATCAAAAGTAATGATGGATTATGTTTGGGTTTCTTCACTGTATCGCGTAAAAAAAAAAAAAAAAAAAAAAAAAAAAAAAATTATATCGATCAAGTTACTTTTTGTGAAGATATTAATAAAAGTTTGAAATATGAATTTAACATTAGCACCTTCAAACTTTGAACGCTTATAACTCTGTGAAAAAATAAGTAAAATATACAACCAATATACTTTTTCGCGTTCTCGCGATCCCAGGAATTCAAATATAAAATAAAAATGGGGCATTACCATTGAAAAAATCAAAGTTGGTGCGCGTTTTAATATGTAGACGACCCCAAATTCAAAATTTCAGTTCATTTTCTGAAACTACTCACAATTTCCCGTCGAATGATACCTATTACATTTTCCTACATCGATTAGCGAAGTTACGTTGAGTGTTGCGTTTTTTTTTTCCCCGACTGTACAAATATGAATATTGTGGGGCAAACATATTTCCATTTTCATATTACTTTATTCAGTTGCGCAGGTAATTAGATTTATTTTATTTTATTTTATTTATTTTCAACAAAGATAATTTTATAATAATTAGATTAAATTAAAGTGGAGTTTAGTGATAAAAATAAAAATAAACAATTAAAATGAGGCGGAATATACTATATCCCATCGCCCCTGAAAGAATTAAATACAAAGTTTTTAAGTTAGACGTAGCGTTGTGTTGAGGAGCTAAATGTCGCCGAGGGAAATCAGTACCGTAATTTTCTGCGTATAATCCGCAGATAAGATATGTCATTCCTCTACCAGAATTTTTTTTAAACACAAAATCTGTATTATTTTGAAGAAACAGCTCGTACAAATAGAACCTCGTGTGCTAATTATAATTTCTGGTGCAGAACTGACTTACTTGACCTGCGGATTATACGCAGAAAATTACGGTAATCATATTTTAAAATATTGAGCCGCATGATATTAAATAGCAAAAGATTAGTATCAGTGGTGCCTATATATATATATATATATATTTAAGGTGGCAAAAACATTACTATTAAAAGTTAAAAGTTGGCAAAAAGTATGCTATGGTATAATGCATCAAGGCCAACATTTTAATTTATTCCGATTGCGGAGTATTTTGAGCCCCACCTTTATTCCATACCTCTTATTGTTAGAATTTTTTTCTTATTTTATCGAAGTTATATATCGAAGAAAAGATTTCTATAAATAAAAAGGTGCGAAATAAAGATGGTTCTAAAATTACTAAGGAAAAAATTAAAATGTTGGCACCTATGGTATAAAGTAAAGATATCTTCTGTATTCATGAAGATATAAGGGCATAAGAAAAAATTACAAAATTATCTAAATATTTTTGTTTATGATTAGCGAGATTTTCAATCAAATTTCACGCGAGTTTAATATTAATCGTTGAATAATTTTAGAAACAATAATCTGCAGTCTGAAAATAAATATATTAAATGATTCATGAAATATGAACATTCAAATGAAATACTTTGTAATTGTTGCAGAAAAGCTGATTTTTTTTTTTCTTTTTCTTTCTTTTTTTCTTCTTCTTCTTTTTTTGCAAGTTTTAGCTGGAAAATACCTAGAGCAACTATCAAAAAATACTCATATGAATATCGTAAAAATTCAAAACGTTTTTAAATAAAAAAGTTATCTGTTTTAAGTGATTTTGTGAAACAGGCTTAAAAATAAGTACAGTGCGTTACATGAATATAAACGCACCTTAACTTTAAAAATTAGAATGGTATAGAAGTGTAATAAAAAATATGAACAGGTGACACTTCATGCAAACTGTATGTGTATGATTCAAGAAATGAAAATACGAGTCAAAACAATGAAAATACAATGTGATTTTTTATAAAATAATTTTATTGAATTTATGACAAGCATACATGTTGCATTAATTTAAACGAACGTGTAAAAAATAAATAACTAAGTAACAAATACTGTATCTAATACTTTGTAAAGCCACCATGGGCTTCTAGAACAGCCAGTAAACGCCTTGGCATTGACTGATATAGTGGCATGAGGTCATCCAAGCTGACTGTCTTCCAAGCTAATAGAATGGCCGATTTTAGTTCATCTTTCGTGTTAAACTGCCTTCCGTTTACGTAAACAAGGCAAACCAGAATTTCCCATACGTTCACCATTATGTTTAAATCGGGGCTTTTTGAGGGCCAATCCAGAACTTTAATTTTATTGCCACGGGACCATTTTTTCACGATATGTGCTGTATATACAGATGCACAATCTTGCTAAAAAATATAATTTCTTCCAGCTTTCATGACTGCTTGACGGCGGAGGTTCCTTGTGAGCATCTAGAGATAATCTACAGAGTTCATAGCGTTTTCCCCGAACTCTCATTCAAAAGTCCCTTTAACCCTTTGCGGCGCAAGACAATTTGAAACATTTAAATTATACTGCCACCGGAATTCAGAAACTAAATTAAACTAAAATATATATATATATTTTTTTTTAATTTTAAGGTTTAAAAAACCAACCTTATCTGATATGTCATAAACGTGAATTTTTGCTAAAAAATTTCCGGGATGAATTTTTGCAGCTGGATCTTCAATTTTGCGTCCTCGCAGCGAGGACAGTGCGCGTTAAGGGGCTAAAACCTATGGCTGCCCACACCACGACAGACCCACCTCCAGATTGACGTTTTGAACAATACATTTCTTCGGTTCTCAAATCGTGACAGTAGCTATGAAATCCGTCCGGGCTATCGAGATTAAACTTTTTTTCATCTGAGAAGATGACTTTTTCCCAATTTAGTCGATCTAGAATCCATTTTCTTGCCCATTCCAACCGCATATCTTTGTGCTTTTGAGTGAGGGGTGGTTTCGCCTTCATTTTATTAAATTTAATGAATGTTGCAGCTTTGATAGTTCTCCATATGGTTGTCTAATGAACACCCAGCTTGCACTGAGCGTTTATCTTCGCACAGGGAATATTCTTATTCTTTGCAGTGTTGCATATTCGACGTTTGTCGTAACTGGTGAGCTTTCCTGTTCGCTTCTTATACACTTTTTCCCCATAATTTGCTCCTTCCTTTATGTAATTTCACACAACACTCTCACTTCTTCCGATTCGGCGCTCAATTTCACGATTGCTAAAGTCTTTACCACGCATAAAGTCGATTTTTATCCACTCGTCTACTGTCAAAGTTTTCCCACTTGCCACCCTGAACAAACTCCGTAAATTTTGTACTCAATCATTAAATCTGCTTTTAGAGAACTTTAGCAACACGAATATCTGTATTTTAATTTAATTCCGATGGCTCTGTTAAATTTTAAACGCAAAATATAGAGTGCGTTTAATTTCGCGCAACAAACGAAAAACAGCGAAAAATGAGAAAATGCTTAAACACTCATTTACATAAGCTTGAATGAGCTTAAAAATACGTGCTCAAAGCACCTTATTCAGTTATTAGTCATATGAAATAACTGTAAGTCATATTCCTTCTTTTAAAATTTTAAAAATTCTATTTCTGGTTATTGGAAAAGGTGCGTTTATATTCATGCAATGCACTGTATTCTTTAAATATTGGTTGTTCACACACTGATTTCCTAAAGTCTAAGCAATAACTTGTAATTTATTTTATTCTTTTATACAACTTTTGAACAAATGAGCATCTAAACATAATATATGGATGTTCGTTATCAAATATATAATAGAATTTTGTATTATTTTAATAACGGGGTAATTTTTAAACTGATATTTATTCTTTATTTTTTTTTCCCATAAAAGTACTTTTTTTTTTTTTTTTTTTTTTTTTTTTTTTAAAGAAAAAAGAATGAAATTATTTTAGGAAAGAAACTTAAATGAAAGTTGTTTTTTAAGATGCAATATCAATAGGTGAAGATTTATTTTTCAGACATACTCACAAATATTCAATTGAAACCCCTTTTCTTAATTTCCTTTTCTTCTCTTTTCTTTCACTTATTTATTTTAGGTACGTAGCTTTTTAAATGAAAAAAAAAAAAAAAAAATATAAATAAATAAATAAATAAAATAAATAAATAAATAATAGAACTTGAATGAAGCGCTCATTTAAAAGTGATTTATTGATATTTTTATTAGTTTAGATAAATTTAGAGCTTGTGAATTAATAATTTTATATATTAAAAAAAAAAAAAAAAAAGTCTAAAGGAAGAAAACACCGGTTGTAATGTAAAATTGAAAAATTTTCCTAACTATAATGCATTCTTATTACCATGAAAGTAGAAAGAGAAGGAGGAATATCTCCTATGGCGTTTAAGAGTCAAAACCGGTCCTAAAATTCTTTTCGCCGCATCGTGACGCTAGTATCGGTACCTGCGTCCATTTAACATTGTTGGAATACGAAATCGTTATTATTTTGTTTATTAAATTAATATTTTTAAGTAATATCAGCTCAAAAATGCTAAAAAATTATTCACAGAAGTTAAGGTGCAGACAGGCAAGTCATAAACTCTTTCAATTCCGTTAGAAAATATTAAAAAAAAAAAAAAAAAAAAAATAGTTTTATTAAGGGGAGAAAAAATGTATAAAATATTGTTCAACTTATTTTTTATTAACTTTTTTTTTTTTTTTTTTGCTTGTGCGCATGTGTGTGGGCATAAGTTTTAATAATTATTTAATTTTAATACGTTATTTAATTTTGAACATAATTATTTTAATTCGATTTGATTTAAATTAATTTAAAACATGTTTAATTTATATTAAACATAAGTAAACGATTTATTCTCTTATTTAAAAAATATTAAAAGAAAAAAAAAGTTAAAATGCTTTTTAAATTACCACAAACTAATAATAAATACTATCAGAAAGCTATATGAATAAACAATGTAAATTTGAATAATTAAAATCATTTAGAATTGTTTTCCAGAACTACGATTTTTTCTATTAAAAGGCCACTTTGTAAAAGTCCAATACTTGAAGGTATAGTTTGTGTCCTTTTTAGAAAGGTTTCGCTGTATTTTGTTGCCAAGTGATATAGTAAAAAAAAAAGTTTTTAGTCCCCTCCAATAGCCGAGAAGTTTTGCTCTCGAAGCTAGAAGACGGGAAGTGCCGAGTGCGATCCCATGTAGCACTTGCCAATCTAGCCGTTCGGAGTTTTCCGTGGTTTTCTCCTAAATTCACGGATGATAACCACCTAGAAAGACCACCACCAGAATCCATCTTCCCTTATGCACAAGTCCCTTGTGCAGACAATAGGTCTTAACCTATATACCATACCATACTTGTAATTTTTATCAAAATATTTTCACATTTAAATTAAACATAAATAAATGATTTATTCTCATATTTAAAATAATTTTTTAAAAAACTTAAAAAGCTTTCAAAATTATCATACACTAATAATAATAATTATCAGAATGCTATATTGATAAACAATGTGAATTTGAATAATTAAAATCATTTAGAATTTGTTTCCAGAATTCCGATTTTGTCTATTAAGAGAAAACCTTTGTAAAGGTCCAATATTTCAAAGTACGGCTGGTGGCCTTCTTAGGAAGGTTTCGTTGTATTTTATTGCCTGCCAAAAAAATTTTGTGATAATTTTACACGAGAGGTTCTGCTATCGAAGCTGGAAAACGGGAAGTACCGGGTTCGATTCCATGTAGCATATGTCAACCTAGCGTTCGTGAGTTTTCCGTGGTTTTCTTAGAAGTTCGCATTAATGCGAGCTAATTAATGCGAGAACCATAGCTAATTAATGCGAGAATGCATTAATGCGAGAACCATACAAAAAGACCCCAATCAGAAAGCATCTTCCCTTATGCCCAGGTCCCTAGTGCAGACAACTGGCCTTAACCCGAATACCATACCTGTAATTTTTATCAAAATGCTTTTACATTTGAATAAAACATAAGTACTTCAAAAAGGAATATAAAAAATGTATATATATATATATATTATCAATAACTTATCATAGAAATAATACTGAAATGAAAATAAAACTGAATATGATATAAACAATATTGAAAGTTGAACAATTTGTTCTAGTACGAAAAATGTTTTTTGAAAAACAAAATTATTCTTGAAAAGCTTTTATGATTAAAACAAATTAATATTAATGATTGCCAGAAAGATATATAGAAAAATTATGCAAATTTCAATAGTTAAAATAATTTAGAATTTGTTTTATAAATTAAGATTTTCTGAACCTATATTAAAAGGCGTCTGTATAGGTACAATATTTAAAGGTATAATGGATGGCCTTTTTAGAGACATTTTATTGTATCACATTTCTAATCAATAATTTTTGTGATAACTGTAATTTTTTCACCCCACCAGTGGTCGAGAGGTTCTGCTGTCGAAGATGGAAGACAGGAAGTGCCGGGTTCGATCGCAAATAGTGCTCATCCATTTAGCCGTTCGGTTTTTGCCGTGGTTTTTCTCTGAAGCTCACATAAATACGTGAAACTTAGAAAACTAACTAATTCAAAAAACTAACTAGATAAACTATCAGCATTTTAAGTAATTGCAGTTTATGTACAACACTTACGCATATGTTATATGTGTAAATAAGTTAAAAATGACATCTTAGTATAACATAATTGCAACTTATGCATAACTAAGAAAACAATGTTAGTTGCCATTTGTCATTCAACTAGCTGATTCTAATTTCGACCCCTGTTTAGATGCTATCGCAGTTAAAAAAATTTTGGCTTATATAGACCATAATCATAAAGAATTATTCTTTGTGTCCCTGTAAAAAAAAACTATAAACTCTAGATTCACCAAAATTTATAGAGTTCGTGTGACGGTGACTCGTAATACGTGTATAAATTTTCATCTCAAATGAATAAGAAGTTTAGACACTGTCACACTTTACAAAATTTGGGCCCATAAACCATAAAGATAAAGAATATTTTTTTGTATCCCTATAAAAAAAAGAAAACAAAAGCTATAAGTGCTAAATTCACCAAAATCAATAGGGTTTATGCTATGGGAACCTATAACATATGTACCAATTTTCAGCTCATTCAAACAAAGCCTTTACACGCTATCGTGTTCACTCACATACATCATAAAAAAATATGAATTCAGGAGACCTCAAAAAGTGTAGATCACACCAAAATCTCAAACTCGTTTTTTTTTACATGATTACAATGCATTTCTCACTATAGCGTTTAGAAATTAAAAAAGTGTTGAAATATGATCAAGAGAAATACCTTTTTCAGTCCATAATGTGTTTGAATTATTTTGTCTCTCTGGGTATAGAAACCAATTTTTCTACAACTTTCAACAAGCAACATTTTACAATAAAGCTGAAAAATTTAAATAACATAATATATGTGACTCATAATATGTGCATAAATTTTCATCGCAAACAAATAAGGCATTTAGACATTATCACACTTTGCAAAATTTGGGCACACAGACTATAATCACAAAGAATATTTCTTTGTGTCCCTGTAAAAAAACTATGTACTAGATTCACCAAAATCAAAATGTTTTGTGCTATGGGGAACTGTAACATGTGTACCAATTTTCAGCTCATTTGAACAGAGCGTTTAGACGCTATTGTGTTCACCACATCATTTTCAAAATAGTAAACATGAATTCAGGAGAGCTCAAAAGTGTAGAAACACCAAAATCTCAAATCGTATTTTTGAAATGATTAAAATACTTTCCTACTGATAGTTTTCTGAAAGTAACAAAGTGTTGAAATGTGATCAAGAGAAATATCTTTCTCAGTCCATAATGTATTTGAATTATTTTATCTGTCTAGATGTAGAAACCAATTTTACTACGCCTTTCAACAGGCAACATTTTACAATGAATTTGTAAAATTTAAATAACATACAATTTTTTTTTTTTTAAATTCTAATAAAATTTGGAGGCACGTGAATAACCTTTGTAGGGAGATTTCACTCTCTTCTATTTCCTACAGATAATTATAATTTTTTAGCCCCCACCAGTGGCTGATCCAGTGATTCTGTTCTTTGAGCTGGAAGACGAGAAGTACCAGGTTTGATCCCAGATCATGCTTGTCGACCTAGTGATTCGAAGTTTTCTGCAATTTTTTTTTTCTTTAATTTGCATGAATATGAGCTAGAATTGTTTAGAAAGATCCCCACTGAGGCCATCTTTTCTTAGGTCCAGGTCCCTACTATAGAGAGTCTTCCTTAAATCAAATACCATATCATGCTTGTAATTTTTATCAGAGTATTTTCAAATTTAAACAAAACATTAGCATTTCAAAAATGAATTCAGAAATCTACGTTATCAATATCTTATGATAGAAATAATACTAAGCTGAACTGTTGTTCTGGTATATAAAATATTTTTTGAAAAACAAAAGTATTCCTGAAAAGATTTCAAGATTAAAAGAATATTAATGATTAACAGGAAGCTATATTGACAAATTATGTAAATTTGAATTAAATTAATTATAGTTAAAAACATTTAAAATTTATTTCCTAAATTATGATTTTTATTAATGTAGAAGTCCACCACTATAAAGGTCTAATATTTAAAGGTACAGTGGGTCGGCCTTTTTACAGAGGTTTTACTGTATTTCATTTTTAATCAATAATTTTTGCATTCCACCAGTGGTTTAGAGGTTCTTTTCTTGAAGCTGGAAAACTGGAAGTGCCGGGTTCAATTCCAGGTTGCGCTTATCCCTGTAGGGATTCGAATTTTGCCACGGTTTTCTCCGAAACTCATGTACACCCCAACATAGGACATCTTCTTAAAAAGAATTCTCTACTATACACAATTGGTAGTAACCCGAATAACATGCCTTCCTATAACTTTCATTGAAATATTTTCACAGTTAAGTGGAACATAAGTACTTCAAAAAGGAATCCAAAAAACCGTACATTATAAATAACTTAGGAGAGAAATAATACAAAGCTAAGCAAGCAATTTTGTTATGTTTGGTATAATAAAATATTAAAAAAAAAAAAAAAAAATCCATAAAAGCTTTCAATGATTAAAATAATACTAATGATTATCAGAAAGCTATACAGACAAATTATTTATAGAGCTAAAGTCTTTTAGAATTGGTTTTTTGCATTTATGATTTTTTGAACCTCTATTTAATGACCACCTATGTAACCGTCCAAAATTTAAAGCTACAGTTTGTAGTTTTTTTAGAGAGGTTTTACTGTATTCTATTCCTAACTGATATCTTTTTCTGATTGCTGTAATTTTTGACAAAATATTTTCACATTTACATAACAGATAAATGCATAAAAAAAAAAAAAAAAAAAAAAAAAAAAAAAAAAAAGAACAACTTTATTTCTTTTATAACTGATGTTTTTGTTAGATAAGTTTATAATAAAAACCTCTTGAATAACATAGCATAAAAATTTTTGTTACTTATAAACTATAATTTTTGTTAAATTAATTTTACGTGAAATGAAGGTATTTTAATTTGTATTCTGTATTAAAAGCACAGATATTAATATTTTAATCTTATTTAACAAATATAATAAGCAGAATAAATAATAGGAGGAGGTAAATAATTCCAACAAAATTTCTTCTCCTCATAACAACATGAGTTCAAAGAAAATAAAAGAATATTCAATATTGCTATTTTAAATTATGAAAACGAAAATCGAAATATTTACATTCATGTACGTGCGTGCGCATGACAGAATCAAATAAATAAATAAGACTTTCTATTTGCGATAACAGATAGCAGCAGCTCTGATATATGCGTCCCGAATAGTTCGTTTTGTTATCCTTGGTTTGTCGCCGTTATCATACCTGAGGATTGTATTACCCACGGAGTATTATTTAAGAGGAGACGAAAGTAACGCTGAAATTTTGCGATGTTGTTTTCTAACGTTAACAGAGGGCGCCAGCGTTCGCTATACCCTGCTTTCCAGCTTCCGTAACGTTATTCAATAGGGAAATGTTTCGTTTTTATTAATTTTTTAAGAATAATATTGAGCTTAAAAAAATTCGGTTGAACGCAGATTTCATTTAATAGAGTCTTTTTGACAACATGTTTTTTTTTTAAAGAACTATTTTAAGCATTTTACTTAGTGAGAGAACATTTAAAATGACGTTGATCTTTATGCGTAAAACCGAAGCTAAACTACATTGTTATGGAGAGATAGGTTTTTTTTTTTTTTTTTTCTTTTTGAGAATGTTGGTTTTTATGGATATCTTATGGCAGTGAGTCTTATAATTTTTCGTTGTTGCTATATTTGACGGTGTAATAAAATAATAATAATAATAATAATAATAATAATAATAATAATAAAAATAAAAATTAAGAAGTTGCTAGCGATTTGATTTTTTCATTCATTTCCTTTTACCAACATCAAGTTTAAAATAATTCTTTGTTATGCAATTTTTTTTTTTTCCCTTCTTCTGTGTAACCTGATGTGTAATAAAATTACATACTGTTTCAATAAATTTTCAAGTGTTGGCATTACATTTTTCAGTAAAAGGAAAAGTTATTTTGGTTTACTATTAGTGTTTACTATTAGTATGAAATTAAAAAATATTAGTATGATTTAAAAAATAAAGTTGTAATTTTATGTTAAGATTTTTCTCTAAAATTTTCACTAATGCATGTTAATTTTGTAATTAAGACTTTTTTAAAATTTTGTCCTGATTTTTTTTTTTTTTTTTTTTTTTTAATTGAATATTTGATTAAGATTGTGACCAGTTTCAACTGTTTGAGTCATTCTCAGAATCAGAGACAGTGAAGAATCTAATCATTGCTGTATCTTCATTTATCAAATGAATATTTTGGAAATCAAATACAAGCTCACTAGCGCAGCAGTAAACTATTTTAACAGTATGCTAACAAACCTGTGCGAAACTTACGCAATTGCATAAGTTATTAAAATTTCAGGATTTTTTTTTTTTTTTTTTTTTTTTTTTTTTTTTTACATACAAAATTAAGTTGAATTTTTGCATAATAATGTATTATCATGAGAATTATTACGTTAAAAATAGTACATATGGAGTTACATAAAACTGAGCCTAATAAAATTAAACAACAAAAACTAGGATAAGGTAAATGTATCAAAGTGGAGGAAGAAAGGATTGCCTAGTGAGTGAGGCATTTCATTCTGAGATCATGCTGGGTTAATAATACATTTCGTTTCTTATAATATTAGTGTAATAGGACACTTGACATTAGAAATTTAAGAGAAAAATTAGTGTAACTTTTATGTTGACAGATTTTTTTTCTCTTGCGGATCAGGTTCGGGTCGGGTTGACTGATCTTTTTTTCGTGCGGGTCGGGTTGACTGAATTTTTTTCTTGCGGGTCGGGTTTGGTTTTCAACAAGTCGGGTCGACTTGAGAACACCTTTCAAAATATTTTTTTTTACAATTATGAACATAAATTTATAGGAATGTTTACGACTATGTACTAATTTAAACATTCTGCACATACTACACATGTATCGGTTGGTTGTTTGATTGGAGGATTTAAGGCCGATTGACTCCAGATGTGTCCTAGTCCTATAGGGGGAATGCCCTCCGTTTGAGTCTTTCTAAGGGGTCCTAGCCCGCATTTACGCGTGTTAAGAGCGGCTAGGTCGACGAGCGCAACCTGGGATCGAACCCGACACTTCCCATCTACCAGCTTCGAGCGCTGAACCGCTCGGCCGCTGGTGGGCAGACATGTAACGGAGCACCCTATTCGTATCCGCGGATATCCGCCAGAAAATTAGATCCGTATTTGTATCTGGATCTGTTTTCTTTTCTTCAACGGAACTAATATGTATCTTTTGAAAAAATTGTATGAAAATTAGAAAAGTATTATGAATCTTTCTCGACTGTTGTTAATATATAAATTAAAGAAATACAAATACAGTATAACCTCGCATTTAAATTCTGGAAAATGAAAAGATTTCGCAGTTTACAAGTTTTTTTTTTTTATTATTATTTTACTTTCTTCTATATTCAGTAGAAGAAAGTATTAGATTCGTAAAAATTTTCACCTTCCGGTTTTTGATGAATTTGCACGTTTTGAGAGTTCCGAACACGATTTGAATATTTCTAGAAAATATCAGTCTGTGTCTCTGTATGTGTGTGACAAAAATTTTGTGGTGACTGTATCTCTTGAACTACTGCACATAATTACCTATAAATTCATAAATACATGCACCTTGACATAAATTAGTGCCTATCAACTTTTGGTGCCCATCGCTCAAGAGATAGCGCTGATGCTAAACAGTGATTTCCGCAATTTAAGGGAATGCTATATCTCAGGAACTACTGCAGAGAATTGTATATAAATTTATATGTAGATGCACCTTGACATAACCTAGTCCCTATCAACTTTTTATGTCAATTTCTCAAAAGGTTGCGTTGATTTTTACAGTTTAAGGAAAGGCTATATATCAGGAACTACTAAACAAAATTGCACATAAATTTATATGTGGATGCACCATGATATAATTTATAGTCTTCCCACGTTTGGTACCAATAATTTAATAGGTGGCGGTGTTATACAACGATTTCCATAATTTAAGGGAAAGAGATATCTCAGGTTCTATTGTGTATAATTAAAAAAAAAAAAAAAAAAAAGATATCTGAAAAGACCATAATCAGACATTATGCCGATTCAATTTGGATGCATATCGGCCAATATGTGGCGCTGCTGTCTTGCAATTTTCCCCGAGACGGAAAAGCTATATCTCAACTTCTATGGTGTATAACTGTACAAAATTTGATAAGTGAAATAGCCATTATGAAAACGCATTTTTTAATATACTATTTATGGAGAATAAAACTGTCTTTCTTTGCACAATGTAATTTTTCTCTAAGATGAAAATCGTCTGCATTCATTATGGTAGGTAATTTTAATAAATAATAGCTTTAGTAAATTATCTGTACTGAGCGAATTTGTATTAGAAATTATAGAAGAAAGTCTTGTGGTGAGCACAACATACTAGTTTTATTTTTATTTATTTATTTATTTATTTAATACCTTTACTTTTAATGAAATTCAATCCTTGCTTTTATGTAAACGGAATTTTGAATTTTCTCTATTTATACTTGTTTATACAGCAAATATATAAGAAATACTTGTTGTGATTTCATTTAAAGCTAGTATGCTGTGACCACCTCAAACTTTCTTCTATTATTTTCCTATAGGAATTCGCTCAGTAAAAATATTTTCTTAAAACTATGTATTATTTATTAAAATTATCTACCATAATGAATGATTTTCATTTAGAAAAAACTAACACTAAATATTTACAAGTTTTGAGAGGTCTAGACTATATGTCAGGTTTCATTGCTTATAATCCAACAAAACCTGATATGTGAAAAGACCAATATGAAATATTACGCTGATTCAAAGTGAATGCCTATTAGCCAACAGGTGGCGCTGCTACTCAGGGATTTCCACAATTTAAGGAAAGGCTATATCTCAAGAACTACTGCACAGAATTTCATATAAATTTGTATGTCGGTGCCTTTTAATATATATTATCGCCTGTCAACTTTTGGTGTAAACCACTCAACAGGTGGCACTGCCACACAGCGATTTCCACAATTACAAGGAAAGCTATATCTCAGGTTCTATTGTGTATCATCAAACAAAACTTAATATGTGAGAAGGCGATTATGAGACATTATGCTGACTCAGTTTGAATGCTTGTCGGCTAATAGGTGGCGCTTTTACACTGCAAATTTCGTCGATAACAGGATGGCTATATCTCAACTTCTATGCCATATAACTGTACGAACCATGATATGTGAGATAACCATTATAAAAACGCATTGTTTAAGAAGTTATTTATAGACGATAAAACTGTCTCTGATTGGATATTTAGTGTTAGATTTCCCTAAGATGAAAATTATACGTTAAACTTCTTAATTATAGTTTTAATAAATTATTCGCACAGTGAATTTTACAGAAAAATATAGAAGAATGTCTTGTGGTGGCCACAACATACTAGTTTTTTTTTTTTTTTTTTTTTTTTTTTTAATAATTTACCAACTGTGTGACAATGAAAATTTACATTATTTTATATCATGTTATATCATTTTACCTTGTTTTGCATGATTTTTAGATGAATAAGTAATGTTGATTTATTTTTCGGGTTTCGGGTCGGGTTCGGGTCGCAAAAAATTCTCTGTTGCGGGTTCGGGTCGGTTTTCGGGTTGATGAAAATTTTTTTGTCGGGTTCGGGTCAGGTTTCGGGTTGAATTAAAAATCATCTGTCGGGTAAAACCCGACCCGCGCAGTACTCTAATAATAATACTTACCCGTGGAGCAGAAAACAAACTCGGGCATTTCTGTCCTCTCTTTTTTTTTTGTCACTATCATAAGAACTTGTTTTACATCGAAGAACGAAGCATTTACATGAACCCATCTCAATGAAGTAGTTTTAAGCACGTATAAAAATATTAAACTGTTTAAAATTCAAAATTCGAAAAGCACGTCAGTAGAATGAAACTGAAAACAGTAGTACTTCGCGCCGAAATATAGGGTAAAGGGACAAGTGTCGCCCCCAATAGCTGGAAGAAATTCACATCGCAGTTTTAAAGCTTTCTCCCATTAGACTTTCATCTCCTCTTTAAATAATACTCCGTGGTATTACCATGCTTATTACCATCAATTATTTAACACGAATTTTTCAGAAAAGTAGCGATAGGTAGTTGATATTTTATAAGCCATCGTTTGGAATACATTTTATTTTGTGAAAAATTCATTTTAAATTACTGTGACACATTCTTCCTTCCTTACTATTCCAACATTATTGTCTCCATTACGGAGTTTTTGATAAAATATAATTATGAAACTATTTAAACATGTCAATGCAATAAAAATGCCAATAAACATATTCAAAATGAGCAAAATATGCAGAATTTTGTGTTTGTGTTAAAGCCGACTGTAATTATAAAAAAAAAAAAAAAAAAAAAGAAAAAAAAAAAAATGTTTTTTCTCCCAAACTATTATGCATTCCTAACTATAATATTTTGTAAACAAATATCAACAATTTTTCTCTACGTTTTATTAAAAATCCGTGTTTAAAAGAAAGTTAAAAACTGAATGATTTTAGGGGGAAAAAAAAAAAAAAAATGAAAAATGACACTAAAGATGCCGAATATTCAGGAAGAAATTCAATTTTAAAATAAAGCTGGATTTTTTTTCTATAATCGCTAGCCCTATCACTAATCCAGCGGTTTCGCTTTAATGTTGGTAGACAAGTGCTCTTCTTGTTAACACTTTCGAGACCGCATGATTTTGTCTTTCTGATAGTAAGGCCCGCCTGTGGGCGTTATTCTCCCACTTTACAACATTTCAGAGCCAAATATTCTGTATTCACACTTATATTACAAACGGATATACATTATAATTATATTCTTTCTAATCAAAATATTTGTATTCATAGTACATTTCATTGTAAAAATATGAATATTTGGTATATACTTAAGAAATATATAACGTACAAATTTAGAAAGAAACGCCCACTGTCGTAGTTACAGATTTTCAAATGGCGTGAATCTCCGTCAGCGGTAGCGAAAATGTTAACTTATTGAAGACAGCAGATTTTCCGATTATGAAAACTAAATCTCCTCCTTTGGTTTCCTCGAAATCGTTACTCTTTTTAACGAAGATTTTTTACATATTCGTTTCAAAATCATTTAAATTTTTTAACAGCAATTAATATAATGCAGTAAATATTACTATCATATATATACTAAAGCACGTAACGAGTTAAATCAGAGTTACCAGCATTTAATCTATTCCGGAGTATTTTAAGCTCCGCTTTTAATCCATACCACTTATTTTTGAGACTATTTTATTTTCTTCTTATTTCATTGTAATTACGTATTGGAGAAAAATATTCTATAAATAAAGTGTTGCGAAATGAAGGCGGGGCTAAAAATGCTGCGGAATAAATTAAAATGTTGGTAACTACGGTTAAATATGAATACGCAAAATATATATATATGTATTTTTTCAAATAACATAAATGTATTGTTTAAGAGGAAAGCCTCAAGGCGGGGCGGAGTGAAAGTATTACATCGTGTATACGGAAAGTTCATCGCGAAGTGATTAACATGCTGAGCGCCATGTCAGACATTCTAGATTCCAGACATTTTGCCATGTATCTCTAAGTACTGAAGGAATCATCTTGAAACTTTAGAAGTGTGCAGAACATGTTATACTTCAAACATTTCAGTGAAAGTTTTACCTCGAAAGTAAAAGCAGTACTAATAAAAAATTAAAACGTTGAGTGCCCTGTCAGCCATCTGTTGCCGACAGTGTTAAATATGATATAAAGCCGCGTCAACCATCGGTGGCGGATATTAAATACGATATAAAACTAAAAATATTACATTTAATGATTGAAAATTTATTAAAAATTTGTTTAATTTTTAATTATTACAGGAGGGATCATTATGGAATTATAATGGATTTTAAGAATTTGCCTGGCGCTCAACGTGTTAATTGTGCTTGAGATTATATATATATATTTTTTTTTGCAAATTAAAACTACATACATAGCATTATTTTGAAAGGATACTTCGTCTTTCGTTTTATTTATTTATTTATTTATTTTAATGTAGCGAAATTAATATATTTTCCTGAAAGCTAAGAAAACATTTCTTTTCCTGTTTTTTCAATTTAAAATTAATTTCTTCTAAAAAACGACACTTTTGATAGTTACCAACCTTTCTAATTACTAAATCAGATTTATCACCAATATAAAAGGAATCTACATTTTCGACGATTAACACTTTCGCGACCGTATGTTTTAGTTTTTTCGATTGTAAGGTCCACCTGTGGGCGTTATTCTCCCAAGTTACAATTTTTGTAGAACAAAAGTTACTGAATTCACATTTATATTACAAATGGATATACACTAAGCGACAATCCTGAGATATAGCCTTTTCTTAAACTCTGGAAATCGCTGCATAGCAGAGCCACCTGTTGTGTGGTTGCCATCAGAAGTTGGTAGGCACTAACTTATATCAAGTTGCATCTATGTATGAATTTATATGTATTTTTATGCAGTTGTTCCAAAGATCAGGGATGGAACACGGGCGCAGAATTCATACCACTATCAATGTAAGAAAAATTTCTACTTCTTAAATCAACGATATTATAGGTAGAGAAATTTCTTAAACGGATTCCGGTATGAATTCTGCGCCCGTGTTCCATCCCTGAAAGATATAGCCTTACTTTAAATTGTAGAAATCACTGCATAGTAACACCACACCTATTGAGCTGTTAACACCAAAAGTTGATAGGCACTCTAATTTATATCAAGTTGCATCTATATATGACTTTATATGCAATTTTGTGCAGTAGTTCCTGAGATATAGCCTTCCCTCAAATTGTGCATATCGCTGCATAGCAGCTCCACCTGATGATCGGTTGACGCCAACTGTTGGTAGGCACTACTTTAGGTCAAGGTACATTTACATATAAAATTATATGTAATTATGTGCAGTAGTTCCTAAGACACAGTCGTCACAAAATTTTTGTCACACACACAGAGACAGATATTTTCTAAATATGGTCAAATCGTGCTGAGGCTATCAAAACGCATAAATTCACCAAAAACCGGAAGTCGAAAATATTTACGTATCCAATACTTTCTTCTATTGAATACAGAAGAAAGTAAATAGGAAAAGTTATGCAAAAGAAAACTGCTGAAAATTCATTATATATATATTGCTTTCTTCTATATTCAATATTAGAAAGTATTGGATTCGTAAAAATTTTCGACTTCCGGTTTTCGGCAGATTTACACATTTAGAGAGATCTAGAACATGATTTTACCATTTTTAGAAAATGTCCGTCTGTCGGTCTGTGTGTGTGTGTGTGTGCAAGAAAAATTTTGTGGCAATTGTATCTCCTAAACTACTGCTCAGAATTGCATATAAATATATATGTAGATGCACCTTTAACTAAACTGGTGCCTATCAAATTTGGTGTCAAACGCTCAACAGGTGTCGCTGCTATACTATCCGCAGTTTAAGGGGAGACTATATATCAGGTTCTATTGCGTACAATCGAACAAAATTTGATATATTAGAAGGTCATTATAAGCCGTTATGCTGATTCAATTTGAATGCTTATCGGCCGACAGGTGGCGCTGCTAGACCGCGATTTCCGCAATTTAAGGGAAGGCTGTATGTCGGGAACTACTGCACAGAATTGCATATAAATTTATATGTAGATGCAACTTTACATAAATTAGTACCTATCACTTTTTGGTGTCAACTGCTCAACAGGTGGTGCTGCTACACAGCGATTTCTGTAATTTAACGAAAGGCTATATGTCAGGTTCTACTGCGTATCATCAAACAAAACTTGATATGTGAGAAGGCAATTATGCTGCTTCAAGTTGGATGCTTGTCGACCAATATATGGGGCTGCTATACAGGAAATTTTCTCGATAACGGGAATGCTATATCTCAAATTGTATGGCATATAACTGTACGAAACTTGATATGTGAAAGAACCATTATAAAAGCGCATTTTTTAAGATGTTATTTTTAGACAATAAAACTGTCTCTCTTTGGATATTTAGTTTTAGTTTTCTCTAAGATGAAAATCATTTTCATTGATCATGTTAGGTAATATTAATAAATAATAGTTTTAATAAATTATTTTCCCTCAGTGAATTTGTACAGGAAAATATAGAAGTATTGTGGTGGCCACAACCTACTAGTTTTTTAATTAAAAGAAATGAATTACAGTAATCTACATCTATAAAAGAAGATCTCCTGACTGACTTGCTTGCTCACTCAGAAATGCCCAGTCAAACTAATGGAGATAGAGATGTGGAATTTTATGAGATTATTTCTTTAGTGACGTGATTTAAGAAGCTTTTTTTTTTTTTAAGTTTTTCCCCAAACGCAGGAGCAAAAGTTGTTTCTCACATTTCTCACCACATCTCAACCAAAGAAAACACGAAAAAAGAAATCCCCTCCCCCCCCCAAAAAAAACAAAAAAAAAACCCACAGTTATTCAAAAGCCGGATATCCGCCATATTAACCGGATATCCGGTGGTTTTAATTCGAATATCCGATATTATTTCGGATATTGAAAAATTAGCCGTATTTGCCGGATACCGGGTAATTACCGGATATCCGGTCCATCCCTAAATAAAATGAAATATGAGACTAAGGGTGCCGAATATTCAGGAAGAAATTGAATTTTAAAACAAAGCGGGCTTCTTCTTCCTCTAATCGCTAGCCCTCGGGTTTCGCTTTCATGTTGTTAGACAGGTGTTCTTCTGATTAACACTTTCGCGACTGCATGATTTTGCCTTTTTGACAGTAAGGCCTGCCTGTGGGCGTTATTCTCCCAATTGACAATATTTCAGAACAAAATATTTTGTATTCACAGTTATATTGCAAACGGATATACATTATAATTATATTATTTCTAATCAAAATATTTGTATCCATAGTACATTTCATTGTAAAAATATGAATATTTGGTGTATACTTAAGAAATACATAACATACAAATTGAGAAAGAAACGCCCACTGACACGGTTACAGATTTTGAAATGACGTGAATCTACGTCAACGGTAGCGAAAGTGTTAACTTAATGACGACAGCAGATTTTCTGATTTTAAAAACTAAGTCTGCTCCTTTGGGTTCCTCGAAATTGTTGCTGTTTTTAACCATGATTTTTACATATTCGTTTCAAAATCATTTAAATTTTTCAACATCAACTAATGCAGTAAATATTACTATCACATATATACTAAAGCACTTAACGAGTTAAATCAGAGTTACCAACATTTAATTTATTCCGGAGTATTTTAAGCTCCGCCTTTAATCCATACCACTTATTTTTGAGACTATTTTTTTTCTTCTTATTTCATTGTAATTACGTATTGGAGAAAAATATTCTATAAATAAAGTGGTGCGAAATAAAGGCGGGGCCAAAAGTGCTGCGAAATAAATTAAAATGTTGGCAACTAAGGTTAAATACGAATATGCAAAATAATTTTTTTTTTTTTTTTCAAATAACGTAAATGTGTTGTTTAAGAGGAAAGCCTAAAGGCAGGCGAATTGAAACTTTTACATTGTGTATACGAAATATTGATCGCGAAGTGATTAACATGATGAGCGCCATGTCAGACATTCTAGATTCCAGACATTTTGCCATGTATCTCTAAGTACTGAAGGAATCATCTTGAAACTTTAGAAGTGTGCAGAACATGTTATACTTCAAACATTTCAGTGAAAGTTTTACCCCGAAAGTAAAAGTAGTACCAATAAAAAATTAAAACGTTGAGTGTCCTGTCTGCCATCTATGGCTGACAGCGTCAAATATGATATAAAGCCGCTTCAAACATCAGTGGCGGATATAAAATAGGATATAAAACTAAAAATATTACATTTAATGATTGAAAATTTATTAAAAGCTGTTTAATTTTAATTATTACAGTAGGAATCATTATGGAATTTTAATGGATTTTAAGAATTTGCGTGGCGCTCAACGTGTTAATTGGGCTTGAGATTATATTTTTGCTTTTGCAAATTAAAGCTACATATACAGCATTATTTTGAAAGGATACTTCTTTTTTTTTTTAATATAACGAAATTAATATTGTTCCTAAAAGCTAAGAAAACATTTTTTTTTTTTTTTCTGTTTTTTCACTTTAGAATTAATTTCTTATAATAAACGAGACTTTTTCATAGTTACCAGCCTTTCTAATTACTAAATCAGATTTATCACAAATATAAAAGGAATCTATATTTTTGACGATTAACACTTTCGCGAAAGTATGTTTTTGTCTTTTTGACTGTAAGGTCCACCCGTGGGTGTTATTCTCCTAAATTACAATTTTTTAGAACAAGAGTTACTGAATGCACATTTATATTACAATTGGATATACATTACAATCATACTCTCTCTAATCAAAGTTTTTTACCCTTAGTATATTGATAGTACAAATATGAATATTGTATATATATTAAGGAAACAAATTACATACAAATTGCGAAATAAACGTCAACTGGTGAAGTTAGCGATTTTCAAACGACTTAAACAACGTCAGCGGTCGCGAAAGCGTTAAAATAAACTGAACACAATTATAAAAAAATTACGCTATTTCTCCCTTGAGAAATGGGAGACTTGGCACGTATCACCGTTTATTATAACGCTTGATGCACGTAGGCTCAAGTACGCTTGTTTAAATATATGCATCTTCGAAAATGTAAATCATTAACTTGATATGAAACTAAAGATTATATATATTTATCTTAAAACATTTACTGGTGTAACTAGATTAAGGAAATATATCCAAAAGACGATATTTAAAAAAAAAAAAAAAAAAAACCTCTTTACTGTTGAGAAATTAGTGTGAATTTTTAAAGAGATTTTTTTGAACAATACTATACACGCCAACATTTTCCTTTATTTGGGAGTACAATTAGTAGCTGTCCTCTTGCCACACCTCTTTATTTGTTTAGAAATTTTCTCCAAAATGTAATTATAATTAAATACGAATAAAAAGAGTCTTCAACAAATGTGGTGGGAGAAAAAAGACGAGTACTCACAAATCAAATATAAATTGTTGGCATGTCTATATGACTATAAAAAAAAAAAAAAGTCAAAATGTGTTGTAAGCATATTGTTTCAAGTCTCACAATAAATATCAGGAAAACATATTTTCATCTTCATATTCCTCTATTCAGTTGCGCAGAAAGTAATTAGATTTATTTTATTTTATTTTATTTATATATTTTCAACAAAGGTAATTTTATAATAATTAGATTAAATTTAAGTGGCGTTTGGTTATAAAAATAAAAATAAAGAATTAAAATGAGGCGGAATATAATTTATCCCATCGCCTCTGAAAAAATTAAATACAAAGTTTGTAATGTAGACATAGCTTTGTGTTGAGGAGTTAAAGATCGCCGAGGGTAATCAGTTATCATATTTTAACATTGTGAATCGCAAAAGATTAGTATCAGGTGTGCCTATATATATATATATATATATATATATATATATATATATATATATATATATATTTAAGGCGGCAAAAACCTTACTTTTAAACTAAAAGTTGGCAAAAAATAAGCTATGGTATAGTGCATCCAGGCAAACATTTTAATTTATTCCGATTCCGGAGTATTTTAGTACCGTCTTTATTCCATACCTCTTATTATTAAAAAGTATTTTTTTCTTATTTTATCGAAGTTATATATTGGAGAAAAGTTTTCTGTAAATAAAAAGGTGCGAAATAAAGATGGTTCTGAAATTACTAAGGAAAGAAAAAATTAAATGTTGGCATCTATGGTATACCGTAGAGATATCTTCTGAATCCATGAAGATATAAGGGCTTAAGAAAAAATTTACAAAATTATCATTTTTGTTTATAATTAGCGAGATTTTCAACCAAATTTCACGCCAGTTTAATACTAATTGCTGAATAATTTTAGAAACAATAATCTGCAATCTGAAAAAAAAAAAAATATATTTATAATAAATGATTCATGAAATATGAGCATTCATATGAAATATTTTGTAATTGATGCGGAAATGCTGATTTTTTTTCTTTTTCTTTCTTTCTTCTTTTTTTCATATTTTAGCAGGAAAGTACCTAGAGCAACTATCCAAAAATACGCATATGAATATCGTAAAAATTTAAAACGTTTTTAAATAAAAAAGTTATTTGTTTTAAGTGATTTTGTGAAATAGGCTTAAAAATAAAGTATTCTTTAAATATTGGTTGTTCACACACTGATTTCCTAAAGTCTAAGCCATAACTTGTAATTTATTTTATTCTTTTATGCAACTTTCGAACAAATGAGCATCTAAACATAATAAATGGATGTTCGTTATGAAATATGTAATAGAATTTTGTATCATTATAATAACGGAGTAATTTTTAAAATGATATTTATTCTTTCCCCCCCCCCCCCCCCATAAAAGTACTTTTTTTTTTCTTTTTTTTTTTTTTTTAGAAAAAAGAATGAAATTATTTTAGGAAAGAAACTTAAATGAAAGGTGTTTTTTAAGATGCAATATCAATAGGTGAAGATTTATTTTTCAGAGCTTACATATTCACAAATATTCAATTGAATCCCCTTTTCTTAATTTCCTTTTCTTTTCTTTCTTTTCTTTTACTTTTTTATTTTAGGTATGTAGCTTTTTAAATGAAAAATAAAATAAATAAATGAATAAAAAATAAAACTTGAATGAAGTGCTCATTTAAAAATTATTTATTGATATTTTTATTAGTTTAGATAAAGTCAGTGTTTGTGAGTTATTAATTCTATATATTAAAAAAAAAAAAAAAGAAAAAAAAAGAAAGAAAGAAAGAAAGACAGAAAATACTAAAGGAAGTGACACCAGTTGTAATATAAAATTGAAAAATTTTCCTAACTATAAATCATTCTTATTACCATCATTATTTAACACGAATTTTTCAGAAAAGTAGCGATAGGTAGTTGATATTTTATAAGTCATCGTTTGGAATACATTTTAGTTTGTGAAAAATTCATTTTAAATTACTGTATGCACATTCTTCCTTCCTTCACTTTTTTATTGTTTCCATTACGGAGTTTTTGATAAAATGTAATTATGAAACTATTTAAACATCGTCAGTGCAATAAAAATGCCAATAAACATATTCAAAATGAGCAAAATATCCAGAATTTTGTGTTATTAGAAGATAAAGCCAACTGTAATTTAAAAAAACAGAATGTTTTTTCCCCCAAACTATAACGCATTCCTAAATATAATATTTCGTAAACAAATATCAACGATTTTTCTCTACGTTTTATTAAAAATCAGTGTTTAAAAAAAACTTAAAAACTGAATGATTATAGGGGAAAAAACAAACAAACAAACAAAGATTACACTAAGAATGCCGATTATTCAAGAAGAAATTCAACTTAAAAATAAAGCTGGTTTTTTCTTCCGCTTATCGCTAGCCCTATCACTAACCCAGCGGTTTCGCTTTCACCTTGGTAGACAGGTGCTGTTCTTATTAACACTTTCGCGACCGCATGATTTTGTCTTTTTGACAGTAAGGCCTGCCTGTGGGCGTTATTGTCCCAGTTTACAACATTTCAGAACAAAATATTCTGTTTTCACATTTATATTACAAACGGATATACATTATAATTATATTCTTTCTAATCAAAATATTTGTATCCATAGTACATTTCATTGTAAAAATATGAATATTTGGTGTATACTTAAGAAATACATAACATACAAATTGAGAAAGAAACGCCCACTGACACGGTTACAGATTTTGAAATGACGTGAATCTACGTCAACGGTAGCGAAAGTGTTAACTTATTGAAGACAGCAGATTTTCCGATTTTGAAAACTAAGTCTCCTTCTTTGGGTTCCTCGAAATCGTTACTCTTTTTAACGAAGATTTTTTTACATATTCGTTTGAAAATCATTTAAATTTTTTAACAGCAATTAATGCAGTAAATATTACTATCATATATATATATATATATACTAAAGCACATAACGAGTTAAATCAGAGTTACCAATATTTAATGTATTCCGGAGTATTTTAAGCTCCGACTTTAATCCATACGACTTATTTTTGAGCCTATTTTCTTTCTTATTTTATTGTAATTATGTATTGGAGAAAAATATTGTATAAATAAAGTGGTGCGAAATAAAGGCGGGGCTAAAAGTGCTTCGGTATAAATTAAAATGTTGGCAAGTACTGTTAAATATGAATACGCAAAATACTTTATTTTTTTATTTTTTCAAATAACGTAAATGTATTGTTTAAGAGGAAAGCCTAAAGGCGGGCGGAGTGAAAGTGTTACATCGTGTATACGGAACGTCGATCGCGAAGTGATTAACATGTTTAGCACCATGTCAGCCATTCTAGATTCTAGACGTTTTGTCATATATCTTTAAGTACTGAAGGAATCATCTTGAAACTTTAGGAGTGTGCAGGACATGTTATACTTTAAACATTTCTGTGAAAGTTTTATCACGAAAGTAAAAGCAGTACCAATAAAAAAAATTAAAACGCTGAGTGCCCTGTAAGCCATCTGTGGCTGACAGTGTCAAATATGATATAAAGTTGCGCCAACCATCGGTGGCGGATATAAAATAGGATATAAAACTAAAAATATTACATTTAATGATTGAAAATTTATTAAAATATGTTTAATTTTTAATTATTCAGGAGAAATCATTATGGAATTTTAATGGATTTTAAGAATTTGCGTGGCGCTCAACGTGTTAACCCCTTAACGCGCGCTGTCCTCCGGTGGCAGTATAATTTAAATGATCCGAATTATCTTGCGCCGCAAAGGGTTAATTACCGTAATTTCTGGTAGATACCCCGCAGGTTATGTAATCCAGTTTTGCACCAGAAATTTCAATTGATAAATAAATTTATATTTGTACGAGCTCTTCCTTCGAAAAAGTATAGATTTCTCTATTAAATAAAATTTCTGGTGGAGGAATGACACATATTACCTGCGGATTATGTACCAGAAATTACGGTAATTGTGCTTGAGATTATAGTTTTGCTTTTGCAAATTAAAACTACATATACAGCATTATTTTGAAAGGATACTTCTTCTTTCTTTCTCTCTTTTTTTTTTTTTTTTTTTTTTTTTTTTTTTTTAAACATAGCTAAATTAATATAGTTTCTAAAAGCTAAGAAAACATTTTTTTTTTTTCTGTTTTTTCACTTTAAAATTTATTTATTTTTTATAAAAAACGAGACTTTTTCATATTTACCAACCATTCTAATTACTAAATCAGATTTATCGACAATATAAAAGGAATCTACATTTTCGACGATTAACACTTTCGCGACAGTATGTTTTTTTTCTTTTTCACAGTAAGGTCCACCTGTTGGCGTTATTCTCCCGAGTTACAATTTTTCAAAACAAAAGTTACTGAATTCATGTTTATATTACAAAAGGATACACATTACAATCATACTCTCTCTAATCAAAGTTTTTGTAGCCACAGTATATTGATAGTACTAATATGAATATTGTGTATAGTTTTAAGAAATAAGTAACATTTCGACAGAAACGTTCACTGGTGGAGTTACCGATTTTCAAATGACTTAAATTTCCGTCATCGGTCTCGAAAGTGTTAAAATAAGCTGAACGCAATTATAAAAATTTTACGCTATGAGTTCGCCCCTGAAGAACGGGAGACTTGGCATACTTGTTTATTATCGTACTTGATGCACGTAGGATCAAACACGCTTGTTTAATTGTTTGTAGAAACGAATATATTATAAATAACTCAGTATCAAACTAAATGTTATATATATTTATGTTAAACAATTTACTGGTGTAACTAGATTAAGAAAATATATCCAAAAAAGGATATTAAAAAAAAAAAACTTTTTACTGATGGAAAATTAGTGTGATTATTTATAGAGATTTTTTTTCAACAAGACTATACACGCTAACATTTTCCTTTATTTTTTGGAGTACAATTAGTACCTGAACTCTTGCCACACCTCTTTATTTGTTTAGAAATTTTCGCCAAAATGTAATTATAATTAAATACGAATAAAAAGAGTCTTCAAGAAAAATGGTGGGGGAAAAAAGACGAGTACTGACAATAATCAAAAATAAATTGTTGGCATGTCTGTATGACTATAAAAAGAAAGTCAAAATGTGTTGTAAGCATATTGTTTTAAGTCTCACAATAAATTTCAGGAAAACATATTTTCATTTTCATATTACTTTTTTCAGTTGCGCAGAAAGTATTAGGTCGATTCATAAATAATTTCCGATTTAGTTTAGTTAAAATTTACACCAGAAACATTATACAATGAATATAAGGCTTCAAAGATAGGCTCCTCCCCCTGCATTTATCATGTAATGTGTATGGGCGCTACTTGCAGTGTATACGGTGAAGGACTAATAACTGATCGCACAGTTAGATACTGGTTTATAAAATTCCGCCCTGAAAATACGACTTTAAAGGACGAACTGGGGACAGGATATCCTTCCTACATTGATGACAACCTTGTAAAGGCTATATTGAACCAACCATGCCAATCAACTAGATATATAGCAGAAAGGTTGAATGCACCACAATCAACTATTTTCCGCCAACTGAAGAAATTAGGGAAAGTCAGCAAATTAGGAGTATGGATACCACACAACCTCAGTGAACTGAATAAAGAAGATCGTCTATCTATCGCTACAAGTCTGCTCTCACGAGAAAACAAACAGCCTTTAGATAGGATAAAAACTGGCGATAAAAAATGGTTCATTTATGAGAATATCATCCGTACAAGACAGTGGCTTGATAAGGAACAAAAACCCTTAACAGATTCGAAAGCTGACACCCATGGAAAAAAGATTTTATTGTGTGTATGGTGGGATTGTCGAGGACTAATCCATCACGAGTTATTAAAGTAAAATTTAACAATTACTGTAATTATGTTCAGGAACTGCAAAGAGTGGTAGAGAAACTTCATGAAAAGCGTCTCACAATCGCCAATAGCAAAAACGTCATTCTTTTACATGATAATGCAAGACCACATACAGCAAGGGTGACTCAAGAAAAAATTCTGAGCTTGGATGGTCTGTTTTACTGCACCCACCTTACTCCCTGGACCTTATCCCGACAGATTTTCACATTTTCTGTTCTTTACAAAACTTTTTGAAAGAAAAATCATTCAAATCTGAAGAACAAGTCAGACAGGCTGACGAAAATTTCTTCCAATCGAAACCAACAATATTTTACAAGGACGAAATATATAAACTGCCAAGAAGATGGGGGATTGTCATACAGGATAATGATGAATACATAATAAATTGATATAATTTTGTAACTAAATGAAAGCAAAATAAATGCGTGCTAAAACAAAGGAAGTTATTTAAGACTCCACCTATAAAGACGTAACATGATAAATGTGGGAGGGGCTTATTCTTCGGCAGGAAATAATACCCAATATAATACCTTATATTCGTTGTATAATGTTATTGATGTGTATTCTATTTTAACTGGAACGGAAATTATTTATGAATCAACCTAATAATTAGATTTATTTTATTTTATTTATTTAATTATTTATTTTCAAGAAAGATAATTTTATAATAATTAGATTAAATTAAAATGGCTTTTAGTGATAAAAATAAAAATAGACAATTAAAATGAGGTGAAATATAATATATCCTATTGCCCCTGAAAGTATTAAATACAAAGTTTGTAAGGTAGACGTAGCGTTGTGTTGAGTAGTTAAAGGTCGCCGAGGGAAATCAGTATTGAAGGTGATATCGTTGAGTTCGTATTAAAATATTGTGTGAGGATTGGTAAGTCTCGCTGGATCCAGCATAGTTTGGCGACATTAAAGGGGATTTTAGGTAAGCATGGAGTGTTTAAAAGGAAATTTGGATCTACGTAGATTGGGAAAGATGATTGTATATGGTTAGCTTTAAAAAGGTAGCCGAGTGAAATGAAGCGAAAGGTGATGTCTATTTTGGAAGGAGTTTAAATAGTGTGGTATTTGCGTTGTGAAGTGTGGTGTTTGGAGTAACGGATATTATGAGATAGTTGTGTATGGAGTAGTGGATATTAAGCGATAAGTTAGTGGGGAGCGCATTATTCTTGTTAATACTGAGAAGTTAGATCGTGTGCTGTTCAACCGTGACAAGAGAAGTTTAGAAGTCTAGTTTTGGATGAAGATTAAGTCATAAGCGTAAATCTACGATCTGGAAGTTGTTCGACGCTAGCAGCTCTCTTCGAAGGCCGAAAGTTCCCGATAAGCCATCGGATGTAATTTGTTAAAGCTTCAAACAGTGAGCATTTATTTTTAAAATCGTTTTAATTTATCTAAGTTAAGAAATTCTGTGAGTTCCTTTAAACGCCTCCACGTCCCTTTATTCTACTAAAATAAACTGTGGTGGTTTTATAACTAAAGTTTCCTAATTGTATCTTAAGTTAAACATTTCTTACAATGAGTTTTGTTGAAGCCGATGCACAAACCTTATATGTTAACAAAACATTGTAAGCTTAATTGTTTATATCAATAAAATGTTAAAAATGAAATTATTTACTACCAAATGTTTAATAATCCATGTCTATAGGTTATTCAAACTTACTTATCTACATGGTAATATACTCCATAACAAAAAAAATCGACGCATTAAGAAGGTGTTATCCAAATGAGATGAAAATTGGTAGATGTAATGTGCATGCGAAGAAAAACAAATGATTACAGTTTCAGAAAAATTGAATGGTTTAATCAAGAGAAATGACCTCACAAAGCCGACAAATCAATAACGCATTGTTCCACTTTTTGACCTTTTTGTTAGCAGTTATTCGGCTTGGCATTAATTGATAGAGTTGGCAGATATGCTCCTGCGAGATATCATGTCGAATTCTGTCCAATTGGTGCGTTAGATTGGCAAAATCCCGAGCTAGTTGTAGGACTCTTTTCATGATGCTCTAAACGTCCGGAGTAGGAGAGAGATCCGACGACTTTACTGGCAAAAATAATGTTAGGCCAGCAGGAAAACAAACAGCAGAAACTATCTCTGTGCGCTGGCGATCATTATCATGCTGAAATATACGGTCAGGATTGCGTGATATGAAGGGAAACACAACGATAAGTAGAATGTCATCGACGTACCGTTGTGCTGTAAAGATGCCACGGATGACGAACAAAGGAGTCCTGCTATGAAATAAAATGACATTCCAGACAATCACTCCTGGTTGTCGGGTTGTATAGCTGTCGACAGTTGGGTTGGAATCCCCCTTTTTTCGGGGCGTCCACAGACTTGTCTTCGCTGGTCATCGGGGCTCAAATGGGAGTGGGACTCCTCACTGAAGACAATTCTATTCCATTCAGTGACATTCCAGTTCGAATGATCCTGATATCACTTCAAACGTACTTGTCGGTATATAAAGTTTAATAGCAGTCTGCACAATGGGCTCCGTGAGACCAACCCCATTTTTCTGAACCGCTTAATTTCTTTAAAGTCACTGAAGTACCAGTTGCACTGAAGTACCAGGATCGATGATAATAATGAATTGCGGCTTTGAGTACCGCTCTGACGATTGATCGGTTCTCACGTTCTGTCCTCTCTCTAGACCGACCGTTTTCTCCCTGACGCTGTGTTCGGCCATGGTTCACCCATTCTTGTCAATATCATCTAATAATGGCATCGCTCCTATCCAGTTGTCAAACAATTCGCAGATTAAACCAACTGGCTTCTTTGAGCCCAACTACAAACCTCTCTCAAATGCTGTCATCTGCGCAGCTGTATCCGAGGCATAGTTACTGTCTATCTTAGTAGACGGAATGAAATTCTCGAAGAATTTACGCCCTGGAATCAAAATTTCTCATTTTTAATATTCTACCAATTGCGCAGTTAAGATGCGCTGCAGCGTCACATGCTCATTCGATGACAGACAAACTTTAAAATTTTGCATTTTCCATCGAAACCTGTATGCATGCCAATTTATGTTCAGTTTGCATTGCTCCTTCTAGGCGCGTCGTTTTTCTTTGTTATAGAGTGTATGTATATATATATATATATATACTTGCCAACATGCTAATTAATATTCCGTAGTGTTGTTAGTCCCGCCCACTTTTTCACACCAGTAAATTTTTGAGCAATATTCTACAAATGCAATTACGATTAATTAAAAAAAAAATACTCTAAAAAGATACTGGTATGAAAAAGAAGGCGGGGCTAACAATACTACGGAATATTAATAAGTACATACTTGCCAACCATCTCATTAATAACCGTACAATTGTTAACACCCCTTGAAAAAACGTCTTTTTTTTTCACACCACTTTATTTTTAGAGTAATTCTCTCCAAATGTTGTTACGATGAAATAAGAATAAAATTACTCTAAAAAATTATTGGTGTGAAAAAAAAGGCGGGAATTAAAATTTGTACGGTTCATAATGAGATGGTTGGCAGGTCTGTTATATGTTGGCAAGTATACATATATAAAGAATAGTTTGAATAAGGTAATAGAGAGGGAAAATATAAATAGATTTTTAATGGTTAAAATCTTCCTAGTTCATGGAAATTATAAGTAAATAAAAACAATCTGTTCTCCTCAATTTTTTATGGGTTCAAAAAATTTCCTATATCCTCCCCTGATCTTTAGGTTTCTTTCTGTGCACTAAAATTTTCAGTACTATTCCTTTTCTTTGTCCACCCACCCCCACCCCCCTTACTACTGTTATGTGTTGTTATTTTTCAGATATTATTATATTTTTCCGAGTAAGTAAAAATATCCAGCTTTTTTTCTTATTTTTGTCCCTCAGTTACCTACAAGTAGTGATACAGTATTATGAGCACTTTAAAATTCAGGCATTTTCTAGAATATCTTGAGATAAATACTAGACGATTTCTATAAATTTATCAATTGTGAAGATTAGGTTTGTATTACATAATTTCTAGCAAATGTTTCTGCACGGGCATTAATTCGGCCAACTGCAAATGCGATAAAGTAAATATCACTTACGATTGCCTTAGAGATGAAAATTTTTGAAATATCTTCTAACCCTAGAAAGTGTTTTTCTAGGTAAATACACCATTTATGTTAATTTGGGAAGCACACATTTAATATTTCAATGTTTCAAAAGTTTGAAAAAAAAAAAAAAAAAAACTGTAAAAAATTCACATATTTTTGCTTGAAACATTTTTCAGCCAAATTTAAACAGAAATATATTCAATGAAATGTGGGTATTTATAAGAATTAATTTGTAAATGTGCGAGCACGAAGGGTAAATAAAATTCCACTTGCATAATTTACCAGAGAAATATTTAAGAGCAACTTATATAAGAGTTACAAACTAATATTTTGGAAATTAAAAACGTAATCGGAGGGTAGAATGAGCTATATTTATGTTTGCCTTATAAATAAATAAATTATTTATAAAGAATTTTCCAGAGAAAGATTTTTCTAGCATGGTTAAATCATAACAAACTGAATGTATTTTAAGTTTGTTTGATAAAACAATTTAATTAAAAAAAAAAAAAGTAATTTCAATTTTTAATTACAGTCGAACCTCGTTAACGTGAATCTCAAGGGAGATAAAAAATTTGTTCATCTTATCAGTTTATGCTATCAGTAACTAATCTTCATTTTGACGGGGATTGTGAAAACAGTTCATGATAAAAGTAATTCACGTTGACCGTGTTCCTGTTAACGAGGTTCGACTATACTTGATAAAGTGTTATATAAAAGAAAGGCTAATAATATGTATGAATAAAAAATGAAGGAAGCAGGTAGCCATAGCATCCTATATTTTAAGGACCTCTATATTTTCTTTTTTTTTTTTCTTTTCTTTTTTACATGTTTTTAATCCACGTACACTTATAACAAAATTTATCATTAAAAATAATTCCATTTATAATATAAAATCATGCTACTACTAAAACTATTGAGAATTAAGGCAAAGTTTCTCATTTCTAACATTATAATTTACAGAATTCTCGCGGCTTCGAATTTGTACACCAATAATATAATTTTATATAACATTTATGTTTTATGAAATGAGCCTAAACATTTAAGGGAAATTTTATTTTTAAAAAGTAGAAGAGTCCTTGAAAAAAGCGAGTCCGTGGGGACCCTGATTTAAAGAAAGTGTATTATGATATTTATAATTTATTCCGGAGTACTGTTAGCCTCGCCCTTTTTTTTACATCTGTATGATTTTTGGAGACATTTTCTCCGATACCTACTTGCCAACCATTTCTTTATGAACCATACAATTTTTAGTACCCACCTTTTTTTTCACACCAGTCATTTTTTAGAGTAATTTTATTCTTATTTAATCGTAACAACATTTGTAGAGAATTACTCTAAAAATAAAGTAGTGTGAAAAAAGGGGTGTTTTTTCAAGGGGCGTTAACAATTGTACGGTATTAATGAGATGGTTGGCAAGTATGTCAATATGTAATTACCATGAAATAAGAAGTAAAATGCTTTTAAATTATACTGGTGTGGAAAAAAGGGCGGGGCTAACAATACTCCGGAATAAATTACAAATGTTACCTGGTATGATATTGGAATATCGAACACAGTTGCCAGCTTTTAATTTATTCTGGAGCATACTTGCCAACATCCTAATTATGCACAGGAAGATTATTTTTAGTACACGCCTCTTTTTCCACACCAGTATGTTTTTTGAGTGTTTTTTTTCTTATTTAATCGTATTTATTGGGTTGTTCGTTAAATAATGTCGTTTTTTTTTCATGTTTTTCTAAGTGAATTTATTTATATTAACAACAAACATTAATCAATGATATATTGACCATTTTGTTGGATGACCTTTTGCCATCTTTCGGTAAGTTGAAAATTTCCACGTTCGAAGAAGCTTTGGTTTTTAGAAGCGAAGGTTTTATAAAACGACATTATTTATCTAACAACCCAATAAATTTGGAGAAAATTACTCGAATAATACACTGGTGTGGAAAAAAAGGGGCGTGTACTAAAAAAATCTTCTAGTTTATATTTAGGATGTTGGCAAGTATGCCGAAGCATTTTTATACCCACTTTTATTTTTAAGAATATTTTTTGTATTTTATCGTAGCTATATATTGAGAAAATCATCCTATAAGTAAAGTAGAGCGGAAGTAAAGGCGAGGCTAAAAGTGCTCCGGAATAAATTAAAATGTTGGCAACTATGAACTGAGTGATAAATATTTCTGCATAACTTTAAAATTTCGTTAATTTAAAAGACTCATAAATATTTAAACACATGGCATTGAAAAACACCTTCTTGTAATTTCCATAGCTGCCAATATTTTAATTTATTCCGGAGTACTCTTGGCCCCGCCTTTATTTCGTACCACTTTATTTATAGAAAATTTTTCTCTAATATATAACTTCGATAACATAAGCCAAAAATACTTAAAAAAAAAGTTGTACGAAATAAAGGCGGGGCTAACAATACTTCGGAATAAATTAAAATATTGGCAGCTATGAATTTCATGTTCAGGAATATAGATATTCCGCGATAATTTTTTCTTCAATTTATATACATAAATACGGGCTAAGACTTCTTAGAAAGACCTCCACCGAAGGCACCCCCCCATCAGACCTAGGACCCAAGTGTAGTCAATCGGACTTAATCCCAAACACCAAACACATACCAATTTATGTACAGGTGGATATACAGCTCGAAGTCTAGCCCTTTCTTCAGGACATTTTCTTGTATAAGAAATTTCCGCCTTCTTGCTACCACCATTTTTAAACAACAGTCTCTATCCTAGTTTATCACGACACATTACTATAAAATACGATGAAAATTTCTGCATGAAAGCAGAGATGCCAACACTATAATTTATTCCGGAGCACTTTATTTCATACCACATTTTTTCTTAGGAGTAATTTTTTTTTTTTTTTTTAATCTTATCGTAGTTATATATTAGAGGAAATATTCTATAAATAAAGTGTTGTGGATTAAAGGCGGGGCTAAAAATGGTGAGGAATAAATTAAAATATTGGTAACTACAGAGCTGCCAACCTAATCCGGCAATTTGTTAGTACCGCCCCTTTTTTCCTACACTACTTAATTTTTAAAATAATTCTGTTCAAACATAGTTACGATGAATTAAGAAAACAAATACTCTAAAAATTAAGCGGTGTACAAAAATGGGCGGTACTAACAATTTGCTGGATTAGGTTGGCAGCTCTCAGAGCTGCCAACCTAATCCGGCTAATTGTTAGTACCGCCCCTTTTTCTACACCACTTAATTTTTAAAGTAATTTTCTTCAAATATATTTGCGATAGATTAAGAATAAATTAACTCTAAGAAATGACTGGTGTAGAAAAAGGGGCGGTACTAACAATTTGCCGGATTAAGTTGGCAGCTCTGAGCTCTGTAACTATGTAAAAGTAGTGGTAGCAAAGAATGCAGAAATTTTTCCTCCCTGAGAGAGTCCTGAAAAAAAGGCGGAGACTTCGAGCTCTGTAGCTGGGTAACAAAAGATTAAGTAATTGTAAAAGTTCGTGCATAGTTTTATAGTCGAATTCATTAATGATTTCGGTCAATATAATGTATGAAAATCTACCGAAAAGGTTAATGATAGACTAAATAAATAAACTATTGTGTTTCACCATTTTAAGAACTTAGGTACACTTAGAAACACGATATATGGTTTCTGCAGTAACAGAATGGAACAAATGGAATCATATTTCCAATATATCTCTTCTTGACGGTTTACAAAGCGAATCATTGTTATCCAAATTTATCGCATTATTAAAGCACAGCTAAAAATAGCATGTGGAAATCAGTATTTGTTTGGTGCGAATAATTTGTCAGCTAGAATAAGTAGGAGCACTGTAAATAGAAGCGTCTTAAATTCAGATAGAAATGTGTCTGAAATACCAATTTAGACACATAAATGTCTGAACACTTACGCATGCAAAATTTCAGACGCATGTGCTGTCTTAAATTAAGACACATAAGTGTCTTTTTATAAATGAGCTTAGATAAGTGTCTGAATAAGGTTGATATGTCTGAAATTAAGACATATTACAGTTTAGAGATATAAAAATTAAGATTTTACAATTTAGGCACTTAGAAATTCAGACATTTGTATTACTTAACAAATTATCCACATGGAATCTACTTTAAGCAGTATGCATATCCTCTTTTAAAAATTTAATATTAAATTTAAATAAATTTAATATTGTTTTATATAATATAAGTAGTTAACTTATTTGAAATACTTAGATGGGAAACTTATTCGGTTAAAAATAAAAAAAACAAGTTAATTTTTATTTAAAGTTCTCACATGTAATAAAAAAAAAAATATTAATATAAACGAAGCATGTAACTTGTATCTAAGAAAGCGAATTTGTAACTAAACAATCCTAAACAAATTGTACATAATTGATTTTTATTTATTTATTTTTTTTTTTTCGCAGTGTTTGCCTACACTTCAAAATGTAAAAGAACAAATGTTTTGGTTTTCATGTACATAGTTTGTTTTCTTGGAAATACCAGTTTAAAAAAAATCGTTTAAAATCCATAGTCTACTATTTTTTTATATTTATTGCGCATTTTACAAAAAACTTTAAACCTCTATACATAAAATTTAAGATAATAATATGCATTAAGCTTTAGTTATTATGGATAGTTTTACTGAAAAGACACAAAACTTCGATTTATTTTACAGATACTAGAATATATTTTCTTATACAAGCAACAGACAGCGTGTGTCCCGGTGGCTTGATTGGGAAGACGTTCGCGTTTGAATCTGTTAGTTGTCCGTGTGATTCCAAGAACTGGCAATGGAAATTTTTTTGTAAAAATTATTAATGCTTTTTTTTTTTATGTTCTAGGAGATACTGCAATCTATTTTTTACAGATAAACAGTATAACACGCAAACTTTTATTTATTTATTTATGAAAAATATTCACTGTAGACAGGATCAAAATTGGCGGAATTTCAGACACTTCAAGTGTGTGAAACAGTGAGCCTTTTAAGATACTTCAAGTGTCTGAAATAAACAAGACACTTTTTAGCATCTTAAAATTGAACATCCCATTTTAGACACATTTGTGTCTGAATTTCAGACACTCGTATCTACAGTGAATGTGTATAACCATAGCCTCCTAAACTAGATGCCATCCGCGTGGCTCGGAAATTTCGCAACAGCTCAAGTAGCGATCCTTGATAGAGAGAGACTGGACATTGAACTAAAATTGTGGGCGTTCGTTCAGTGACCACTCGATCGCCGTAGAACATAATATACTTTTACAAGAGTCTGACACTTTTTTTAAAAATTAAAATCACCTGAAAATGGTTTTGTTTATCTTTAGACAACCATGCAAAGAATCATTGAAAACATTTTCATAGAATAACCAGAGCCTGATTAAGAGGGACGCACACATTATCTCCGCTCTCACCGGAATATTTTTACAATTATTTTTTACTTCACGTCATAGAAATTCCACGCTTTGACGAGGAAATATTTTTTATAAAAAATGAACGGTGTAAAACAATCCAATTTACTCACCGTTATTAGACACCAGAATTCTTTTAAAATAATTTTTAATGAGAATTTTCTGTTTATTATAGGAGGAAAGTATTTGTTAAAAAATAACGGTGTAAGTATAAATAATATGTGCTTCCCCCTTAATCAGGCTCTGAGAGTAATGGTATCATATATAATAACCTGAACAAACATGGCGGATCAACCGGCGCGTCAATCTCCAGTCTCTTTTCATGGTCTCTAAGTTTAAGTAGGGACCCTAGATAGAGAGCGACTGTACATTGAACAAACATGGCGGGCGTTCGTTCAAGAGCAGGGTTATCCTTTCCAGGTGATTCAAAAGCAGATGACGCATTCGGTGAAGGTTGATGCACACATTTTTTTTCTTTGTCTTGTCTTAAAGAGTTTATGAAAGTTATGAATAGTTTATGGAAATTGCTTTTTTAGATTGGTGAAAATTTGCGTATATATGCATCGAAATACAATAATATAACGATTTATACTTAATAAATAAAAACTAATGAAAATTAATGCAAATTTTTAGCATTCAAACGTTTTTTAATTAGCTTGTGAATTGTTCCTAAATTAAAACCCAAACATGTTTCGAATATATAATTAAATATGGAATTTGAAAACATTAATAACGAAGATTAGAAGGGAAAAGAACTCAAAAGTCAGTCAGCAGAAAGCATTAAAGATTAATAAAATAAAACTCTGAATTATGTACATATACTATATATATCTATATATTTCATAGTTTTCCAGAAATTTTATTATACTTAGACAGTGATTTAGAAAAGAAAAAAAAAATACTTTCACTATCTTCTTGACAAGAAAATTTTAGTTAATAACCTAACTTTTGTTGACTTTTGAGATTTCTGTATTTTACTTCCTTGTTTATTCCTGCTTTTATTTTAATATATCTGAACCTCAATATTTTAAGCAACACCATCCAGTCTAATACTAAATTGTGTAAAAAAAGTAGAAGGCCACTAGATGTTTTTAGTAAAAAAGGGAATATTTTATTTTTAATAAAATTATTTTTATGTGTAACATTTTGCAGCTCATTTAACAAGAAAATATCAGTATCATTAACATGATTTTGAAAAATAAATTATTAAGGACAACAAAAATAGTTTCTACGCTTTTAAACTCTGTAAAAAAAGTAGAAGGGCAGTTATACGGAATATAAAATATAAGCGATATTCGTAAGGAATACTCTTCCCAATAGCTCTTAGGACTTCGAACAGGGCCTGATTAAGGGGGAAGCTCGCTCTTCATACATTATTTATACTTACACCGTTATTTTTTAACAAATACTTTCCTCCTATAATAAACAGAAAATTTTCATTAAAAATTATTTTAAAGGAATTCTGGTGTCTAATATCGGTGAGTAAATTGGATTGTTTTACACCGTTCATTTTTTATAAAAAATATTTCCTCGTCAAAGCGTGGAATTTCTATGACATGAAGTAAAAAATAATTGTAAAAATATTCCGGTATGAGCGAGCTTCCCCCTTAATCAGGCCCTGACTTCGAATACTACATCTGGTAGTGAATCATACAAAGATTGGATTTCTGTTTGCAAAAACTAGCCTATGAGCTATTCAAAGCTTTTCGAAGCTCAGAAAGGAACTCAAACTTTTTCCTACTAGCATGTACTTGACGAATAATCATTGGCCAGATGCTTTCCACCTTGTTTAGCTCAGGGCTTTTAGCTGACTTTGCTAAAACCTGCACATTATTTGCAGCAAATCAACTTTTAATTCCATTGGTGGTGTGAATGGAGGCTTCATCTTATTAAAACATCCACTCTTTTCCACCTAATTCAGAGCCATAAGGAAGAAGCTCAGAATTCAGCACTTTAATATAGTCTGTATGTTTCTGCCTATTACTGAAAAGACCAGCCTTGTTCTTCTTCCATTTCCTCTTGCTTAAAAAACCATCACTCCCCCCTCCCATTTCTCGAGTTGAATAAAACTTTTCTGCTTTACTCAGACAATGCCAGTATTATTGGTATCTATCTAAAGAGTCTAAATTAAACTTCTTCTCGTCTAAAAAATATTGTAGACGTCCCATCCGAGGTCCATGACATGTTTTCCTTGGTCCATGATAAACGGTAACGAATCTGTGTTTTTTCCACTTTGTATGATGCTTCCGCTTTTTAAAAATTAATTATTTGGATGTAGTTGTAAACTGTTTGCCTTGACACATGAGTAAGTCCTGATTGATTTTGGACCTTTGCGATACTTCAATTGCCCTTTTTAAGCTCATGAGCAAGTTTTTTTCCCATCGTAAGTCGTTAACTTCTTAGGTCTACCAGTCTTCTTTCTTTCCCTGTTTCTATCTGGCTTTCTGATAAAGTTAGAAACTATATTGTAGCTGACGTGCAGTATACGAATAATCTGTTTAACACCTTTACCATTAATTTTATATGTAACAATTTGCCCATTTTGGAAATAATTTAAAGATACTCTTCTAGGCAGTCTGAAAAAAAAAAAAAAAAAAGCAATTTTTAACAAAATACGTTTATCCCAACAAAAACTGTTAAAGAAAATTCAATATTTACTCTTTTATTCATGCACAGTTCGCCAAATAACAAATTTTGGAAAGTGTCCTACTTTTTTTACACTCTCGAAATCATAAATACTAGTTTTTCTACAACACTTTATTTAGCATTAGTAGCAGAGATTTCCTTCTTACGTGAAATTAAAGAAATCTTCATTAAAAAACATCTGTATAAAAATATAATAGCCAGGATAAAAATACGGAAAATAATTTACAAAAATCGAATGTCCTTCTACTTTTTTTACACAGTGTATGTATTAACTGGATGTCCAAATTTACAGTTTTGTAAGAATATAATAATATATATATATATATAAACTGAAAATCGTACTTGTGAAAACATAAAATTTTGTTTTTTTAATTTTTATTTTTTAGAAATGTTTATGGCATGTCTATGAATATTTTAATAATAAGAGATTATTAAAGAATAATGTTTTAATAATTTCTTTTTCAGATATATAAATTAAAGCTAGTCAGAAACATTTAATTTCATTCTTTTGGTAACCGTTTTGGGTGAATATAATTAAAAAGCAATTTTAATTTCTCAAAACGCTGTAAAACTAAAAAAAAAAAAAAATAGTACGAAGCATGCTGAAATTATTTCTGTTCAACTGCTTTAACATGGTGTAAGTGTTAGAACTAAGGCTAGTTGACTAGACTAGGCCTGTGTGGTGTATCTTTCATGAAGATAGTCCATATTTAACACCTTAACGCGCGCTGTCCTCGCTGCGAGGACGCAAAATTTAAGATCCAGCTGCAAAAATTTACGTTTATAACATATTAGAAAAAGCCGTTTTTTTTAACCCTTAAAATTTAATATTTCTTTTAGTTTAATTTAGTTCATAATTTCTGGTGGCAGTATAATTTAAATAAACAGAATTGTCTTGCGCTGCAAAGGGTTAAGCAATTTTCGGGAAAAAAAAAAGGAAAATATTGAACGGCTAGGTCAAAGTGCGGCCTGGGATCGAACCCAGCACTTTCCGTCTATCAGTTTTGACAGCAAAACTTCTCTGCCAGCTTTAATGATAAAGGAAAATATGTATTTTATTTCTACTAGAATTGAAATGAACTAAATGTACTTATAGCAGAATTACATATAAGACATAATTTTAATGTTTTAAAAGAACCTTAAAACAACAACGATAATAGCTTATATAGGAGTTATTATTATTATTATTATTATTATTATTATTATTATTATTTATCCTCTTCCCATGTTTCGAAAAGCAATTTTTTGGATGTCAGGTACAAAATTTCTTAACTATCCGCTTTACTATCAATATCTTACTACAACTTATTTTTTTAGTACAATTATGTCTCATCATATTTTGAGTAACTTTTAAAAGGTAAATAGACGAAATTTACTTTATCTTAATTAATATCACGTTATATACTGACTCATAAATTTAATTTTCTGTGTAAATTTATAAAATACCACTTTTTTAGGTTCAAATAATGTGCATGAAAGAAATTATGGACAATTTTTATTTATTTATTTTAAGATTACAGATTTTTCAGTCACACACACACACACACACACACACAAAAAAAAAAAAAAAAAAAAAAAAAAAAAAAACCTTACTTGCGGTTCAGTGGAAGCCATACGATTTACTGAATAAAAGAAAATAATAAAACATTGTTCAAGCAGTAAAAAGCATGTCTAAGCAGAAATAATTTACCTATCAGCAGTGTAGCATAACTTGAAATAATAAATAACTCAAATGAATAAAAGTATTTTTCAAGATATTAGCAGAGCTTAACATTGTCGTATACGACCAGATGAACAAACATGGCGAATTTCCGGTTTAAACTGGCGGGTCAATGTCCAGTCTCTCTCTATATAAGGTCCCTAAGATCAAGCGGTAGACAGCGCCATCTGGTACAGATTGCGTGACAATTTTATTCAAATTGTCACCAATAATTTTAAGTTTAAAAATTTTTTGGTGACTGTCGAAAAAAAGGTTGCGCAGTCTGTACCAGGTGGCGTTGTCTACCGCTTGAACTGTTACCAAGTATCCAAGACACGCGGAAGGCATCTAGTTCAGGAGGCGGTTTGTTACGATTCGGTGCTAGATATTTACATTCCGAACTTTTTGAATGCAAGAAATATTATCTTTTTTTCAGGTAAAAATAATAAGTAGTCGGAAATATTCAAGAATTGTATAACTGTTTATTAATATATTAATTAAAATAAATCTACAAGTTAATCATTATTGTTATTAAAATCACACAATCAACTGTTGAAGAAAATCATATTTATTGAAATTGTATTTTTCCGACAGAGTGAAAATAATGCCTGAACCGGCAGTCGAACTCCGGATCGATCCGGGGTTCGACTCCCGGTTCAGGCATTATTTTCACTATTTTCTTTATAAAACTATACTTTGAAAAATATCACCGTTTTATGCAATAAATTTAAATGGGAAGGAATATTTCAGAATAAATGAAATAAAAGTACTCTTGAAATACCAATTAATGTATATATATATATATATGTATGTGTGTGTGTATATATTAATTTATATATAAATATGTAAAAGAGGTAGAAATTTTTAATTTTTGTAAAAAATATTATAAACATATGTTTACATTCATTATACACTTAATTAAGAACATCATACTGCTATTCAAAATTTCTCGATCTCAAAATTTTATACCAGTTTAATGAGTAATAATAAATCTATTTTGTAATTTTCTTAATTTAAATTTTAATAAAGAAATACATTTTTAATAACTTAGTTATATTTCTATATATATATGTATATATATATTCTATATATATATGTATTCTATATATATATATAAACTGCTATTCAAAATTTCTCGATCTCAAAATTTTATAATAAATCTATCTTGTAATTTTCTTAATTTAAATTTTAATAAAGGAATATATTTTTAATAACTTAGTTATATTTCTATATACCGCAATTTTCTGCGTATAATCCGCAGATAAGATATGTCATTCCTCTACCAGAATTTTTTTTTAACACAAAATCTGTATTATTTTGAAGAAACAGCTCGTACAAATAGAACCTCGTGTGCTAATTATAATTTCTGGTGCAGAACTGACTTACTTGACCTGCGGATTATACGCAGAAAATTACGGTATATCTATATATATATATTCTAAAACGACACAATATTAATAATATACAAAAACAAAAATAAATCTAATACATAAAAATAATTTAAATTTTCATTTCTTACAAAAAATTAAAACAAACTTACAAAATATTTCTAAAAAGGAGTCAAATTAAAATAATAAGATAAATTAACCCTTATCGCTCGTATGTCCCTTCTGAGGGGACATTAAAAAATCGAGCCACGATTTAAGGCGTTCCTCTGCAAATGGAATGTTATTTTTCTAAAACGTGTACTAGGCTACATTTCAGTTACCGGAAAATTGTAACAGAGAGATTTATTTTATTTAATGATGAGTGTAAAATAAAACAAATTATTACAATTTTTCGGTAGCCAAAAGGTAGTAAGTTAGAAACTATACGTGTAACGTTTTAAAGGAACGCCAAAAGGCGTGTCTAACTGTTCAAAATAGGAAAATATGCCGAGCGCAAAGGGTTAAATTAAATTATTACGTACAAAAATAAAAATAAACGTTTTAACAAAAATACGCGACCTCGTAAAGAAAACAAAGTTGTCTTTTGTGCCCGTTTCAGTTTGCACGGAGTAAACTAATTTTTCTGCAACGCATTTCGTTGGAAAACTGAATGCACTAATTTTAGTTTACGAACATTGTTTTGAAACGCACTGAATGCACTGAAAGATTTCACTAACGGCTAGTTCAAAAACTAACTGCACTAGTTGTATGAGTTTTGACTTTACGACTACGCCCTTTTATTGAAAATATGTGATTGAATGGTATGTATTTCTTACACACCACATACTTTCACCGCATATTTACCACATATTTTCACTAAAAATGCATTTTTCAACGCTATTGACACTCAAAAAAAGGTTATTATTCTATAAGAAGCTAGTCGACGATAACAAAACATATTTACCTTTAAAAAGCCCCAAAGTAAGTTACTTTGGAGTAGAGTCCTGCGCAGATCGAGTAAACTCTACCCTCACGCGACCTGCAAAAAGATTTTCGACCTGCAACCAGACCCGAACCCGCAAAACGACCCGCGACCCGCAAAATTATATTATTCAATTTTCATTACATAAAAAAACTGAATTAAAATTCTATTTCACGAAATACAGTTGTATTATTCAACATATGTTTTAGAGAATTAATTATTACACAAATACTACTAGTTTTTATTCATTATAAACCTAGTGTACAATTAAAATTAGATTAAATACAACTAGTTTAATTATAAAAGAAAACTTCAGTGTATAATATATTTTTTTTTTTTTCTGTATACATTAAAAATAAAAAATTCTTTTAAATATTCACAGAAATAAAAGAAGTAAATTAAGGAAGCAAATATACGTTGGAAGGCAAGAAATTTTCTCATATAACGTTTTAAATATCAAGTATTGCTACTTATGCATTTCACCTTTATGAATTAAACTTGGCGGTGGTTGCATACTGCAACAACAAATTTCAATTCAAAATTGGAAAAACTGTCTCCGTAAATTTTTTATGAAAATTTTCTTTTATAACTTACAAGGGAACTCTTTGAAGTGCTAATCGCCGGTTTTCTTGAAAAAAATTCTGACATAAGATTTAATCATGAATACCACCCTCCTAAAATATTAGCTGCGGAGTCGCAATAGATAAGCTATAAAAAATTATTAAAAATGAAACTATGCCTACAATATTTCCAAAATGCGCCTGTTTGGCGACTGCATTCTTCGGAATTTCATTGCAATGAAGATTTAATAGATGTAGATGTACTTCTTTCTTTTTGGTAGCCAAACGAACTCCATACGCTATAGAGCACATGAGAATTCAGATTAGATTAACAAAAACCAGATAATTTACCAGATTGACAATTACTTAATCGAAATTCTAAATAATATTTAATATTTCATTTAAATAAGCTGCGTCAATAACAATTGCAAGAGCATTAACGCCAAGTTTTTAATAACGACATTAAAAAAATGTATGATCAAGACTTTAATATAAATTTAATTAATTATAATTATATTTATAAATTTAACATTATATATTGAAACACAAAGCTGTTAAAAAAAAAAAAAATAAATAAATAAAAACTAAACTGAAAGCATTTCGTATCCGAACACATTTTTCTTATAAGTCTAATCATTTTATAGGGCAGTACGAACCTTCGATGAACAAGCCACTCCACGGAATATGAGTTGTGTGGATCCAATATCTCATTAAGAGCTACGCAATGAGCAATTAGAGATGATCTATGATTCTACTCTAAATTTCGTCCTGTTTGTTGTTTGGGTTTAACGTCGTACTAGTACAGCACTATGGTCAATTGGTGACGGTTTTCGATGCACTTCTGAGGATGGTCCGGTGACATCTGCAGGTGATAAATGGTTGCATCCTGCGTATGTTATGTTTGACTCGACATCCCCCCCCCACCTGTAAATTTCGCCGAGATGAGGACAGATATAACATAACCGGATTAAAATCCAAAAATTAAAAAAACACCCTGGGTTAGCTGGGGTATCGAACCCATTCTTTTACACTTGAAGGCGAATAGCGAGGGTGACAAACTCACACGGCCACGGAGGGTCTGAATTCAGCATAACAATTATTTTTAAAACAACAAGATTTCGCAGTTAATAATTCTATAAAATTCCCTATGAAATTCATTGCGCAGCACTAGTGCAACGTAAAACCCAACCAACCGTTTGAAATTCTAATGCATATTTTTACAAAATTGTTTATATTGTTGCGTACTTGGGGGTTCGTGAGTTGTCCGAGAATGAAAGGCCAAACTTACAAAAATTCAGTAATTTATTCACAGAAAGTTCCAGAAAAATACACGTCTATAAACCAAGTATCAGCTTCAATTCAACCAGTAAACACAGCTTAAACAACAGCTGTCAATAGCAAATCCACAGTACAAACTGTATAGCAATAACAAAGCAAGTCTCTTCCAAAGAGGCTCAAATCAATGCAAGCATTAGCGAAGCTGGCTGAGAACTGAACTAAACTAACTCCCTTGGCGAAGAAAACAGCCTTAGAACAGCCCCTGTAGAAAAGTGTGCAAAGTTCCAGAAATTTCCGTATCCCATCAGTCAATGAGATTAGAGCTTCCACATTTGGTATATCCCTAATAAGGATTTTCTCGCCAAGGTCGCCAAAAAAATCGCCAAGGTGGGAAAAGACGCCAAATTTGGTGCCAAATCCATTACCTGCCTTATTGGGGCTTTTTAATGCGTTTTTAAGGGAAAAGAAGGCTATTTTAACGCTAAAACGGCTAGAAATGCACAAAATTAGCACTTTATCAACTTACTAAGCCTCTTTGAAAGAATTTATACAAAAATAATCACAATTATTTATAATTTTGTAACACTGCCCCCCTCCCAAAATCTGCACGTCCCGGGCAGTGCAACCCTTGGTCAAGAGGCGAAACTAAACAAATTTACACAATCTAAAATACAAAAACTAAGTTGCATATAACAATAAAATAGAAATATAAATCAAGTGAGAAATATTTACAAAATTCCCGGATATGTACAAATATATTATACAAATATTTACATTACGCATGCGGAAATTTTACCAGTATTTGCATTTTAAATTTTGTCATTACCGATAATTGTGGTATTTGGCTAGCCTGTTATAGTGCACCATCTTCAGTTTTGATGACGGCGTTTTAGTGATCCGCACCACTACATCATTCAGCCTTTTTAAGACTGTGTACGGTCCGTCCCAGTTGCACTGTAACTTGGGAGACAGTCCTTTGCGTCGAACAGGGTTCCACAACCAGACTTTGTCTCCTTCCTGGAACTTATGTTGCGTAGCCTTTAGATCGTACCTCCTCTGCATTTTCTCTGTTTCCATGTGAATCCGCTCCCGAGCAAAGTTGTGTACGTCTTCAAATCGTGCCTGGAGATCTTGGATGTACTCCTCGGGCGATGAAGGCGTATCTGGTGGACAAGCAAACAGGAGATCACATGGGAGACGAAGTTCGCGTCCAAACAGCATCTGAGCTGGAGTATAGCCGGTGGTCTCATGGACAGCACTTCGATAAGCCAGCAGGAACAATGGCAACTTAAAGTCCAAATCCTGCTGGTTCCTTGATACTAGAAGAGAGAGGTTATTCAGGATGGTACGGTTGAAACTCTCGACAAGGCCGTCCGACTGGGGATGTAAGGGTGTTGTCTGGGTTTTGTCTACGCCGAGTAGTTGACACAGTCCTTCGAAAACAGCAGAGGTAAAGTTCCTACCTTGGTCGGTATGAAGTTGAAGGGGCTTGCCGTACCTTGACACCCATTGCTGCACTAGGACCTCTGCGACTGTGCATGCCTCTTGATCGGGAATGGGATATGCCTCAGGTCACTTGGTGAAATAGCCATCACGACGAGGATGTATTTATTTCCACTGGAGGTCCGTGGCAAAAAATCCAAGATGTCGAGTGCAATCAGTTCAAATGGTGCTCCCACGTTATACCGTTGCTGTCTTCCACGACTTCGTTTCTGCGTTCCTTTACGGGCCGCACAAGTATCACAGGATTTACACCATTTCTTCACATCCTCCCTTGCCTTGCACCAGTAGAAGCGTTCCCGAACTTTATGCTGAGTCTTCATTACCCCAAAATGGCCTCTGGTAGGGCTACTATGCAGTTGTTCTAAAACATATGGAATTTTTGATCTTGGTAATACAATTTGCCATCTGATGCTTTTCCCATCATCAGATTTCCACTTTCTGTATAATACGCCGTTTCTGTTATGAAGAGAGTCCCAAAGTGCCCAATAACTTTTCGTAATAGGACTAAATCTGGAAATGTCCTGCCAGGTAGGTCTGTTGCTGGTCGTCTCCTTCAGCTGTAATATTCGCTTTATGTCAGGATCATCCAACTGGGCTTGTCTAAGTTCTTCGTCACGCCAGGGATCTTGTTCTGATGGTGTTGAGACAGTAACTTGGCAGGCAACCGGATTTATCGGCAGGTATTTCTGTTCGGCTCTAGAGCAGTACTTGCAGCTTTTCAAGAAGGGCTTTCGTAAGAAGGCATCTCCATTACCATGTAGAGTCCCTTTACGATGACGTATCTCAAAGTCATATTCCTGGAGGCGTTGTACCCACCTGGCAATCTGTCCTTACGTGTTCTTGAACTGGAGCAACCACGTTAAAGATGTATGGTCAGACCGGAGCAGGAATCTTCTGCCATAGAGGTAATGATGGAAATGTTCTATGGCCTTTTACGATGGCGAGTAGCTCTTTCCTGGTGGTACAGTAATTTCGCTCTGGTTTAGACAGGCATTTACTCCAATAGGCAATGACATGTTCTTGACCATCAATTTCCTGCAACAGAACAGAACCGACAGTCTCATGGCTGGCATCTGTATTAAGTATGAACTGTCTGTCGGGCTGTGGATACGTCAAGATAGGCGATGATGTTAAGACCTCTAAGTCGCTTGAACGCATTTTCACATTCATCTGTCCACAGGAATTTCTGTTTGGCTTCGGTCAGCTTGTGGAATGGTCTGGCAATATTTGAGAAACCCTTGACAAACTTCCTGTAGTAAGTGCATAACCCCAGGAAACTTCGTAGTTGGTATATATTTTCAGGGCGACTTCAGTTCTCGACTACAGAGATCTTCTCAGGATCAGTTCTCACACCTTCGGCAGAGATGATATGGCCGAGGTAGCTCATTTCACGACGGAACAAGTTACACTTGCCTGGATTCAATTTGAGGTTAGCCATTCTGAGTTTCTCCAGCACCTTTCGGATGTTTCGTAGATGGTCTTCAAAGGTGCGCCCCACAATGATAATATCATCCAAATACACCAGACAGGCTTCATAGGAATGTCCTTTTAGCACTGTCTCCATCAGGAGTTCAAAGGTGGCAGGTGCATTACATAATCCGAATGGCATAACTTTAAATTGCCACCGTCCTTGTCCAGTGGTGAATGCAGTCTTCTCACGATCGTCAAGATGTAATTCTACTTGCCAGTAACCGTTCTTCAGATCCAAAGTCGAGAACCATTTATTGCCAGTAAGTGTGTCTAATGTGTCGTCAGTTCTGGGAAGAGGGTAACTGTCTTTCTTCGTGATGTCATTCAAACGACGATAATTCACGCAAAATCTTGTTGAACCATCTTTTTTTTCGCACCAGTACTATAGAAGAAGCCCAAGGACTCGTTGATGAATCGATGACGTCATTGTGCTGCATTTCATTTAGAAGTTCAGTGACCTCTTCCTGTTTAGCAAATGGAAGTCTTCTTGGATGTTGTTTGATTGGAGGATGATTTCCTGTATCAATTCTGTGCTGGGTGATGTTCGTTCTCCCGACGTCTTCAGGTGTTCGAGAAAAAAGGTCTTTAAATTCTTGGAGTAGCTTCTCCGCAGCACACCTCTGTTCACTCCATAATTCTGCATTCTTGAGTAGTTCCGTTGTTAATTGTTCAGAAAACTTGGATTCAGTTGATTGCGTGGGGCGATTGATGCACGTAACAGGAGTGCAGGTTGCTAACACCTCATCCTTCTTCACTGTCCGGACCTTATCGCTGATGTTTGTGACTCTCAGGGAATAGTACTCTTTGAGAGATCAACTAGAGATGAAGCTACCAGAACTCCTCTCGGGCTATTGTCTATATTCGGGTATTCAATCAGTCCACAGCGAAAGTATTACTTGGTAGGAGGTGTTCCTGAAACTAATTTCTCTGTGTGTGGAGGGATGGAAATTTCAGACTTGGCTATTATCTGGGAAATTGGTTGAATGTCTTGATTTTCAGTGTTGAACACAGCAATGTCTTCCGAACTCGAATGCAGTTCATTATTCTTGAAGTCCAATTTAAAGTTAAATTTTCTCAGGAAATCAATTCCAATGATTAGAGGATCTCTTATATCAGCCACATATGCCATATGATGGTAACTGTCATTCCGAAAAGTGATGATCAAGTTCATTTTTCCATATATTTTGATTTCGTCTCCGGTCACAGTCTGGAGTTTAACGCAGGGCGGCGTCCAGATGATCTTCTCTTTTAGTTCTTGAGCCAAATCCGTTCTAATGATGGTCACGTTTGCTCCCGTGTCCAGAATCATCCGGCAGGCGGTGTTGTTAACTTGGCCATAGACGTAAAGTTTATTATCGCCGCCACTCATCGATGAGACATGAAATACTGTAAACTGGGGCTCTTTAACTTCAGGCAACCTCCGCCCCGCCAGATGGCCTTCTCCTAGTTTCCCTGTAGTGATGGTGAAGCCGGGTGATTTCCTTTAGTTGGTCGTACAGGGCAGTTCCTCTTTACATGACCATTCCCTCCACAGCCCCAGCACTTTATCTGCCGATCCTTTATTTCCCTATTATTTTTCAGGCTGCGCAATCTCTTTAAGATCTCTCCGAGACTTCTCTTCATTTCATTTTCATCATCAGGCGTATCATTTAATGAGACTGCTCTTATGGTGTGGCGATCTTTACGGGAGGCTTGTTGGGCAGCCTCTATCCTAAGTGTATAGCTTAAACCTGATTCTACGTCTCTGATATTGGAGAGTCTCAGCGGTTTTAGAATTTCTGGATCACGAACAGCATCGATAAAGTACTGAAGAGCTAAGTCGTTTCGAGTGTCAGCATGACAGTCTGAGAATGTTAGGTGTGACAGTCTCTGAATGTCCGTTGCCAGCTCTTGCAAACTTTCGCCCGTTTTCTGGTAACGAGATTTTAGCTGGAGGCGACTATAGTCCTTAGAACACTTCTCTCCGAACCGTAGCTCCAGTGCTCTAGTCAGGGCCTCGAAGTCGTTCCTTTCTTCTTTAGAAACATTTCTCAGTATCTCGTCTGCATCTCCCCGTAATGCTGCTGCTAAATGGACTGACTAAGCGGTAGAGTCCCAGCCGTTAGCTTCAGCTACGCTGGAAAACTGCGTCTTATATACATGCCAGGAGGAACTGCCGTCTTAGGTGGATAGTTTAATAAATTCCTGATTCTGGATTCTTCTATCTTTCCTTTCATTTTCCTGAGGCATGGATTCTAACTTTTCTTCGAGATTCCGAATCTTGCTCTGCAGTTCATTCCCTATTACTTCTTCGTTCCACTCTTCTTTCATTTTTCTCTCAAGATCTTCCTCCATTCTCTTAAACTTGCTTTCTATCCCTGAAAACCTTCCTTTCAGCTCTTGATCAAAATTTTCTTTAAATTTCTCCTCAAAATTTTCTTCTATCTTCATAAATCTGTCTTCAAAAATCTTTTCTATTTTCATAACATTTCCCTCTATCTTCATAGCTTTCTCTTGAAAACTCTCTTCTATTTTCAAAACTTTCTCTTCTATTCCATCCATTCTATTTTCCACCACCTTTAATTTACCCCCTATCGATTCTTTCACCGTTGAAAGCTCTCTCTTCATCTTATCTTGATTAGATTTAATTTCTTCGGTCAAACTGGCTACCATCTTTTCCTGAACTGCTTTCATTTCCCTTTGTCCTGTTTCTATTTTCTCTATCAATCCGGTTTCCATCTTTTCCTGTCCGGCTTTCATTTCATTCATCTCTTGTCTCAGGCTATCTTTCGTCTCTGTCTGTCCTTCTTTCATTTCTCTTTGTCCTTCTTTCATTTCATTCATCTGGGTAGCTAAGCTTTCTAGAAGTTTCTTCATCTCTTGCTCCATAGCTCTAGTTATCACCATTCACAGACAACCCCACTCCTGACACCAGAAATGTGGCGTACTTGGGGGTTCGTGAGTAGTCCGAGAATGAAAGGCCAAACTTACAAAAATTCAGTAATTTATTCACAGAAAGTTCCAGAAAAATACAGGTCTATAAACCAAGTATCAGCTTCAATTCAACCAGCAAACACAGCTTAAACAACAGCTGTCAATAGCAAATCCACAGTACAAACTGTATAGCAGTAACACTTAAAGCAAGTCTCTTTCAAAGAGGCTCAAATCAATGCAAGCATTAGCGAAGCTGGCTGAGAACTGAACTGAACTAACTCCCTTGGCGAAGAAAACAGCCTTATATACCCCTGTAGAAAAGTCTGGAAAGTTCCAGAAATTTCCGTATCTCATCAGCCAATGAGATTAGAGCTTCCATCTTTGGTATATCCCTAATAAGGAGTTTCTCGCCAAGGTCGCCAAAAAATCGCCAAGGTGGGAAAAACTCGCCAAATTTGCGCCAAATCCATTACCTGCCTTATTGGGGCTTTTTAATGCGTTTTTAAGGGAAAACAAGGCTATTTTAAAGCTAAAACGGCTAGAAATGCACAAAATTAGCACTTTATCAATTTACTAAGCCTCTTTGAAAGAATTTATACAAAAATAAACACAATTATTTACAATTTTGTAACAATATTATTATTCGTAAACTTATATAAAATAAATTGCCAGAAATGTAAGAAGCCAAAAAGTAGTAGTTATGCAGTTGTTTTTCCAATTTCAAATAACCCCGTCCGTAAAGGATCAAAATTGTAATAGCACACCTACGGACCATCTCTAGGAATGTATCACAGACTGTCGCCATTGTAAAGTTATAGTGCGAATTAATCCTTAAAACATACTCAACCTCAAATATCTTAAATAATTTAATTTTGGTTTATTTATTTGAGTATTGATTTCAATTAATTATTCTAATAATCAGATGTTCAATGAAATTTTAAAATTCATATTGGTCGCCAATTGCCCATTGCGCTGCACTAGTGCGACATAAAACCCAGCCAACCAACCTATAAATCAGATTAGTTTTTTAAAACGTCTGCAAATTTATTAAATGCACATGCCGAGAGCTTCAGAGATTGAATTACTCCAGATTATAAAAAGCTGTAGTAATGTAAAAGTAATTTTGAAATTGAAATCGCATTATTTTAAATAAATGCAATATTGAAACATTACATAAAATAATTGAAAATATAGGATCTTTCATAAAATATAACGTCACTTTTTCTAAATAGAAATTTCTAGATTTCAGAAAATATCTTGAATGTTGAGTAGGTTTTAACGTCGCACTATAGCTACGCAGTGGAAAATTAAAAAACGGCCTTATATTCACAATTAGGGATGTTCCTCCGCGGAGGGGATGGCTTCCTTGCTTCAGTAACCCCTAAAGCGATAGAAAATACTACCCTCCTATATTTAAGTTCTTTGGCATCATTGAAGGAAGGTTAATGCGATTTGGCGATGATTTTTTCGTATTTATCGTTCAAAACGTAAAGTTAATAATTTTTTTTACCAGTGATTTAAGTGCAACGTAAACGATATTCTATATTTTTTTGAAGGAAATCTGTGATTAGCACTTGAAAGAGTTCCCTTGTTAGACGAATAAATCATTTATTTCTTGTCTTTTATTATTATTGGTCTTTTCAGATGGCTGTTGATTTACAACGAAGAAGATTTGCTTGCCCCTGAAAGGGTTAAACTGCAATGAAGGAAGAAAGAATATCATCTAAGCTCAGCATTCAAATACTTATATAAATAAAAAAGTAAGATAAAAAATTTTTTCGAAGAAAAATATTTTGCAGGTCAAAAATTGATGCTAACTCGCCCCGCAAAGAGGGTAACCGCAGATACCGGAGACGATGCAGGACTCTACTTTGGAGCAAGCAGACTGTCATTCAATGTATTGCTTACACTCACTCATAGGATCGCTGCAGTCGTATTTGTGACCTTTATGCAGAAAACCCTGCGCACTAAATCTAATAGGAATATCAATGCTTGCACGAGTAATCAACATTAGGAAAGGCGAAAATCCAACAATAAGTCTAAAAAATTATAATATTAAAAATAAAATATAAGTAGAAAATTTTAAAAGGCCCACCAAACAACGTGAATAGATTATAACACTGTCATTCTCTTTCATGTCACTGCGTTCAATACACATAGGTTCAAACGCATTTTTCAAACGTCATTTGATAGTAACATTAGCCGAAACTCGTAAAATCATATCAAAATCAGTAGTAGTTTCCCTAAAGAATTTTACTGGTGTCAACAGATTTGAAGAATAAATGGAAAAAACAATGTTTATTTATTTATTTATTTTTTTTTTTTAAATTGGAAATTCAGAGCTGCCAACCTAATCCGGAAAATGGTTATTACCGCCCCTTTTTCTACACCACTTAATTTTTAAAGAATTTTTTTCTTAAAATATATTTGCGATGAATTAAGAAGATAAAAACTCTAAGAAATGTCTGTTGTAGAAAAAGGGGCGGTACTAACAATTTCCCGGATTAGGTTGGCAGCTCTGGAAATTACTGTGAATATATTGTAATGCGATTTTTTGAAACTAGCGCTAGAAAAAAGCTGAATTCTGTTGCAAGCATATTATTTTAAGCTTCAAAATAAATTTATACATATATATATATATTGCTTATCCTGTAGTGAAGGATATAATTATATTTCTTTTTATTGTTAGTGAAGATAATTTTATACTAATTGGATTAAGTTTGAAGCGTAATTAATAATAAAAATATCTTATAATTAAATACTTACTGCCTTTTTTTTTTTTTTTTTTTTTGTTAAGAAAAATACTTAAAATAAAATTCCAACGTGGATTTTCTGAACTATAGTTAATTTTTGTCATGTCGTTTAAAAACAACATTAATAAAACATTACAAACTCATAGTTGTTAATTATTCCGAAGCATTTTTTGCTCCGCTTTTATTTCACACCTTTTTATTTTTAGAATAATTTTCAGTGCTACATAACTACTATAGTAAAACAAAGAATCGCTCTTAGCACTTTTGCGGCCACTGACGTAAATTCACGTCATTTGAAAATCTCTAACTCCACCACAGGGCGTTTCTTTCGCAATTTGTATGTTATTTATTTCTAAAAAATATACCCATTATTCATATTTGTGCTATCAATATACTATGGATATAAGAGCTTTGCTTAGAAAGAGTACAACTATAATGTATATCCATATGTAATATAAATGTGAATACAGAAAATTACGTTCTGAAATATTGCAACCAGGGAGAATAACGCCCACAGGCAGACCTTACTGCGAAAAAGATAAAAACATGTGGTCGCGAAAGTGTTAAAGAAAAGTGGTATGAAATAAAGGCAGAGCTAAAAATGCTCTCCAATAAATTAAAATGCTGGCAACTCTGCAAGCTAAATTATTATCCAGACAGATTACATAAGAAATTGCGATGAATAATTCTTCAGCTTATATTAATACAGGAGTCGTACTCTCCGCCCTTTTTTCAGGACACTCTCATATGAATGAGAAAATTTCAAATTTATTGCTATCACTATTTTTATAAAATAATCTTTACCCTGTATAATCATGACACATTACTATAACTATATCTATAGATGCCAACTTAGCACCTTTTTGGCTACCGGAAAAATGTAATTGAAAAATTTATTTTATTTAATCAGTGAACTGTAACGGTTTTCACAGATAAAGTTAACTAAAAAAAAATTAACAAAATTTTCCGGTAGCAAAAAGGTGCTAAGTTGGCAACTATAAATATATCAGAAGTATTTATGCATGAAAATATCCCAACGGGCACGGAACGTTTACAGGGATGGAACACGGGCGCAGAATTCATACCGGAATCTGTTTAAGAAATTTCTCTACTTGTAATATCGTTGTTTTGAGAAGTAGAAAGTTTTCTTACATTCATAGTGGTATGAATTCTGCGCCCGTGTTCCATCCCTGCGTTTAAAAAATATTGAAAAATAGTTGTGAGTGTTGATTATTCGTTAGGTTGTTTTCTAAACGTTTTTTTATACTATTATAAAACGATGTTTCTCAATGATAAAAATGTGAAATATTAATTCTGTTTTTTCAAAGTTTCTAAAACACTGTCTAATCGTTTTTGAACCCTTTAAGTACTGAATTATTTGAAGATTTTTGTGCCCATGGGACGGATTTAATTTGTCACATCAATGTACCGTAGTGTTGCTTGTCCCGCCCTTTTCTTCACACTAGTAATTTTTTAAAGTAATAGTCTCCAAATGTAATTACGATTAAATAGAAAAAAGTATTCTAAAAAGATACTGGTGTGAAAAAAGGCGGGGCTAACGATACTACGGTATATTAATATGTAAAAGTAATACTTTTTATTTGGAATATACTTATATTGGTGATATAAATATATTTTTGAAACAGCATTTTAGTTACAAAATATAAATAAATATATAAAGGAAACAAAATAAAAATATTTATGTAGAACAAGAACCAATTTAAAGTCTAATAAGTTTGTATACCGTGTGTTATTTTTCAAAGCATGTCGGTAAATGCAAAGTTACCTGGCATTGTTTGCATTGCCAAGTAGTTTCTTTTCTTATTTTATGTTTATAACATACGCGACACCGTTTTGTAGGATGTATCTTTAATTCTGCTGTCGGAATATTCTCCGGAGAATGTGCCCAATTTTTCGCTTGCAAACGATGTGGCGCATCGCTACTTGTAGGACGCCCACGGATATTATAATATGGCCGGACCACTTGCGCCATTAATTCTTCAGCGATTTCTAAACGAAATTGGACAATGCCTGTTTTGGTTTCACAATTGACTTTACTATGTAGAACATGTGAATTAAAAATAGTCATGTCTATCAGATAAAACGCCATTTTTTTTGTAACATTTCATGCATTTTCTCATAGCAGGAAAGCACGCAAGCAATTGGTCCTGTTTATCAACGCCTCCCATAACTGTATTGTATTCGATTGCACATGATGATTTGATAATTTTGTCAAAATTGTCATCATTCTTTTTCGCTTCCCTGTATCAACTAAATCAATATTTGAATACATCTTTCTTAAATTTCCATGTTAGAGCTAACAAACCGTGGGAGGATAACATTTTGGCCTCTTCTTTTTTTAGTTAGAAGGAAGCAAGCTCTTTTGGCATGTGTTTTCTGTTCTTTCGCACAGTTCCAACTACATTTGTATCTTGTTCTAGTAATTTTAAATATAATTGTGGAGTCGAATACCAGTTGTCCATGCATAGTGTGTAGCCTTTTTTCAAAATTGGTGGAGCCACTTCTAGAACAACACTCTCAGACGCCGGTATATCAGTCCCCGCCCACTGGCGGGGTGAAGAAAACATCAACGCCTGCATTTTAAATTCAGATGACGAGTCAGACCATAGCCTCCTTAACTAAATGCCTGTCGCGTGGCTCGGAAACTAGTCAACTGTTGAAGCGGTAGACAGCGCCACCTAGTACAGATTATGCGACTTGCTTATTCAACTGTCACAAATAATTTAAAGAAGTGATACATGATATGTATAATCGACATTTTTTCTATTCTATTCGCCTTTTATGTGTATCAAATCCCACTTTTAAAAATTTTAGTGACTGATGAATAAAACCGTTGCGCAATTTGTGCTAGGTGGCGCTGTCTACCGCTTCAACTGTTGTCTAGTTTTCGAGCTACGCGACAGGCATCTAGTTAAGGAGGCTGTGGTCAGACTCTTCCACCGTAACTTCGCCCAAGCAAGCAGATGACTAGTCTTACTCGTCAAATGTACCCAAAGGGTTAAACGTTGATAATAAAGTACTTTTCAACATTTAAAAAACGATTTAATTTCGTTTGCTTGCGACAGCGTGTTTCATCTCAACTCCCTTATTTCTCGTGTAGAACGGCGGTCATTACTGTCACGGCCATTCGTAATGTCGATGTCGACACAAGCGTTGAAATATATATATTTAAGCTACACGCATTTCCTGCCTATTGTAAATCGTATGTATTGATGTTTTTTTTAATACTTTTTAAATATATTACCATTTAGTTTTAATATAATTATAACACTAGCACTTGTTATTAATATTCCATTTTCGTAAATGAAATTTACAAAATTTTGCTTAAGCCTAAATTTGTAGCAGTTTAATTAGCAAGCCTGAGCAGTTTAAGCCTAAGTTTGTAGCTCTTAAGATTATTTTTTAAAGAAAATTATCATTCATTGAGATAATTTTCTTTGTGCAATTTGTTTGTATATCGCAAAGAACATAAGTTATAACGTTATTATTAATATTTTATTTTTAACCATAATATCTCTTTGAAAAATTTTAAACTAAAAGAATGTGGGATTTCAGCTAATATAATGAATTAAGTTTAGATTTTATTGTTTCTTCATTTTCCATGGGACCAAAACCTGTATTTGGGGATTATAACGAAGGTATATGGTTGAAAAAGATAGTGCAAATATTTATTTTGCTTCCTGTAAGACGAATTTCTATTTCATACTTTTCTTTACTGCATTTAAGCATGATGTAATATATATATATATATATATATATATATATATATATATATATATATATATAAATTTAACTTTGGTTAGGGGGCGTCCATAAATTACGTGAGATGTTCAGGGGGGAAGGGGGTCGAGCTGAATCTCACCCAATCTTACATGGGGGAGAGGGAGGGGGTCTCGGCAAATATCACTTATTTTCTTCGCAAAAAACAGTGTAAAATCGCGAGAAAATTGTTAGAACATTATAGACTCCGAAATTCATATTTAATTTTAACCTAGAAAGACGAACTAGATTTAAATCAAGAGGAACCAATAACTTTGTATGAGGATAATATGTCCTGCATCAAATTAGCAGAAAGCGACAAGTACCATCATAAAACTAAACATATTGACATACGATACCATTTGCTTCGTGAAAACATTAAAGAGAAAAAAATTCAAATGGTTTATAAGTCTACAGAAACTATGATTGCTGACATCCTCACTAAGGCTTTACCCAGAACTCTCTTTGTTAAACATAGAAACAAACTATTAAATTAGAATAGGACTTTCAGAGTCTAAGTGGGGATGTTAGAACATTATAGACTCCGAAATTCATATTTAATATTAACCTAGAAACTTTTTCATTTAAAGAACTCTAATTTTCAGTACATGATATGTAGATGTATTAAACTCAATTGTTTCCGCGTTCTCGCCACACCCTGCGGGTTTCAACGTAGATGTATCTTCTGTATCTTTTTCGCTCCTGAAAAATCGTTTTAGTATATGTATGTAAGTGCCTCTCTAAAGGCGAGCTTCGGGTTCGCTCCGAAAAAAAAACACGATATATGTTTTAATAAATATTTCAGAAAAATCACATCAACGATTAATTTCTCACTTGAATATGTATCACCAGAGAATAATATGAAAATGTTATAGATTTACTTACAGAATGCAATGTGCTGAATTCCAGAAGAAATGAAAAATTGGAGAGTGCTGACAAACACGAGCTAAGTAAGATAAAAAAATTTCCAGTAAGAAGATTTACAGGTAAGCGAAATTATACTTACCTATATCTATTTGGCAAGTGATATATTATTGAAATATCAACTAGAATATCTCAAAGTGAAGGTATCATAAAATATTTAAATTAAAAAAATTACATGATATATTTTAAAGCCGATAAATAGTAGGAGTTAAAATCGTACTCACGCATAAACACATATATAAAAGAATATTTTATTAAAAATCAAATAGATTATGAGCTTGATTTCAAAATAGAATTATAAAAAAGAAATAGTTGATAAACTGTTTTTCTAATAAACTGTTCTTGGTGAAAAATAAATTACGAACACTGATGAACTATCTAAAAAAAACAAAAAATAACTGTCTATTCATATGCCTATATATTAACGAATTAAAACAAACTGTTATTTTCAAACAGACTATTTTGGAGAAAGAAATTAAATAAACAAAATGAACTTATTTAAGGAAACTAATATTGAGGCGCTAAATGCAAACAATTATGCAGTATGGAAATTTAAAGTCGAAAATTTGTTACAAAAAGATGATTTATTCATAGTTATAAGTGATGAGCCTCCAACGCCAATAACTGATACATGGAGGTCTAAGGATCGTAGAGCGCGTGCAATTATCAACTTATTAATCGACAATGATCAAATTACATATGTAAAAAATTTATCAACCGCTCGCGAATGCTGGGAAGCTCTTAAAAAAATACATGAAAGGTCATCACTTCTAGTAAACTCTTTCTCCTGCGCAAGCTATATTCTATCAAATTAGTTGAAGGAGGCGACATGACAGAACACATTACGAAAATTTACCAAACGCGAGATAAATTAATATCGATTGGAGAAAAAATAAGTGATGAGCATCTCTCAGCTCTGTTATTATGTTCATTGCCTCCATCGTACGACGTGCTAATTACCGCTTTGGAATCAAGACAAGAAGCAGACCTTTCCCCGGAATTTATTAGATCTAAGCTGATAGACGAATATCTAAAAAGAGAAGAAAATAAACAACAAAACAATATGTCGGCTTTAAAGATTATGACTAAAACAAAAAATGAAAATGTGAAATTTTGTAAATTCTGCAAGCGCAATAACCACAATATTGATGAGTGTTGGATTCTAAAAAAGAAAAATAATGCCAGGTCTAGACAGAACGCTAGATATAATAACAACCGACAGCCCTTTAGATCTGCAATGTGCTCCCATGATAGAGATATCGCAGACAAAACACAGACTTCGGCAACTGATAAAAATAAATCAAATGAGGTATTTACATTATATATGGGTATGAAATCAGATAATTGGTATATTGATTCAGGGTGTTCGACACATGTAAGTAACGATAAAAGTAAATTTTATGAATTCTATCCTAGCTCCTCGTCCGTCACAATCGCGAATGGGCAGGAAATAAAATCGCTTGGGCATGGATCGGTAAAATTACATACCATAAATTCAAATAATACACAAAACACCATACTGTTAAAAAATGTCCTGTATGTACCGGATATTGAGACAAATCTCATATCTGTGAAAGGGGCAACAGAAAATGGGTGTATAGCAGTATTTAAAGATAGATCATGCAAAATAATGCATGAAGGCGAAACATGTATTGAAGGGTGTATCAATAATAATTTATATGAATGTAAAATAAATTCAGATACAACACACACCATAAACATTGTGAAAACATGCGAAAATAAAAACTGTATAGACAAATGGCATGTTAAATTGGGTCATAGAAATGTTAATCATATAAAACAGTTAGTAAACAAAAACATGGCAACAGGGATAAAACTAGATGATTGCAAACATGATAGTGTATGCGAAACTTGCATATTATCTAAGTTAACTGACAATCCTTATCCCAAAAAGGCTCAATTTAGGGCAACAAAAGTTTTAGAGTTGGTTCACAGCGATTTATGCGGGCCGATGAAAACCCCCACGGTCGGTGGAAAGTATTATTTTTTGACGTTCATAGACGACTTTAGTCGATTTACCGTTATATACCTATTAAGAAATAAGGACGAAGTTTTATCAAAATTAAAACAATACATAGCAATGACCTCAAACAAATTCGGGAGAACTTTGCAGGCAATCCGCTCAGATAATGGAGGGGAATACACCGGAAAAGAATTCGATGAATATTTAGGAAAATTAGGAATAGACCATCAATTCACAGTCCCCAGTTCGGCTCCTCAGAATGGCGTTTCTGAGCGTAAAAATCGAACTTTGGTTGAGATGGCACGTTGCTTATTAAAAGATGGAAATTTACCGAATTCTTTCTGGGGTGAGACAATTAATACCGCTGTATACTTACAGAATAGACTCCCGACTTCCGCGTGTGAATCGACACCCTATGAATTATGGACGGGTCGAAAACCTGACCTGTCAAAATTAAAACCCTTCGGTTGTCGTGCCTATGCTTATGTACAAAAAGTACACAGGGGAAAATTAGATGATACCGCCCAGCAAGGTATATTTGTAGGGTATGATAATAGAAGTAAAGGGTATAGAATCTGTACGAATGGTAAAAACATAATTATAAGTCGTACTGTAAGATTTATAGAACATGAAAATAAAGAAATAATAAATAATGAAACATTAAAAAACAATGATGAGAGACCTGATAACATAAAGCTATCACCAAATCTGCAGGAATCTTCGGAAGCAGAAAACACAGATGATAGCAGTTTGTCAGATAATTCACAAGACTTACCGCGAAGATCGCAAAGATCTAATAGGGGGGTACCACCTGATAGATTAACGTTCACAGTAAACAATAAAAGAATTGAAGAACCGAAATGTTGGGACGATATAATGAAAATGAAAAATCCCATAGAGAAAGAAAATTGGATTAAAGCCACGTTAGAGGAAATAAACTCACTTAAGGAAAACGACACATGGGAATTAGTAGAAGCCTCACCAGGAACTAAAGTAATAGGTAGTAAATGGGCATTTAAGGCAAAATTCAATAATCAGGGACTAGTGTGGAAAAATATAAAGCAAGGTTGGTAGTCAAGGGATTTCCCCAAAAATATGGCATTGATTATGATGAAACATTTGCACCTGTTGCATCACACACAACCATAAGAAGTTTTCTAGCAATGTCCCTGTACAAAAATTTAAGTTTAAGACATGTTGACATTAAGACGGCTTTCTTACATGGGGAATTACAGGAGGATGTATATATGCAGCAACCAGAGGGTTATGCTGCACCAGGCGAAGAGCATAAGGTTTGTAAGTTGAAAAAGGCCATCTATGGGTTAAAGCAGGCCGCGAGGGCTTGGAATCAGAAATTAAATGATACATTATGCAAATTAGGTTTCAATCAAAGCCAGTACGATAAATGTCTTTATAAAAAAAAAACAAAATAATTCAATAACATATGTTCTAGTCTATGTTGACGATTTATTAATTGCGGGTGAAAATAAAATTATAAACATGTTAATAGACAAATTGAAAGAAGAATATCCGTTGACAGACTTAGGCGAAGCTAAGTATTATTTAGGTATAAATTTAGAAAGACCCAGTAAAGGCACGATAACGCTCGACCAAACGAACAAAATAATGGAACTAATAACCAAATTTGGGCTTGAAAATGCGAAACCGACAGATACTCCCATGGAGCCAGGCTACATAAAGTTAGTCGATAACGAAAACCTTCTACCGCACAACACCCAATACCGACAAGCTATCGGAGCGCTACTCTACATAGCCACGGTATCGCGACCGGACATTAGCGCTGCAGTGGGGATTCTAAGCAGAAGGAATGAGTGTCCCAGATCAAAGGATTGGGAGGCGGTTAAGAGAGTCATACGCTATCTAAAAACAACAATTAACCTAAAATTAACATTTAGCAATAAAGAAGAACCTATCCTGAGGGCATATGCAGATTCAGATTGGGCAAATGATGCATCCGATAGAAGATCAATCGCAGGAAACCTGTTTATGGTCGGAAGAAATCCCATTCAATGGAGCTCAAAGAAACAAAATTGTATAGCTATGTCCTCCGCTGAAGCTGAATATGTGTCCGCAGCGAACGCTGCACAAGAAATAATATACATTAAGAATTTATTGCACGAACTAGATTTAAATCAAGAGGAACCAATAACTTTGTATGAGGATAATATGTCCTGCATCAAATTAGAAGAAAGCGACAAGTACCATCATAAAGCGAAACATATTGACATACGATACCATTTGCTTCGTGAAAACATTAAAGAGAAAAAAATTCAAATGGTTTATAAGTCTACAGAAACTATGATTGCTGACATCCTCACTAAGGCTTTACCCAGAACTCTCTTTGTTAAACATAGAAACAAACTATTAAATTAGAATAGGACTTTCAGAGTCTAAGTGGGGATGTTAGAACATTATAGACTCCGAAATTCATATTTAATATTAACCTAGAAACTTTTTCATTTAAAGAACTCTAATTTTCAGTACATGATATGTAGATGTATTAAACTCAATTGTTTCCGCGTTCTCGCCACACCCTGCGGGTTTCAACGTAGATGTATCTTCTGTATCTTTTTCGCTTCTGAAAAATCGTTTTAGTATATGTATGTAAGTGCCTCTCTAAAGGCGAGCTTCGGGCTCGCTCCGAAAAAAAACCACGATATATGTTTTAATAAATATTCCAGAAAAATCACATCAACGATTATTTTCTCACTTGAATATGTATCACCAGAGAATAATATGAAACTGTTATAGATTTATTTACAGAATGCAATGTGCTGAATTCCAGAAGAAATGAAAAATTGGAGAGTGCTGACAAACACGAGCTAAGTAAGATAAAAAAATTTCCAGTAAGAAGATTTACAGCTAAGCGAAATTATACTTACCTATATCTATTTGGCAAGTGATATATTATTGAAATATCAACTAGAATATCTCAAAGTGAAGGTATCATAAAATATTTAAATTAAAAAAATTACATGATATATTTTAAAGGCGATAAATAGTAGGAGTTAAAATCGTACTCACGCATAAACACATATATAAAAGAATATTTTATTAAAAATCAAATAAAAATGGCTAACTTTATGCGGTAATCTCAATAACCTCCAACCTATTAAATCACGACACATTACTATTATTAACCTACGGTAATTATTTCTGTATAAAAATAGTAGTAAAAGTCGGAACTTTCTCACTTTTGAAAGAGTCCAGAGAAACGAACTGCAAAATCGAACGCTGAATGTAACAATCTGAAACATGTTTCTAATAAGTTTCTCCTTGCCGGCGAGCAAAACAAGTCTTTCTATAATCAAATGATAACTGTAGATAAAATATGGATTCGACATTTAAAAAAAAATATAAATTAAAAATCGAAATTTATAGCAAAGGTTGAGTTGCACCGAAAGAAAGTGTGACTAGTAATAGAGCAAAGAAATCGAACATAGATGCTTATCAAAATTCTGTAAATTATCAAAACAGTAGAATTATCTATGTTTAGTTTCACAGTAATCTTTTCAGTAATAATCCATGGATTATAATGACTGAATTTAGGGATAAAGCCAACTATTATATCTGGCACAAACTTTTGAATTATAACACAATATTTTGCTCATATTTCTAAATGAAATAAGGAAAAGCTCGGATTCATACGAAACTTCTATATTCCCGGTCACGAAATTTAAAGGAAGTTATTTTTTAATATGAAGTCTTGAAATATTATTTCGGTTTTTAAATTTTATGTGCAAATATCTAGACAAAATTATAAATAAATTTCACTCGATTTCATTTCCATATTCTTTCTTTAAATTCAAATTTTAGAAATGATGAACTGAATTATTATTATTATTATTTACCTTCATAAAGAATGTGAAAAAAAAAAAAAAAAGAAAAATGAAAAGAACGAGAAAAAAGAGCAGAAATTACTTGTTTAGCAGATTTTAAAAACAATAATTATTTTAGAATATACATTAAAAGTTATGTTCAAAATATTGCAGCAAAATAATCTTTTGGTAAAAAAAAAAAAAGAAAAAAAAAAAAAAATGTCTTGAGATAAACATTCTATGACTTTTATAAAAACGAGAAACATCAATGTTTATTTGTTTGTTTACTTTTTTTAGCTATATACAATGTGTTATTTGTGAAAATTTACAGTTAAAAAAAAAAAAACTGTTTTTTAAAAAATGTTTTAATTAAAAGTGAGTCACTTTACTATAACTGATTTATCTATATTTTTATAATTTATTAATTTTGTGTTGTTTTAGAGTGGCTTTATTGAAAAATATTCAGTACAAGATTATTTTGGCATTACTCAGTAATGTAAAATGGGCTTTTGAAATTGAATAATTTTGAAAATCAGTTTGATGTCCTGTTTTTAATCAATTGTATAAAAAATGTCTATATTTATCAATATTATATACATATATTATTAAGCTGAAGAATTTCCTCTCTTTATTTATGAATTTGCAAATCAGAAAATACATTATTTTTTAACAGTTCTTAAAATATGTATTTTACTTAATTTTATTTGTTTATTTTTAAGAAATATTCTTTACCGTTTAACTTTGTTGAGTAAAAAAGGACTCATAAAATATATTCCTATGACGTGAAAATCATATTTATAAAACTATACTTTGAAAAATATCACCGACAACTTTGAAAAATATCACCGACATGCATAATAATTTATTGCATGTTTTATTGCATAAAACATGCAATAAATTTAAATGGGAAGGAATATTTCAGAATAAATGAAATAGAAGTACTCTTGAAATACCAATTAATGTATATATATATATATATATATATATATGTATATATCAATTTATATATAAATATGTAAAAGAGGTAGAAATTTTTACTTTTTGTAAAAAAAATATTATAAACATATGTTTACATTCTTTATACACTTAATTGAGAACATCAAACTGCTATTCAAAATTTCTCGATCTCAAAATTTTATTCCTGTTTAATGAGTAATAATAAATCTATTTTGTAATTTTCTTAATTTAAATTTTAATAAAGAAATACATTTTAAATAACTTAGTTATATTTCTATATATATATGTATATATATATTCTCTCTATATATATGTATTCTATATATATATATAAACTGCTATTCAAAATTTCTCGATCTCAAAATTTTATAATAAATCTATCTTGTAATTTTCTTAATTTAAATTTTAATAAAGGAATATATTTTAAATAACTTAGTTATATTTCTATATATATCTATATGTATATATTCTAAAACGACACAATATTAATAATGTACAAAAATAAAAATAAATCTAATACATAAAAATCATTTAATTTTTCATTTCTTACAAAAAATTAAATCAAACTTACAAAATATTTCTAAAAAAGAGTCAAATTAAAATAATAAGATAAATTAACCCTTATCGCTCGTATGTCCCTTCTGAGGGGATATTAAAAAATCGAGCCACGATTTAAGGCGTTCCTCTGCAAATGGAATGTTATTTTTTTTAAACGTGTACTAGGCTACATTTGAGTTACCGGAAAATTTTAACAGAAAGTTTTATTTTATTTAATGATGAGTGTAAAATAAAACAAATTATTACAATTTTTCGGTAGCCAAAAGGTAGTAAGTTAGAAACTATACGTGTGACGGTTTATAGGAACGCCAAAAGGCGTGTCTAACTGTTCAAAATAGGAAAATATGCCGAGCGCAAAGGGTTAAATTAAATTATTACGTACAAAAATAAAAATAAACACAAGGTTTTAACAAAAATACGCGACCTCGTAAAGAAAACAAAGTTGTCTTTTGTGCCCGTTTCAGTTTGCACGGAGTAAACTAAATTTTTCTGCAACGCATTTCGTTGGAAAACTGAATGAACTAAATTTAGTTTACGAACATTGTTTTGAAACGCACTGAATGCAGTGAAAAATTTCACTAACGGCTAGTTCAAAAACTAACTGCACTAGTTGTACGAGTTTTGACTTTACGACTACGCCCTTTTATTGAAAATATGTGACTGAATTGTATGTATTTCTTACACACCACATACTTTCACCGCATATTTACCACATATTTTCACTAAAAATGCATTTTTCAACGCTATTGACACTCAAAATAAGGTTATTATTCTATAAGAAGCCAGCCGACGATAACAAAACATATTTACATTTAAAAAGCCCCAAAGTAAGTTACTTTGGGGTAAAGTCCTGCGCAGATCGAGTAATCTTGATCCTCACGCGACCTGCCAAAAGACTTTCGACCTGCAACCCGAACCGAACCCGCAGCTACTGACCCGCAAACCGACCCGCGACACGCAAAAATATATTATTCAATTTTCATTACATAAAAAAACTGAATTAAAATTCTATTTCAAGAAATACAGTTGTATTATTGAACATATGTTTTAGAGAATTAATTATTACACAAATACTACAAGTTTTTATTCATTATAAACCTAGTGTACAATTAAAATTATATTAAATATAACTAGTCTAATTATACAAAAAACTTCAGTGTATAATATAAAACTTTTTTTGTATATTACATTAAAAATAAAAAATTCTTTTAAATATTCACTGTATATAAAAGAAGTAAATTAAGGAAGCAAATATACGTTGGAAGGCAAGAAATTTTCTCATGTAAAGTTTTAAATATCAAGTATTGCTACTTATGCATTTGACCTTTATGAATTAAACTTGGCGCTGGTTGCATACTGCAACAACAAATTTCAATTCAAAATTGGAAAAACTGTCTCCGTAAATTTTTTATGAAATTTTTCTTTTATAACTTACAAGGGAACTCTTTAAAGTGCTAATCGCCGGTTTTCTTGAAAAAAATTCTGACATAAGATCAAGGGGTACATACAAATGAAACATTTCCAGTTGCAAAGCCGCTTGCAGGCGTTCCAAATGTATGACTGCAGTCGGTAGCAAAAGTATCCGAGCACTAGCAAAAATGCCTATACGAAAACAGCACACTTAACACTGTTTTGTTAAAAAAATCCTTGTCGAATCATGTTCTTAGACTGACTAAGAACGGGATTCGACAAGGATTTATATAACAAAACAGTGTTAAGTGTGCATTTTTTACATAGGAAGTGCGCTAGTGCTCTGTTACTTTTGCTGCCAACTGTATTTGCAAAAAAATTGCAAAATTTACGTCATCGAAATTGCAAACGTTCCGTTTGAATGTAACCCTTAATCATGAATACCATCCTCCTAAAATATTAGCTGCTAAGTCGCAATAGATAAGCTATAAAAAATTATTAAAAATGAAAGTATGCCTGCAATATTTCTAAAAAGCGCCTGTTTGGCGACTTCATTCTTCGGAATTTCATTGCAATGAAGATTTAATAGATGTAGATGTAATTCTTTCTTTTTGGTAGCCAAACGAACTCCATACGCTATCGAGCACATGAGAATTCAGACTAGATTAACAAAAACCAGATAATTTACCAGATTGAGACTTACTTAGTCGAAATTCTAAATAATATTTAATATTTCATTTAAATAAGCTGCGTCAATAACAATTTCTAGAGCATTAACGCCAAGTTTTTAATAACGACATTAAAAAAATATATGATCAAGACTTTTATATAAATTTAATTAATTATAATTATATTTATTAATTTAACATTATATATTAAAACACAAAGCTGTTAAAAAAAATAAATAAATAAAAACTAAAATGAAAGCATTTCGTATTCGAACACATTTTTCTTATAAGTCTAATCATTTTATTGGGCAGTACGAACCTTCGATGAACGAGCCACGCCACAGAATATGAGTTGTGTGGATCCAATATCTAATTAAGAGCTACGCAATGAGCAATTAGAGATGATCTATGATTCTACTCTAAATTTCGTCCTGTTTGTTGTTTGGGTTTAACGTCGCACTAGTACAGCTCTATGGTCAATTGGTGACGGTTTTCGATGCACTTCTGAGGATGGTCCGATGACATCTGCAGTTGATAATTGGTTGCATCCTGCGTATGTTATGTTTGACTTGACATCCCCCCCCCCCACCTGTAAATTTCGCCGAGATGAGGACAGATATAACATATCCGGATTAAAATGCAAAAATTAAAAAAACACCCTGGGTTAGCTGATGTATCGAACCCATTCTTTTACACTTGAAGGCGAATAGCGAGGGTGAAATACTCACTCGGCCACGGAGGGTCTGAATTCAGCATAACAATTATTTTTAAAACAACAAGATTTAGCAGTTAATAATTCTATAAAATTCTCTATGAAATTCATTGCGCAGCACTAGTCCAACGTAAAACCCAACCAACCCTATGAAATTCTAATGCATATTTTTACAAAATTGTTTATATTGTTGCGTACTTGGGGGTTCGTGAGTTGTCCGAGAATGAAAGGCCAAACTTACAAAAATTCAGTAATTTATTCACAGAAAGATCCAGAAAAATACAGGTCTATAAACCAAGTATCAGCTTCAATTCAACCAGTAAACACAGCTTAAACAACAGCTGTCAATAGCAAATCCACAGTACAAACTGTATAGCAATAACAAAGCAAGTCTCTTTCAAAGAGGCTCAAATCAATGCAAGCATTAGCGAAGCTGGCTGAGAACTGAACTAAACTAACTCCCTTGGCGAAGAAAACAGCCTTATATGCCCCTGTAGAAAAGTGTGGAAAGTTCCAGAAATTTCCGTATCCCATCAGCCAATCAGATTAGAGCTTCCACATTTGGTATATCCCTAATAAGGATTTTCCCGCCAAGGTCGCTAAAAAAATCGCCAAGGTGGGAAAGAGACGCCAAATTTGGCGCAAAATCCATTACCTGCCTTATTGGGGCTTTTTAATGCGTTTTTAAGGGAAAACAAGGCTATTTTAACGCTAAAACGGCTAGAAATGCACAAAATTAGCACTTTATCAACTTACTAAGCCTCTTTGAAAGAATTTATACAAAAATAATCACAATTATTTACAATTTTGTAACACTGCCCCCTCCCAAAATCTGCACGTCCCGGGCAGTGCAACCCTTGGTCAAGAGGCGAACTTAAACAAATTTACACAATCTAAAATACAAAAACTAAGTTGCATATAACAATAAAATAGAAATATAAATCAAGTGAGAAATATTTACAAAATTCCCGGATATGTACAAATATATTATACAAATATTTACATTACGCATGCGCAAATTTTACCAGTATTTGCATTTTAAATTTTGTCATTACCGATAATTGTGGTATTTGGCTAGCCTGTTATAGTGCACCATCTTCGGTTTTGATGACGGCGTTTTAGTGATCCGCACCACTAGATCATTCAGCCTTTTTAAGACTGTGTACGGTCCGTCCCAGTTGCCCTGTAACTTGGGAGACAGTCCTTTGCGTCGAACAGCTTCTTTGCGTCTCCTTCCTGGAACTCATGTTGTGTAGCCTTTAGATCGTACCTTGTCTTCATTCTCTCTGTTGCCATGTGAATCCGCTCCCGAGCAAAGTTGTGTACGTCTTCAAATCGTGCCTGGAGATCTTGGATGTACTCCTCGGGCGATGAAGGCGTATCTGGTGGACAACCAAACAGGAGATCACATGGGAGACGAAGTTCGCGTCCAAACAGCATCTGAGCTGGAGAATAGCCGGTGGTCTCATGGACAGCACTTCGATAAGCCAGCAGGAACAATGGCAACTTCAAGTCCCAATCCTGCTGGTTCCTTGATACTAGGTTATTTAGGATGGTACGGTTGAACCTCTCGACCATGCCGTCCGACTGGTGATGTAAGGGTGTTGTCTGGGTTTTGTCTACGCCGAGTAGTTGACACAGTCCTTTGAAAACAGCAGAGGTAAAGTTCCTACCTTGGTCGGTATGAAGTTGAAGGGGTGTGCCGTACCTTGACACCCATTGCTGCACTAGGACCTCTGCGACTGTGCATGCCTCTTGATCGGGAATGGGATATGCCTCAGGCCACTTGGTGAAATAGTCCATCACGACGAGGATGTATTTATTTCCACTGGAGGTCCGTGGCAAAGGATCCAAGATGTCGAGTGTAATCCGTTCAAATGGTGCTCCCACGTTATACCGTTGCAGTCTTCCTCGACTTCGTTTCTGCGGGCCTTTACGGGCCGCACAAGCATCACAGGATTTACACCATTTCTCCACATCCTCCCTTGCCTTGCACCAGTAGAAGCGTTCCCGAACTTTCTGCAGAGTCTTCATTACCCCAAAATGGCCTCCGGTAGGACTACTATGCAGTTGTTCTAAAACATATGGAATTTTTGATCTTGGTAATACAATTTGCCATCTGATGCTTTTCCCATCATCAGATTTCCACTTTCTGTATAATACGCCGTTTCTGTTATGAAGAGAGTCCCAAAGTGTCCAATAACTTTTCGTAATAGGACTAAATCTGGAAATGTCCTGCCAGGTAGGTCTGTTGCTGGTCGTCTCCTTCAGCTGTAATATTGGCTTTATGTCAGGATCTTCCAACTGGGCTTGTTTAAGTTCTTCGTCACGCCATGGATCGGGATCTTGTTCTGATGGCGTTGAGACAGTAACTTGGCAGGCAACCGGATTTATCGGTAGGTATTTCTGTTCGGCTCTAGAGCAGTACTTGCAGCTTTCCAAGAAGTTCTTTCGTGACAAGGCATCTCCATTACCATGTAGAGTCCCTTTACGATGACGTATCTCAAAGTCATATTCCTGGAGGCGTTGTATCCACCTGGCAATCTGTCCTTACGTGTTCTTGAACTGGAGCAACCACGTTAAAGATGCATGGTCAGTCCGGAGCAGGAATCTTCTGCCATAGAGGTAATGATGGAAATGTTCTATGGCCTTTTAAGATGGCGAGTAGCTCTTTCCTGGTGGTACAGTAATTTCGCTCTGGTTTAGACAGGCATTTACTCCAATAGGCAATGACCTAAGTAGCACGGGAACGTTCCGTGAACGTCTAATAACGGTTACAGTCGTTCAAACACCGTGTTTCGTGTCAAGAGAACGTTCGATTAGACGTTCAAAAATAGTATTACTTAGAACGTTCTGAAAAGGTTTGCTTTGTACCATCTATAAAACGTACAAGTCTAGTTCTATGAAAAACGTTCAAGTGTATCACCGTCAACACGTTCTGTCACAGTGTGATTATAACGAATATGACAAAATGACTTTTTTTTTTTTTTTCAGTTTTTTTCCTTATTTTCAGTTTCAAATTTTGTTGACATGTAGAATAATCATTGAAATGTAATAGAGATGCGGTGAGAAAAAATTACAAAATTTTAAACTTTAATTATATGTTATTATAATCATTATAATTATTTATAATTTTATTTAAGTTGTATGCTGTTGAATTCTGTCAAACACATTACTCCAGATTACTTTTGCAGATATTCATTATTATTTGCTTCTTAAATTGTTAATAAATTAAGTTACGAAAAATTAATTAATGTTATTTATTAATTTATTTATTATTATTATTATTAGTATTATTTTGTATATACAAAGAAAAATGTGTTGGGTAATTGGAAATTTTTGATCTCCGATTTTCTATGGGTTTATACACTCTTGAGATGTCCAGAACACAATTCTACCATTCTTCCAAAATGCCAATCTGTCTGTCTGTTTTTTTTTTTTTTGTGTGTGTGTTATCAAAGTTTTGTGGACTCTGTATCTCACAAACCAATGGACGGAATTTAAACAAACTTGATGTTTAGTTAGACTTTAAACTAATTTGCTAAATATCAGGAATATTTAATTAGATATTGTCCTAAATATCAGCTTTGGTGCTCATTAGCCTCTGGAATGTATCACCAGATAGGGTTCGCTTCTATTCTGTAAATTCTCCTTTTTATGGGGAGATTATATCTCAGCTTCTACACAGCACAAATGCACCAAACTTAATATGTGAAACAGATATTATGTAACACTACGCTGATTTAATTCGGGTGCATATATTGACCAACTGGTGGCGCTGCTCTCCTGCAATTTAATCCCGTTAACGTAATGGCCATAATCCAGTTTTTGTGATATAAATAATTATAAATACACTGAACTTGGTATATAAAATTAATATCATATAAAACTTTGCAGAATAATTTTGCGTGCATATCGGACAACTGGAGGCACTGGTATGCTGCAATTTAATTTTATTCAAGGGAACGGAACGCAATAGCTCATTTTCTATGATTTATAAATGCTCTAAATTTGGTACGTGAAATAGATATTACGTAAATTTTACTGATTCACTTCGGGTACATATCAAATGACAGGTGGCACTGTTACGTTTCAACTTACGGGAAACCTGTACCTCACCTTCTATAATACGAATACTTATCAAACCTTATATGTGAGACATATATATGATGACAAAATGTGCTGCTTCAGTTTCCGTATATATCCACCGACGGATGGTGCCGCTATTGTTTTCTGCGATTTTTCAGATATTTTTTGGTGAAAAATGTACAAAATTTCATATATAAAAATGTTAATTATAAAAATCTGTGTTGATTAAATTTTTATGATTAAATTAATAAATTTTAAAATTTTATGGATGCTGTATCTCACGAACTAATGAACGTAATTTATTCAATCTTGGTACTTGGACTGTGACCTAAATTAGTGGCGATTATATTTGTTAATAAATCGTTCAATAGGTGGCGCTGTCACACCATTATTTTCAGAATTTTTAATATGTCATAATAAGTCAAAATTTCATATAAATGTACATGAGTGAGCATTGTTTTTAACTTTTCCCTGGAAAATTAAATATGTGTATATATATATATATATATATATATAAATTTATATTAGTAATATTTAATCAAGAAAAAAGTATGGGCAATTTGTATAGTTCATCGCTATTGTATTAAAATTTTCAATATTCTTGCCAGAAAAGTCGTCTATACTTCTAAAGCGAAAGGATCAACCCTAAATCTGTGATAATTTAAAACAAAGTTATCGACTTTTCACATTTTTCATTATGTAAAATACATTTCTTAAGATACATATTTTGTATACTATAAAATTGATTTTTTTGGATATTTAGTGTTATACTTGTTTGAGATGAAAATCGTATACATTTACCATGGAAAATAATTTTGATAGATTATTTTAGCAAATAATATTTATGACATCGACCTGCACAGGAAAATATAGAAGAAAGTTTTAGGATGGCCTCAGTATAATAAATTTTAAAACGGTTAAGTTTTGAACAGTGTGAAAAATCTTTATAAGAAAGGATGTTATTGAATAAATTCCATGATCGACAGAAAGTTTCGCTGCGTGTAAATGCCATCTGCTCTATTGTTGCACAGGAAGCTGATATTTCTTGGCGTGGCCCGTGGTACAAAGTTCAGACTACTGCTTCCTTACTCATCATTTTTCGTATTTACTGTTACATTCAGATTCAGATTTGTTTGAATTTAACATTCGGATATAATACTCAGCTTCAGAGAATACAGATAAGTTCTTTCACTTACTTTTCCTTTTTGTAAAATTTTGCATACGTGTACATTGATATTTTACAAAATTTAGTTTATTAAAATTTATCAAAAAAACATATAATACTTTTAAATTAAATTTGAAAATTTTAATTTTTTTACATCTTTCACGCTAACTCCTAAATTTATTTCGTTCGATATTTTATTATTACAGTTCAACGATGTAGTCTAAACTAGCAAACCCATGCGAATTTTTCGCACTTTTCTTTTCTTATTTACTTTTAAATTTGAAACTCATAAATATTATACCGAATTCCCCATCTAATTAAAATTTTAATTTACCAGAAGCCAAATTATTATTAGTACCAAATTAATATTGTGCAATAGTGAGACCAAGATCACTCAAAGAAAGGTTTTAAAATAAAATTCATGGTTAAAGGCCCAGTTTCATACTTTCGCAGGCAGTACAGTTATAGTATAGGATTTCCATGATGCCTTTTAAATTTTAGTCACGATGTTGGTGATGACTTTTTATTTATTTTGGTATAATATTTTGTAAATAATAATAATAATAATAATAATAATTCTTATTTTGATTATATTTTTATGTTTATGATTTTTAGTCAATTTATGACAATTATTCATATTCTGTATAATCTTTAAAGTATTTCTATGTTTAAAATGACGCTTATAAAGATTGAATAAGCAATTTTTAAAAATACAGTTTCCCATAAAATAATGTAAGCAGACAAATGTCTTAATTTTTTCTTATTAGTTCATTGAGTTGAGTCCGCATGCTTAAATATTGTTCATTTTTAAATATTATTTTTTATCCTCGCGTATTTCAAGAATTACACTACTATATCGTTTCAGCAAAAATTAATTGCAACTGATCCACGTTAAATAAGAAATATATAGATAGATTTGATGTTTACATTTTACAATACACTGTAGAAATGTAAAAGCAGGGAAAAGTATTAAAAAAGAAATAGTTACTAAGGTGAATCTTAATATTTCTAAATGTTTTAAATTTTGAAGTTTATTTATTTTATTTTTATTTATTTATTTGTTTACAGAATAAACTTTTAATTATTTATTTATTTATTTTCCAAAATGTTTCACCACATTTTATACTGTTATATTTCACTGCATGTGCATGTAAAATTTATAAACTCAAAATCAATAATTTAAATAAATTTCGCATACGCATGATTTGAAATATGAAAATATTAAGTAAATTTCACGTAATCTATTTAAATAAAAAAACAAAATAATAATAATAATTTTTATTTTTCATATTTTTAAACGTATTTAAAATACACCGCTGTTCAAAATTAAAGGAACAAACCTGCTTTCCCATTTTCTTCTTTTATGCATAACTTTTAAACAAATAAACACATGGACATAAAATTTGGATGTCATGTTCGTTATCATATCATTAATCGAATTTTACATAACTTTAGAATAAGTAATAATTTTAAACTAATAATTATTAATTTTTCTCAAAAGTAAGCTTTGGAAAATTTGAAAAATTTCAACAATTTTAGCAAAGAAAACTTAATGAAAAATTGTGTTAATGATGCCTTATAAACAAGTGAAGACGCACACGCCCTCAAATGTTAAACAAAATCCTGGTTTTACTTTCTGTGTTCACTTTTCTTTTACTTTAATAACGGAATTTTTGAAAAAAAAAGAAAAATAATAATAATAATAATTACTAATTTGTATAAACTTTGATCATCACCAGAATAATAAAAACGTCGATAAGTAATTTAATAATGAACGCCTTATCCGATTTTCATGTTTCTATGTAAAATTTTTTAAAAAAAATTCACACGCGAAAAAATGAAGAAAAAAAGAAGAAACAAAAATGTGACTACATGAAGAAAGATACGGTTTTAATCTAACGCATGCATGCGCGTACATCTTTAACCTAGGTGTAATGCATCTTCATGACCATTTTTAATTAAGTTTTTTCTTTTCTAAAATTGCTGAAATTTTTCATTTTTTCAATGTTTACTTTTGAGAAAAAATTACTGATATTTAGTTTAAAAATTATTACTTATGCTAAAGTTATATAAAATTCGATTTATGGTATTTTAAAAAACATACTATCCAAATTTTATACTTCTGTGTTTATTTGTTTGAATTATGTGGAAAAAAAAGAAAACGAGAAAACAGTTTATTGTTTAAATTTTGTACACTTGTGTACTTCTTTTAACTAATTTTTATTTTTTGTTTTCCGTTGATTGTGCATTATTATAGTTTAAAAATAGAATATGTAACATATCTGGGCATTAATTTCAGATTTCATTGATAATTTAAAATTTAATAAAATACTTTTGTGTTTGAATGCTAAAAGTTTGCAGTAAGTTTCAAAATTTATACATAAATATTTTTAAATTTTTTTGCTTAAGGGCCCTCTTCACTCACCATCGCTGGAAGCCGAAGCTAATGTTATTCAATGGGAAATTTTTCTTTACAAATAACTTATTAAGTAATACATATTTTTAAATTCTGTTTTCACATTATGAAAATTCACAGCTGTTAAATTGACGGACCTTTTTTAATAATGTATTTTTTTAATTTTTAATATTTTATTTTGAAATCGCAAAATGAAAAAAATTCACATACTGAAAATTCGTATTTTGCAGCTTCAAAATAAAATAGAGAAAATTAAAAAAATAATTTTTTGAAAAATTTCCGTCAATTTAAAAGCTGGAAATTTTCAGAATGTGAAAACAGAATTTAAAAATATGTATTAGTTAATAAGTTATTTGTAAAGAAAATTTCCCCATAGAATAACATTGACTCGGGCTACCGGCGACGGTAAGTGAAGAGGGCCGTTAACTTATTAAAATTAATATCCAAATATGGTTATATTCTATTGTTAAATTATAATGATGCAAAATCTAGGGGAGGGGGATAATAATTAGTTAACAGGGGGCATATTATCTTTAAATTTTTCAAATTATTCCAGGACTTGAATTTATTTATTTATTTGTTTTTGAATTCAAATATTTATCTAGAATATTCAAAATACTTGATCTTTTGTTATACCATATTTCAATGCGTGCATGTAAAATTTTAGAACACTAAGACAATTTTTTATGAAAAATCTCATAATGGTCTACACAAAAAGGAAAAAAGAAAAGCAAAGATAAATAAGAAAATGAAGAAAAAAAATGAAAAAACAGAAGTAAATAAAATAAAAAATACAAAACTTTGAACACACTATAAAATTAAAGAACTAGAAGCAATTGTTCCGGGTCGAGAAAGGACACAACCCTTCATCAACAGAACAAAGTAGGCACGAGTACTGCAAAAAATCTGCAACGTAGCTCTTGTATTTGCAGCACTCGTGCCTATTATGTTCGTCTGACGAAGGGTCGTGTCTTCTTTCGACCCGGAACAACTGTTGCGAGTTCTTCCATTTTATTATACATGAAACAAATTTTTAGCACGTTCAAAGAACGTTCAGAAATTGTTTACATAACGTTGTGAGAACGTGTGTATAGAACGTTTTCAGAACTTTTCTACACTATTTTAGAACGTTTACAGTACGTTTTCTAGAACGTTCTGAAAATGTGTATAACGTTTTGAAAACGATCTAAAAACGTTTAGAACGTTCTGAGACCGTATATATAGAACGTTCTCTGAACGCTTCTATAACACCGATGGTGATAGCTACACGTTCATTGAACGTTCCCTGAACCGTACTATTGTACGTCTTCAAGATGGACAAATAGACGTCTGTAGCATGTTCAAAGGGAACGTTCTTAGAACGTGTTTGCAGAACAATTTTTGAACGTTCAGAGAACGTTTCGGTGCTGCTTGGGGACATGTTCTTGACCATCGATTTCCTGCAACAGAACAGAACCGACAGTCTCATTGCTGGCATCTGTATTAAGTATGAACTGTCTGTCGGGCTGAGGATACGTCAAGATAGGTGATGATGTTAAGGCCTCTAAGTCGCTTGAACGCATTTTCACATTCATCTGACCACAGGAACTTCTGTTTGGCTTCCGTCAGCTTGTGGAGTAGTCTGGCAATATTTGAGAAACCCTTGACAAACTTCCTGTAGTAAGTGCATAACCCCAGGAAACTTCGTAGTTGGTGTACATTTTCAGGGCGACTCCAGTTCTCGACTACAGACATCTTCTCAGGATCAGTTTTCACTCCTTCGGCAGAGATGATATGGCCGAGGTAGCTCACTTCACGACGGAACAAGTTACACTTGCCTGGATTCAATTTGAGGTTAGCCATTCTGAGTTTCAACAGCACCTTTCGGATGTTTCGTAGATGGTCTTCAAAGGTGCGCCCCACAATGATAATATCATCCAAATACACCAGACAGGCTTCATAGGAAAGTCCTTTTAGCACTGTCTCCATCAGGAGTTCGAAGGTGGCAGGTGCATTACATAATCCGAATGGCATAACTTTAAATTGCCACCGTCCTAGTCCCGTGGTGAATGCAGTCTTCTCACGATCGTCAAGATGTAATTCTACTTGCCAGTAACCGCTCTTCAGATCCAAAATCGAGAACCATTTATTGCCAGCAAGTGTGTCTAATGTGTCGTCAATTCTGGGAAGAGGGTAACTGTCTTTCTTCGTGATGTCATTCAAACGACGATAATCCACGCAAAATCATGTTGAACCATCCTTTTTTCGCACCAGTACTATAGAAGAGGCCCAAGGACTCGTTGATGGCTCGATGACGTCATTGTGCTGCATTTCATTTAGAAGTTGAGTGACCTCTTCCTGTTGAGCAAATGGAAGTCTTCTTGGATGTTGTTTGATTGGAGGATGATTTCCTGTATCAATTCTGTGCTGGGTGATGTTCGTTCTCCCGACGTCTTCAGGTGTTCGAGAAAAAAGGTCTTTAAATTCTTGGAGTAGCTTCTCCGCAGCACACCTCTGTTCACTCCATAATTCTGCATTCTTGAGTAGTTCCGTTGTTAATTGCTCAGAAGACTTGGATTCGGTTGATTGCGTGGGGCGATTGATGCACGTAACAGGAGTGCAGGTTGCTAACACCTCATCCTTCTTCACTGTCCGGACCTTATCGCTGATGTTTTTGACTCTCACGGGAATAGTACTCTTTGAGAGATCAACTAGAGATGAAGCTACCAGAACTCCTCTCGGGCTCGGGCTATTGTCTATATTCGGGTATTCAATCAGTCCACAGCGAAAGTATTACTTGGTAGGAGGTGTTCCTGAAACTAACTTCTCTGTGTGTGGAGGGATGGAAATTTCAGACTTGGCTATTATCTGGCAAATTGGTTGAATGTCTTGATTTTCAGTGTTGAACACAGCGATGTCTTCCGAACTCGAATGCAGTTCATTATTCTTGAAGTCCAATTTAAAGTTAAATTTTCTCAGGAAATCAATTCCAATGATTAGAGAATCTCTTATATCAGCCACATATGCCATATGATGGTAACTGGCATTCCGAAAAGTGATGATCAAGTTCATTTTTCCATATATTTTGGTTTCGTCCGGTCACATTCTGGAGTTTAACGCAGGGCTTCGTCCAGATGATCTTCTCTTTTAGTTCTTGAGCCAAATCCGTTCTAATGATGGTCACGTTGGCTCCCGTGTGCAGAATCATCCGGCAGGCGGTGTTGTTAACTTGGCCATAGACGTAAAGCCTATTATCGCCGCCACTCATCGATGAGACATGAAATACTGTAAACTGGGGCTCTTTAACTTCAGGCAACCTCCGCCCCGCCAGATGGCTTTCTCCTAGTTTCCCTGTAGTGATGGTGAAGCCGGGTGATTTCCTTTAGTTGGTCGTACAGGGCAGTTCCTCTTTACATGACCATTCCCTCCACAACCCCAGCACTTTATCTGCCGATCCTTTATTTCCCTATTATTTTCCAGGCTGCGCAATCTCTTTAAGATCTCTCCGAGACTTCTCTTCATTTCATTTTCATCATCAGGCGTATCATTTAATGAGACAGCTCTTATGGTGTGGCGATCTTTACGGGAGGCTTGTTGGGCTGCCTCTATCCTAAGTGCATAGCCTAAAGCTGATTCTACGTCTCTGATGTTGGAGAGTCTCAGCGCTTTTTGAATTTCTGGATCACGAACACCATCGATAAAGTACTGAAGAGCTAAGTCGTTTCGAGTGTCAGCATGACAGTCTGAGAATGTTAGGTGTGACAGTCTCTGAATGTCCGCTGCCAGCTCTTGCAAACTTTCGCCCTCTTTCTGGTAACGAGATTTTAGCTGGTGGCGACTATAGTCCTTAGAACACTTCTCTCCGAACCGTAGCTCCAGTGCTCTAGTCAGGGCCTCGAAGTCGTTCCTTTCTTTTTTAGAAACATTTCTCAGTATCTCGTCTGCATCTCCCCGTAATGCTGCTGCTAAATGGACTGACTTGGCGGTAGAGTCCCAGCCGTTAGTTTCAGCTACGATGGAAAACTGCGTCTTATATGCATGCCAGGAGGAACTGCTGTCGTAGGTGGATAGCTTAATAAATTCCTGAATCTGGATTCTTCTATCGTTCCTTTCAGTTTCCTGAGGCATGGATTCTAACTTTTCTTCGAGATTCCGAATCTTGCTCTGCAGTTCATTCCCTATTACTTCTCCGTTCCACTCTTCTTTCATTTTTCTCTCAAGATCTTCCTCCATTCTCTTAAACTTACTTTCTATCTCTGAAATTCTTCCTTTCAGCTCTTGATCAAAATTTTCTTTAAATTTCTCCTCAAAATTTTCTTCTATCTTCACAAATCTGTCTTCAAAAATGTTTTATATTTTCATAACCTTTCCCTCTATCTTCATAGCTTTCTCTTTAAAACTCTCTTCTATTTTCAAAACTTTCTCTTCTATTCCATCCATTCTATTTTCCATCACCTTTAATTTACCCTCTATCGATTCTTTCACCGTTGAAAGCTCTCTCTTCATCTTATCTTGATTAGATTTAATTTCTTCGGTCAAACTGGCTACCATCTTTTCTTGAACTGCTTTCATTTCCCTTTGTCCTGTTTCCATTTTCTCTATCAATCCGGTTTCCATCTTTTCCTGTCCGGCTTTCATTTCATTCATCTCTTGTCTCAGGCTATCTTTCATATCTCTCTGTCCTTCTTTCATTTCTCTTTGTCCTTCTTTCATTTCATTCATCTGGGTAGCTAAGCTTTCTAGAAGTTTCTTCATCTCTTGCTCCATAGCTCTAGTTATCACCATTCACAGAAAACCCCACTCCTGACACCAGAAATGTTGCGTACTTGGGGGTTCGTGAGTAGTCCGAGAATGAAAGGCCAAACTTACAAAAATTCAGTAATTTATTCACAGAAAGTTCCAGAAAAATACAGGTCTATAAACCAAGTATCAGCTTCAATTCAACCAGCAAACACAGCTTAAACAAGAGCTGTCAATAGCAAATCCACAGTACAAACTGTATAGCAGTAACACTTAAAGCAAGTCTCTTTCAAAGAGGCTCAAATCAATGCAAGCATTAGCGAAGCTGGCTGAGAACTGAACTGAACTAACTCCCTTGGCGAAGAAAACAGCCTTATATACCCCTGTAGAAAAGTCTGGAAAGTTCCAGAAATTTCCGTATCTCATCAGCCAATGAGATTAGAGCTTCCATCTTTGGTATATCCCTAATAAGGAGTTTCTCGCCAAGGTCGCCAAAAAATCGCCAAGGTGGGAAAAACTCGCCAAATTTGGCGCCAAATCCATTACCTGCCTTATTGGGGCTTTTTAATGCGTTTTTAAGGGAAAACAAGGCTATTTTAACGCAAAAACGGCTAGAAATGCACAAAATTAGCACTTTATCAATTTACTAAGCCTCTTTGAAAGAATTTATAGAAAAATAAACACAATTATTTACAATTTTGTAACAATATTATTATTCGTAAACTTATATAAAATAAATTGCCAGAAATGTAAGAAGCCAAAAAGTAGTAGTTATGCAGATGTTTTTCCAATTTAAAATAACCCCCTCCGTAAAGGATCAAAATTGTAATAGCACATCTACGGAACATCTCTAGGAATGTATCACAGACTGTCGCCATTGTATAGCTGTGGTGCGAATTAAAACTTAAAACATACTCAACCTCAAATATTTAAATAATTTAATTTTGGTTTATTTATTTGAGTGTTGATTTCAATTAATTATTCTAATAATCAGATGTTCAATGAAATTTTAAAATTCATATTGGTCGCCAATTGCCCATTGCGCTGCACTAGTGCGACATAAAACCCAGCCAACCAACCTATAAATCAGATTAGTTTTTAAAACGTCTGCAAATTTATTAAATGCACATGCCGAGAGCTTCAGAGATTAAATTACTCCAGATTATAAAAAGCTGTAGTAATGTAAAAGTAATTTTGAAATTGAAATTGCATTATTTTAAATAAATGCAATATTGAAACATTACATAAAATAATTGAAAATATAGGATCTATCATAAAATATAACGTCACTTTTTCTAAATAGAAATTTCTAGATTTCAGAAAATATCTTGAATGTTGAGTAGGTTTTAACGTCGCACTATAGGTACGCAGTGGAAAATTAAAAAACGGCCTTATATTCACAATTAGGGATGTTCCTCCGCGGAGGGGATGGCTTCCTTGCTTCAGTGACCCCTAAAGCGATAGAAAATACTACCCTCCTATATTTAAGTTCTTTGGCATCATTGAAGGAAGGTTAATGCGATTTGGCGATGACTTTTTTCGTATTTGGCGTTCAAAACGTAAAGTTAATAATTTTTTTTACCAGTGAATTAAGTGCAACGTAAACGATATTCTATATTTTTTTGAAGGAAATCTGTGATTAGCACTTGAAAGAGTTCCCTTGTTAGACGAATAAATCATTTATTTCTTGTCTTTTAATATTATTGGTCTTTTCAGATGGCTGCTGATTTACAACGAAGAAGATTTGCTTGCCCCTGAAAGGGTTAAACTGCAATGAAGGAAGAAAGAATATCATCTAAGCTCAGCATTCAAATAATTATATAAATAAAAAAGTAAGATAAAAAATTTTTTCGAAGAAAAATATTTTGCAGGTCAAAAATAGATGCTAACTCGCCCCGCAAAGAGGGTAATCGCAGATACCTGACCCGATGCAGGACTCTACTTTGGAGCAAGCAGTCTGTTATTCAATGTATTGCTCACACTCACTCATAGGATCGCTGCAGTCGTATTTGTGACCTTTATGCAGAAAACCCTGCGCACTAAATCTAATAGGAATATCAATGCTTGCGCGCGTACTCAACATTAGGAAAGGCGAAAATCCAACAATAAGTCTAAAAAAATATAATATTAAAAATTAAACTATAAGTAGAAAATCTTATAAGGCTCGCTAAACAACGTGAATAGATTATAACACTGCCATTCCCTTTCATGTTACAGCGTTTAATACACATAGGTTCAAACGCATTTTTTAATCATCAATGGACAGTAAAACTACCACGAAACTCGCAAAATCATATCAAAATCAGTAGTAGTTTCCCTAAAGAATTTTTGTGGTGTGATCAGATTTAGAGAATAAATGGAAAAAACAATTTTTTTTTTTTTTTTAAATTGGAAATTCAGAGCTGCCAACCTAATCCGGCAAATGGTTATTACCGCCCCCTTCTTCTACACCACTTAATTTTTAAAGTATTTTTCTTCAAATATATTTGCGATGAATTAAGAAAATAAAAACTCTAAGAAATGACTGGTGTAGAAAAAGGGGCAGTACTAACAATTTGCCGGATTAGGTTGGCAGCTCTGGAAATTACTGTGAATATTGTAATGCGATTTTTTGAAACTAGCGCTAGAAAAAAGCTGAATTCTGTTGCAAGCATATTATTTTAAGCTTCAAAATAAATTTATACATATATATATATATATATATATATTGCTTATCCTGTAGTGAAGGATATAATTATATTTCTTTTTATTGTTAGTGAAGATAATTTTATACTAATTGGATTAAGTTTGAAGCGTAATTAATAATAAAAATATCTTATAATTAAATATTTACTGCTTTTTTTTTTTTTTTTTTTCCTTAAGAGAAATACTTAAAATAAAATTCCAACATGAATTTTCTGAACTATAGTTAATTTTTGTCATGTCGTTTAAAAACAACATTAATAAAACATTACAAACTCATAGTTGTTAATTATTCCGAAGCATTTTTTGCTCCGCTTTTATTTCACACCTTTTTATTTTTAGAATAATTTTCAGTGCTACATAACTACGATAGTAAAACAAAGAATCGCTCTTAACACTTTTGCGGCCACTGACGTAAATTCACGTCATTTGAAAATCTCTAACTCCACCGGTGGGCGTTTCTTTCGCAATTTGTATGTTATTTATTTCTAAAAAATATACCCATTATTCATGTTTGTGCTATCAATATACTTAGAGTGCTATCAATATATAGAGCTTTGCTTATGAAGAGTATAACTATAATGTATATCTATATGTAATATAAATGTGAATACAGAAAATTACGTTCTGAAATATTGCAACCAGGGAGAATAACGCCCACAAGCAGACCTTACTGCGAAAAAGACAAAAACATGTGGTCGCGAAAGTGTTAAAGAAAAGTGGTATGAAATAAAGGCAGAGCTAAAAATGCTCTCCAATAAATTAAAATGCTGGCAACTCTGCAAGCTAAATTATTATCTAAACAGATTACATAAGAAATTGCGATGAATAATTCTTCACCTTATATTAATACAGGAGTCGTACTCTCCGCCCTTTTTTCAGGACCTTCTGATATGAATGAGAAAATTTCAAATTTATTGCTATCACTATTTTTATAAAATAATCTTTACCCTGTATAATAATGACACATTACTATAACTATATCTATAGATGCCAACTTAGCACCTTTTTGGCTACCGGAAAAATGTAATTGAAAAATTTATTTTATTTAATCAGTGAACTGTAACGGTTTTCACAGATAAAGTTAACTAAAAAAAATTATCAAAATTTTCCGGTAGCCAAAAGATGCTAAGTTGGCAACTATAAATATATCAGAAGTATTTCTGCATGAAAATATCCCAACGGGCACGGAACGTTTAAAAAATATTGAAAAATAGTTGTAAGTGTTGATTATTCGTTAGGTTGTTTTCTAAACGTTTTTTATACCATTATAAAACGATGTTTCTTAATGATAAAAATGTGAAATATCAATTCTGTTTTTTCAAAGTTTCTAAAACAATGTCTAATCGTTTTTGAACCCTTTAAGTACTGAATTATTTGAAGATTTTTATGCCCATGGGACGGATTTAATTTGTCACATCAATATATCGTAGTGTTGCTTGTCCCGCCCTTTTCTTCACACTAGTAATTTTTTAAAGTAATATTCTCCAAATGTAATTACGATTAAAAAGAAGAACAATATTCTAAAAAGATACTGGTTTGAAAAAAGGCGGGGCTAACAATACTACGATATATTAATATGTAAAAGTAATACTTTTTATTTGGAATATACTTATATTGGTGATATAAATATATTTTTGAAAGAGCATTTTAGTTACAGTATATAAATAAATATATAAAGGAAACAAAATAAAAATATTTATATAGAACAAGAACCAATTTAAAGTCTAATAAATTTGTATACCGTGTGATATTTTTCAAAGCATGTCGGTAAATGCAAAGTTACCTGGCATTGTTTGCATTGCCAAGTAGTTTCTTTTCTTATTTCATGTTTATAACATACGCAACACCGTTTTGTAGATGTATCATTAATTCTGCTGCCGGAATATTCTCCGGAAAATGTGCCCAATTATTCGCTTGCAAACGATGTGGCGCATCGCTACTTGTAGGACGCACACGGATATTATAATATGGCCGGACCACTTGCGCCATTAATTCTTCAGCAATTTCTAAACGAAATTGGACAATGCCTGTTTTGGTTTCAGAATTGACTTTACTATGTAGAACATGTGAATTAAAAATAGCCATGTCTATTAGATAAAACGCCATTTTTTTTTTGGAACCCTTCATGCATTTTCTCATAGCAGGAAAGCACGCTAGCAATTGGTCCTGTTTATCAACGCCTCCCATAACTGTATTGTATTCGATTACACATGATGATTTGATAATTTTGTCAAAATTGTCATCATTCTTTTTTCGCTTCCCTGTATCAACTACATCAATATTTGAATACATCTTACTTAAATTTCCATCTTAGAGCTAACAAACCGTGGGAGGATAACATTTTGGCCTCTTCTTTTTTTAGTTTGAAGGAAGCAAGCTCTTTTGGCATGTGTTTTCAGTTCTTTCGCACAGTTCCAACTACATTTGTATCTTGTTCTAGTAATTTTAAATATAATTGTGGAGTCGAATACCAGTTGTCCATGCATAGTGTGTAGCCTTTTTTCAAAATTGGTTGAGCCACTTCTAAAACAGCACTCTCAGACGCCGGTATATCAGTCCCCGCCCACTTGCGGGGTGAAGCAAACATCAACGCCTGCTTTTTAAATTCAGATGATGAGTCAGACCATGGCCTCCTTAACTAGATGCCTGTCGCGTGGCTCGGAAACTAGTCAACTGTTGAAGTGGTAGATAGCGCCACCTAGTACAGATTATGCGACTTGCTTATTCAACTGTCACAAATAATTTAAAGAAGTGATACATGATATGTATAATCGACATTTTTTCTATTCTATTCGCCTTTTATGTGTATCAAATCCCACTTTTAAAAATTTTTAGTGTCTGTTGAATAAAACAGTTGCGCAATCTGTGCTAGGTGGCGCTGTCTACCGCTTCAACTGTTGTCTAGTTTTCGATCTACGCGACAGGCATCTAGTTAAGGAGGCTATGGTCAGATTCGTCCACCGTAACTTCGCCCAAGCAAGCAGATGACGAGTCTTACTCGTCAAATGTACCCAAAGGGTTAAACATTGATAATAAAGTACTTTTGAACATTTAAAAAACGATTTAGATTCGTTTGCTTGCGACAGCATGTTTCATCTCAACTCCATTATTTCTCGTGTAGAACGGCGGTCATTACTGTCACGGCCATTCGTAATGTCGATGTCGACACAAGCGTTGAAATATATATATTTAAGCTACACGCATTTCCTGCCTATAGTAAATCGTATGTATTGATGTTTTTTTTAAATAATTTTTAAATATATTACCATATAGTTTTAATATAATTATAACACTAGCACTTGTTATTAATATTCCATTTTCGTAAATGAAATTTACAAAATTTTGCTTAAGCCTAAATTTGTAGCAGTTTATTTAGCAAGCCTAAGCAGTTTAAGCCTAAGTTTGTAGCTCTTAAGATTATTTTTTAAAGAAAATTATCATTCATTGAGATAATTTTTTTTGTGCAATTTGTTTGTATATCGCAAAGAACATAAGTTATAAAGTTATTATTATTATATTATTTTTAACCATAATATCTCTTTGAAAAATTTTAAACTAAAAGAATGTGGAATTTCAGCTAATATAATGAATTAAGTTTAGATTTTATTGTTTCTTCATTTTCCATGGGACCAAAACCTGTATTTGGGGATTATAACGAAGGTATATGGTTGAAAAAGATAGTGCAAATATTTATTTTGCTTCCTGTAAGACGAATGTCTATTTCATACTTTTCTTTACTGCATTTAAGCATGATGTAATATATATATATATATATAAATAAATTTAACTTTGGTTAGGGGGCGTCCATAAATTACGTGAGATGTTCAGGGGGCAAGGGGTCGAGCTGAATCTTACCCAATCTTACATGGGGGAGAGGGAGGGGGTCTCGGAAAATATCACGTAATTTTCTCCGCAAAAAACAGTGTAAAATCGCGAGAAAATTGCTCCGTAGAAACAGAAAGTAACCAGAGTTCTCCTCCTTTTTTTCAAGGCACTTTCAGAGATGAGACATTTTCTTTTTCGCTGCCGCTAACTTTATGCGGTAATCTCAATAACCTCCAACCTATTAAATCACGACACATTACTATTATTAACCTACGGTAATTATTTCTGTATAAAAATAGTTGTAAAAGTCGGAATTTTCTCACTCTTGAAAGTGTCCAGAAAAACGAACTGTAAAATCGAACGCTGAATGTAACAATCTGAACCATGTTTCTAATAATTTTCTCCTTGCCGGCGAGCAAAACAAGTCTTTCTATAATCAAATGATAACTGTAGATAAAATATGGATTCGACATTTAAAAAAAAATAAAAATTAAAAATCGAAATTTATAGCAAAGGTTGAGTTGCACCGAAAGTAAGTGTGACTAGTAATAGAGCAAAGAAATCGAACATAGATGCTTATCAAAATTCTGTAAATTATCAAAACAGTAGTATTATCTATGTTTAGTTTCACAGTAATCTTTTCAGTAATAATCCATGGATTATAATGACTGAATTTAGGGATATAGCCAACTATTAAATCAGGCACAAACTTTTGAATTATAACACAATATTTTGCCCATATTTCTAAATAAAATAAGGAAAAGCTCGGATTCATACGAAACTTCTATATTCCCGGTCACGAAATTTAAAGGAAGTTATATTTTAATATGAACTCTAGAAATATTATTTCGGTTTTTAAATTTTATGTGCAAATATCTAGACAAAATTATAAATAAATTTCACTCGATTTCATTTCCATATTCTTTCTTTAAATTCAAATGTTAGAAATGATGAACTGAATTATTATTATTATTATTTACTTTCATAAGGAATGTGAAAAAAAAAAAAAAAAAAAAAAAAAAAAGAAAGAAAAAGAAAAAGAAAAATGAAAAGAAAATGAAAAAAGAACAGAAATTACTTGTTTAGCAGATTTTAAAAACAATTATTTTAGAAGATATATTAAAAGTTATGTTCAAAATATTGCAGCAAAATAATCTTTTGGTACAAAAAAAAAAAAAAAATGTCTTGAGATAAACATTCTATGACTTTTATAAAAACGAGAAACATCAATGTTTATTTGTTTGTTTATTTTTTTTAGGTATATACAATGTGTTATTTGTGAAAATTTACAGTTAAAAAAAAAAAAAAAAAAAAAAAAGAAAACTGTTTTTTAAAAAATGTTTTAATTTAAAATTGAGTCACTTTACTATAACTGATTTATCTATATTTTTATAATTTATTAATTTTGTGTTGTTTTAGAGTGGCTTTATTGAAAAATATTCAGTACAAGATTAACTTGGCATTACTCAGTAATGTAAAATGAGCTTTTGAAATTGAATAATTTTGAAAATCAGTTTGATGTCCTGTTTTTAATCAATTGTATAAAAAATTTCTATATTTATCAATATTATATACATATATTATTAAGCTGAAGAATTTCCTCTCTTTATTTATGAATTTGCAAATCAGAAAATACATTATTTTTTAACAGTTCTTAAAATATGTATTTTACTTAATTTTATTTGTTTATTTTTAAGAAATATTCTTTACCGTTTAACTTTGTTGAGTAAAAAAGGACTCATAAAATATATTCCTATGACATGAAAATCATATTTATAAAACTATACTTTGAAAAATATCACCGACATGCATAATAATTTATTGCATGTTTTATTGCATAAAACATGCAATAAATTTAAATGGGAAGGAATATTTCAGAATAAATGAAATAGAAGTACTCTTGTAATACCAATTAATGTATATATATATATGTATATATATATATATATACCCCGAGGCAGAAATTTACTATGCTTTCTGCGACAAGCTTCATCAACACCAAAATCTTTCTGCAGGAATAGTTTGTGAAGTTAACATTTTTCGAATTCAAAATAAATTATTTTCAAATAGTAAATAATATTCAGTATAACCAATGTATTTAAATTTTAACTAGGCACAAATGCATATGTCTGCACTATTGCAAGAAAATACTCTTTTTTTTTTTTTTTTTTTTTTTTTTTTTTTTTTAAGAAAGGTGAAAATAAATCTATTAATCTTAATTGCTTCAGATTTTTTGTTCACATTAATATACAATATTGTTTATAAAATATTCAATGAATTCAAACCATAAAATGCAGTAACGCATCAAAAATTACCTGCAAATTATTTAAGGCATTTAAATCATGAAATGTCTAAATTAAACAAATGTTACAGATACTTTTAAATTTTCATTACTTTTTTTTTATATTAAATATATATATTTAAATACGCAAATGCACTTATTTCATAAGATGCAAACCAAACAGCATAAAATATAATACGAACTCAAAATTAAAATACAACAAATTAAAAGTAAAAAGTAATATAGAATACTGAATATTATAATGAACTATAAATAATTTACAAAATTTATAGTTTTTGAGATTATTAGAAAGATGCAAGATAATATTCTAATACACATGATTCATTTTTTACATTATATACAAATTGCATAAAGATGTGTATTTGAAATCTAAAAAAATGTGATTTGACATTAAAAATTCAGAATGTATAATTTAATTATACCATCATTTAAATACATAAAGTAAAACAGAATACAAGATCAATGTAACACAATTATAGACAAACCATAGTCGAAATAATTTCATAAAAGATTGAGGCAAGTGAAATATTTAATTTTTAAGGCAATGTTGAAATGGGAAATTAAACAGATTTCATGGATAAAATCTATAATAGAAAATAATGATTACAGATGATTGAAATAATTAGAAATCAATTAAAAGTAGTTTTTGATATTGATATCTATGCGAATAAGTAAATAAAATAAATAAATAAAAGCATTTGCTGTTTAATTAGTATTTATTCAAAACAACTACTATCAGATAAAATTCCTTTTGTTAACAAAAGAAAAAAAAAATCAACAAAACCTTTGATTGGATTTTTATTCAAAATAACTATTTAATTTGAAATATTTCAATTTAAAAAATAAACATTTTTTAAAAATTCAAATGTTTAAAAAATGAAATAAACAAGCTGTAGAAACTAATAATAAGAGCATTTTTGTAAAATAAATTAATAATTTTTTTAACGACTTCATATGCTTAAACAACAAAAATTAAAGCTAAGAATTTTAATCACAATTAAAATAATCAATGATTAGTAAAGAAAAAAAATAAGAAAAGTTACCAATTTCATAACTTAAGATACCCATTAATATTTATTGCTAAGATCGTTTACTACATATAAAATGCTAAAAACCAATAAAGTATTTTTAAGATTAATTTCTTAATTTTCTATTTTTTGAAGCAAGGTTTGAAGCTTCATTTTTTAATTTGCGTGTAACTATAGACGTTACAAATTTTCCCATAGTCTTATTTCTGTATATATTTGTGAAATGTATTGCATAGTTTGAACCAAACATTAAAATTAATGCAGCTTTTAAAAATTTACTACCACGCACGTATGCATGCTTCGCATACATTGAAGAAAGAAAAAGCACTAGATGCAACTAATTTGTCGTGCGTAAATCAGAAAATGTATGAAAATCGGTACAACAGGAATCACGCACTTATTAAAAAAAAAAATCACTGGATGCAGCTATTTTGTTATGCATGAATCTGAAAATGCATCAAATATGAAATTCGGAAAATGGTCGCAAAGCCACATTCTTTCGAATAAACATATTTTTGCAATACAATAAATACACACGGCACGAGCGGCAGGCGCGGCTCGAAAACAAAGTGTGGAGACACGGAAATGAAGTTCCGATGTGAAGAGGTTACCAGTGAAAAGTGTCGATATACCGAATCGTATCACCGCATCACGAATCGCTAATGCATGCCGTATCAAAGCTAACCCAAGTGAATTACATCCGCTTTATCTCCTCTCCTTATTCAGGATTGAGGCGATCGTATCTGCAGAAACGATAATTTGTTTTGCAGAACAGTTTATAAACCATTCTTTGAGTTTCTTTCTCTTTCTCTCTCTCTCTCTCTTTTTAAACACATTTTCAAAATTTATTTGACTTCAGTAAAATCTTTCTGCAAGAACATTTCTGTTTCTGCGATATTGTCGCCGTGTCGCCGTGTTTCTGCCACGGGGTATATATATGTATATATCAATTTATATATAAATATGTAAAAGAGGTAGAAATTTTTGCTTTTTGTAAAAAAAATATTATAAACATATGTTTACATTCTTTATACACTTAATTGAGAACATCAAACTGCTATTCAAAATTTCTCGATCTCAAAATTTTATTCCTGTTTAATGAGTAATAATAAATCTATTTTGTAATTTTCTTAATTTAAATTTTAATAAAGAAATACATTTTAAATAACTTAGTTATATTTCTATATATATATGTATATATATTCTCTCTCTGTATATGTATTCTATATATATATAAACTGCTATTCAAAATTTCTCGATCTCAAAATTTTATAATAAATCTATCTTGTAATTTTCTTAATTTAAATTTTAATAAAGGAATATATTTTAAATAACTTAGTTATATTTCTATATATATCTATATGTATATATTCTAAAACGACACAATGTTAATAATCACGAGCCACGATTTAAGGCGTTCCTCTGCAAATGGAATGTTATTTTTTTTAAACGTGTACTAGGCTACATTTCAGTTACCGGAGAATTTTAACAGAAAGTTTTATTTTATTTAATGATGAGTGTAAAATAAAACAAATTATTACAATTTTTCGGTAGCCAAAAGGTAGTAAGTTAGAAACTATACGTGTGACGGTTTATAGGAACGCCAAAAGGCGTGTCTAACTGTTCAAAATAGGAAAATATGCAGAGCGCAAAGGGTTAAATTAAATTATTACGTACAAAAATAAAAATAAACACAAGGTTTTAACAAAAATACGCGAACTCGTAAAGAAAACAAAGTTGTCTTTTGTGCCCGTTTCAGTTTGCACGGAGTAAACTAACTTTTTCTGCAACGCATTTCGTTGGAAAACTGAATGAACTAATTTTAGTTTACGAACATTGTTTTGAAACGCACTGAATGCACTGAAAAATTTCACTAACGGCTAGTTCAAAAACTAACTGCACTAGTTGTACGAGTTTTGACTTTACGACTACGCCCTTTTATTGAAAATATGTGATTGAATGGTATGTATTTCTTACACACCACATACTTTCACCGCATATTTACCACATATTTTCACTAAAAATGCATTTTTCAACGCTATTGACACTCAAAATAAGGTTATTATTCTATAAGAAGTCAGCCGACGATAACAAAACACATTTACATTTAAAAAGCCCCAAAGTAAGTTACTTTGGGGTAAAGTCCTGCGCAGATCGAGTAAACTTGATCCTCACGCGACCTGCCAAAAGACTTTCGACCTGCAACCCGAACCGAACCCGCAGCTACTGACCCGCAAACCGACCCGCGACCCGCAAAAATATATTATTCAAATTTCATTACATAAAAAAACTGAATTAAAATTCTATTTCACGAAATACAGTTGTATTATTGAACATATGTTTTAGAGAATTAATTATTATACAAATACTACAAGTTTTTATTCATTATAAACCTAGTGTACAATTAAAATTATATTAAATATAACTAGTTTAATTATACAAAAAACTTCAGTGAATAATATAAAACTTTTTTTTGTATATTACATTAAAAATAAAAAATTCTTTTAAATATTCACTGTATATAAAAGAAGTAAATTAAGGAAGCAAATATTCGTTGGAAGGCAAGAAATTTTCTCATATAACGTTTTAAATATCAAGTATTGCTACTTATGCATTTCACCTTTATGAATTAAACTTGGCGGTGGTTGCATACTGCAACAACAAATTTCAATTCAAAATTGGAAAAACTGTCTCCGTAAATTTTTTATGAAATTTTTCTTTTATAGCTTACAAGGGAACTCTTTGAAGTGCTAATCGCCGGTTTTCTTGAAAAAAATTCTGACATAAGATTTAATCATGAATACCATCCTCCTAAAATATTAGCTGCTGAGTCGCAATAGATAAGCTATAAAAAATTATTAATGAAAGTATGCCTGCAATATTTCCAAAAAGCGCCTGTTTGGCGACTTCATTCTTCGGAATTTCATTGCAATGAAGATTTAATAGATGTAGATGTACTTCTTTCTTTTTGGTAGCCAAACGAACTCCATACGCTATAGAGCACATGAGAATTCAGACTAGATTAACAAAAACCAGATAATTTACCAGAGAGAGACTTACTTAGTCGAAATTCTAAATAATATTTAATATTTCATTTAAATAAGCTGCGTCAATAACAATTGCAAGAGCATTAACGCCAAGTTTTTAATAACGACATTAAAAAAATATATGATCAAGACTTTTATATAAATTTAATTAATTATAATTATATTTATAAATTTAACATTATATATTGAAACACAAAGCTGTTAAAAAAATAAATAAATAAATAAAAACTAAAATGAAAGCATTTCGTATCCGAACACATTTTTCTTGTAAGTCTAATCATTTTATTGGGCAGTACGAACCTTCGATGAACAAGCCACTCCACAGAATATGAGTTGTGTGGATCCAATATCTCATTAAGAGCTACGCAATGAGCAATTAGAGATGATCTATGATTCTACTCTAAATTTCGTCCTGTTTGTTGTTTGGGTTTAACGTCGCACTAGTACAGCACTGTGGTCAATTGGTGACGGTTTTCGATGCACTTCTGAGGATGGTCCGGTGACATCTGCAGGTGATAAATGGTTGCATCCTACGTATGTTATGTTTGCCTCGACACCCCCCCCCCCCACCTGTAAATTTCGCCGAGATGACTACAGATATAACATAACCGGATTAAAATCCAAAAATTAAAAAAACACCCTGGGTTAGCTGGGGTATCGAACCCATTCTTTTACACTTGAAGGCGAATAGCGAGGGTGACAAACTCACTCGGCCACGGAGGGTCTGAATTCAACATAACAATTATTTTTAAAACAACAAGATTTCGCAGTTAATAATTCTATAAAATTCCCTATGAAATTCATTGCGCAGTACTAGTGCAACGTAAAACCCAGTCAACCGTTTGAAATTCTAATGCATATTTTTACAAAATTGTTTATATTGTTGCGTACTTGGGGGTTCGTGAGTTGTCCGAGAATGAAAGGCCAAACTTACAAAAATTCAGTAATTTATTCACAGAAAGTTCCAGAAAAATACACGTCTATAAACCAAGTATCAGCTTCAATTCAACCAGCAAACACAGCTTAAACAACAGCTGTCAATAGCAAATCCACAGTACAAACTGTATAGCAATAACAAAGCAAGTCTCTTCCAAAGAGGCTCAAATCAATGCAAGCATTAGCGAAGCTGGCTGAGAACTGAACTAAACTAACTCCCTTGGCGAAGAAAACAGCCTTAGAACAGCCCCTGTAGAAAAGTATGGAAAGTTCCAGAAATTTCCGTATCCCATCAGCCAAGGAGATTAGAGCTTCCACATTTGGTATATCCCTAATAAGGATTTTCTCGCCAAGGTCGCCAAAAAAGCCGCCAAGGTCGGAAAAAGACGCCAAATTTGGCGCCAAATCCATTACCTGCCTTATTGGGGCTTTTTAATGCGTTTTTAAGGGAAAACAAGGCTATTTTAACGCTAAAACGGCTAGAAATACACAAAATTAGCACTTTATCAACTTACTAAGCCTCTCTGAAAGAATTTATACAAAAATAATCACAATTATTTACAATTTTGTAACACTGCCCCCCTCCCAAAATCTGCAAGTCCCGGGCAGTGCAACCCTTGGTCAAGAGGCGAAACTAAACAAATTTACACAATCTAAAATACAAAAACTAAGTTGCATATAACAATAAAATATAAATATAAATCAAGTGAGAAATATTTACAAAATTCCCGGATATGTACAAATATATTATACAAATATTTACATTACGCATGCGCAAATTTTACCAGTATTTGCATTTTAAATTTTGTCATTACCGATAATTGTGGTATTTGGCTAGCCTGTTATAGTGCACCATCTTCGGTTTTGATGACGGCGTTTTAGTGATCCGCACCACTACATCATTCAGCCTTTTTAAGACTGTGTACGGTCCCAGTTGCACTGTAACTTGGGAGACAGTCCTTTGCGTCGAACAGGATTCCACAACCAGACTTTGTCGCCTTTCTGGAACTTATGTTGTGTAGCCTTTAGATCGTACCTCGTCTGCATTTTCTCTGTTTCCATGTGAATCCGCTCCCGAGCAAAGTTCTGTACGTCTTCAAATCGTGCCTGGAGATCTTGGATGTACTCCTCGGGCGATGAAGGCGTATCTGGTGGACAACCAAACAGGAGATCACATGGGAGACGAAGTTCGCGTCCAAACAGCATCTGAGCTGGAGTATAGCGGGTGGTCTCATGGACAGCACTTCGATAAGCCAGCAGGAACAATGGCAACTTCAAGTCCCAATCCTGCCGGTTCCTTGATACTAGAAGAGAGAGGTTATTCAGGATGGTACGGTTGAAACTCTCGACTAGGCCGTCCGACTGGGGATGTAAGGGTGTTGTCTGGGTTTTGTCTACGCCGAGTAGTTGACACAGTCCTTCGAAAACAGCAGAGGTAAAGTTCCTACCTTGGTCGGTATGAAGTTGAAGGGGCGTGCCGTACCTTGACACCCATTGCTACACTAGGACCTCTGCGACTGTGCATGCCTCTTGATCGGGAATGGGATATGCCTCAGGCCACTTGGTGAAATAGTCCATCACGACGAGGATGTATTTATTTCCACTGGAGGTCCGTGGCAAAGGATCCAAGATGTCGAGTGCAATCCGTTCAAATGGTGCTCCCACGTTATACCGTTGCAGTCTTCCTCGACTTCGTTTCTGCGGGCCTTTACGGGCCGCACAAGCATCACAGGATTTACACCATTTCTCCACATCCTCCCTTGCCTTGCACCAGTAGAAGCGTTCCCGAACTTTATGCTGAGTCTTCATTACCCCAAAATGGCCTCCGGTAGGGCTACTATGCAGTTGTTCTAAAACATATGGAATTTTTGATCTTGGTAATACAATTTGCCATCTGATGCTTTTCCCATCATCAGATTTCCACTTTCTGTATAATACGCCGTTTCTGTTATGAAGAGAGTCCCAAAGTGCCCAATAACTTTTCGTAATAGGACTAAATCTGGAAATGTCCTGCCAGGTAGGTCTGCTGCTGGTCGTCTCCTTCAGCTGTAATATTGGCTTTATGTCAGGATCTTCCAACTGGGCTTGTCTAAGTTCTTCGTCACGCCATGGATCTTGTTCTGATGGTGTTGAGACAGTAACTTGGCAGGCAACCGGATTTATCGGTAGGTATTTCTGTTCGGCTCTAGAGCAGTACTTGCAGGTTTCCAAGAAGGGCTTTCGTGACAAGGCATCTCCATTACCATGTAGAGTCCCTTTACGATGACGTATCTCAAAGTCATATTCCTGGAGGCGTTGTATCCACCTGGCAATCTGTCCTTACGTGTTCTTGAACTGGAGCAACCACGTTAAAGATGCATGGTCAGACCGGAGCAGGAATCTTCTGCCTTAGAGGTAATGATGGAAATGTTCTATGGCCTTTTACGATGGCGAGTAGCTCTTTCCTGGTGGTACAGTAATTTTACTCTGGTTTAGACAGGCATTTACTCCAATAGGCAATGACATGTTCTTGACCATCAATTTCCTGCAACAGAACAGAACCGACAGTCTCATGGCTGGCATCTGTATTAAGTATGAACTGTCTGTCGTGCTGTGGATACGTCAAGATAGGCGATGATGTTAAGGCCTCTAAGTCGCTTGAACGCATTTTCACATTCATCTGTCCACAAGAATTTCTGTTTGGCTTCCGTCAGCTTGTGGAGTGGTCTGGCAATATTTGAGAAACCCTTGACAAACTTCCTGTAGTAAGTGCATAACCCCAGGAAACTTCGTAGTTGGTGTACATTTTCAGGGCGACTCCAGTTCTCGACTACAGAGATCTTCTCAGGATCAGTTCTCACACCTTCGGCAGAGATCATATGGCCGAGGTAGCTCATTTCACGACGGAACAAGTTACACTTGCCTGGATTCAATTTGAGGTTAGCCATTCTGAGTTTCTCCAGCACCTTTCGGATGTTTCGTAGATGGTCTTCAAAGGTGCGCCCCACAATGATAATATCATCCAAATACACCAGACAGGCTTCATAGGAAAGTCCTTTTAGCACTGTCTCCATCAGGAGTTCAAAGGTGGTAGGTGCATTACATAATCCGAATGGCATAACTTTAAATTGCCACCGTCCTTGTCCCGTGGTGAATGCCCTCTTCCCACGATCGTCAAGATGTAATTCTACTTGCCAGTAACCGCTCTTCAGATCCAAAGTCGAGAACCATTTATTGCCAGTAAGTGTGTCTAATGTGTCGTCAATTCTGGGAAGAGGGTAACTGTCTTTCTTCGTGATGTCATTCAAACGACGATAATTCACGCAAAATCTTGTTGAACCATCCTTTTTTCGCACCAGTACTATAGAAGAGGCCGAAGGACTCGTTGATGGCTCGATGACGTCATTGTGCTGCATTTCATTTAGAAGTACAGTGACCTCTTCCTGTTTAGCAAATGGAAGTCTTCTTGGATGTTGTTTGATTGGAGGATGATTTCCTGTATCAATTCTGTGCTGGGTGATGTTCGTTCTCCCGACGTCTTCAGGTGTTCGAGAAAAAAGGTCTTTAAATTCTTGGAGTAGATTCTCCGCAGCACACCTCTGTTCACTCCGTAATTCTGCATTCTTGAGTAGTTCCGTTGTTAATTGCTCAGAAGACTTGGATTCGGTTGATTGCGTGGGGCGATTGATGCACGTAACAAGAGTGCAGGTTGCTAATACCTCATCCTTCTTCACTGTCTGGACCTTATTGCTGTTGTGTGTGACTCTCACAGGAATAGTACTCTTTGAGGGATCAACTAGAGATGAAGCTACCAGAACTCCTCTCGGGCTATTGTCTATAATCGGGTATTCAATCAGTCCATAGCGAAAGTATTGCTTGGTAGGAGGTGTTCCTGAAACTAATTTCTCTGTGTGTGGAGGTGGAAATTTCAGACTTGGCTATTATCTGGCAAATTGGTTGAATGTCTTGATTTTCAGTGTTGAACACAGCGATGTCTTCCGAACTCGAATGCAGTTCATTATTCTTGAAGTCCAATTTAAAGTTAAATTTTCTCAGGAAATCAATTCCAATGATTAGAGGATCTCTTATATCAGCCACATATGCCACATGATGGTAACTGGCATTCCGAAAAGTGATGATCAAGTTCATTTTTCCATATATTTTGATTTCGTCTCCGGTCACAATCTGGAGTTTAACGCAGGGCGGCGTCCAGATGATCTTCTCTTTTAGTTCTTGAGCCAAATCCGTTCTAATGATGGTCACGTTGGCTCCCGTGTCCAGAATCATCCGGCAGGCGGTGTTGTTAATTTGGCCATAGACCTAAAGTCTATTATCGCCGCCACTCATCGATGAGACATGAAATACTGTAAACTGGGGCTCTTTAACTTCAGGCAACCTCCGCCCCGCCAGATGGCCTTCTCCTAGTTTCCCTGTAGTGATGGTGAAGCCGGGTGATTTCCTTTAGTTGGTCGTACAGGGCAGTTCCTCTTTACATGACCATTCCCTCCACAGCCCCAGCACTTTATCAGCCGATCCTTTATTTCCCTATTATTTTCCAGGCTGCGCAATCTCTTTAAGGTCTCTCCGAGATTTCTCTTCATTTCATTTTCATCATCAGGCGTATCATTTAATGAGACTGCTCTTATGGTGTGGCGATCTTTACGGGAGGCTTGTTGGGCTGACTCTATCCTAAGTGCATAGCCTAAAGCTGATTCTACGTCTCTGATGTTGGAGAGTCTCAGCGCTTTTTGAATTTCTGGATCACGAACAGCATCGATAAAGTACTGAAGAGCTAAGTCGTTTCAAGTGTCAGCATGACAGTCTGAGAATGTTAGGTGTGACAGTCTCTGAATGTCCGTTGCCAGCTCTTGCAAACTTTCGCCCGTTTTCTGGTAACGAGATTTTAGCTGGAGGCGACTATAGCCTTAGAACACTTCTCTCCGAACCGTAGCTCCAGTGCTCTAGTCAGGGCCTCGAAGTCGTTCCTTTCTTCTTTAGAAACATTTCTCAGTATCTCGTCTGCATCTCCCCGTAATGCTGCTGCTAAATGGACTGACTTAGCGGTAGAGTCCCAGCCGTTAGCTTCAGCTACGCTGGAAAACTGCGTCTTATATACATGCCAGGAGGAACTGCCGTCTTAGGTGGATAGCTTAATAAATTCCTGATTCTGGATTCTTCTATCTTTCCTTTCAGTTTCCTGAGGCATGGATTCTAACTTTTCTTCGAGATTCCGAATCTTGCTCTGCAGTTCATTCCCTATTACTTCTTCGTTCCACTCTTCTTTCATTTTTCTGTCAAGATCTTCCTCCATTCTCTTAAACTTGCTTTCTATCCCTTGCTTTCTATCCCAGCTCTTGATCAAAATTTTCTTTAAATTTCTCCTCAAAATTTTCTTCTATCTTCATAAATCTGTCTTCAAAAATCTTTTGTATTTTCATAACATTTCCTTTATCTTCATAGCTTTCTCTTCAAAACTCTCTTCTATTTTAAAAACTTTCTCTTCTATTCCATCCATTCTATTTTCCATCACCTTTAATTTACCCCCTATCGATTCTTTCACCGTTGAAAGCTCTCTCTTCATCTTATCTTGATTAGATTTAATTTCTTCGGTCAAACTGGCTTCCATCTTTTCCTGAACTGCTTTCATTTCCCTTTGTCCTGTTTCTATTTTCTCTATCAATCCGGTTTCCATCTTTTCCTGTCCGGCTTTCATTTCATTCATCTCTTGTCTCAGGCTATCTTTCGTCTCTCTCTGTCCTTCTTTCATTTCTCTTTGTCCTTCTTTCATTTCAATCATCTGGGTAGCTAAGCTTTCTAGAAGTTTCTTCATCTCTTGCTCCATAGCTCTAGTTATCACCATTCACAGACAACCCCACTCCTGACACCAGAAATGTGGCGTATTGGGGGTTCGTGAGTAGTCCGAGAATGAAAGGCCAAACTTACAAAAATTCAGTAATTTATTCACAGAAAGTTCCAGAAAAATACAGGTCTATAAACCAAGTATCAGCTTCAATTCAACCAGCAAACACAGCTTAAACAACAGCTGTCAATAGCAAATCCACAGTACAAACTGTATAGCAGTAACACTTAAAGCAAGTCTCTTTCAAAGAGGCTCAAATCAATGCAAGCATTAGCGAAGCTGGCTGAGAACTGAACTGAACTAACTCCCTTGGCGAAGAAAACAGCCTTATATACCCCTGTAGAAAAGTGTGGAAAGTTCCAGAAATTTCCGTATCTCATCAGCCAATGAGATTAGAGCTTCCATCTTTGGTACATCCCTAATAAGGAGTTTCTCGCCAAGGTCGCCAAAAAATCGCCAAGGTGGGAAAAACTCGCCAATTTGGCGCCAAATCCATTACCTGCCTTATTGGGGCTTTTTAATGCGTTTTTAAGGGAAAACAAGGCTATTTTAACGCTAAAACGGCTAGAAATGCACAAAATTAGCACTTTATCAACTTACTAAGCCTCTTTGAAAGAATTTATACAAAAATAATCACAATTATTTACAATTTTGTAACACTGCCCCCCTCCCAAAATCTGCACGTCCCGGGCAGTGCAACCCTTGGTCAAGAGGCGAAACTAAACAAATTTACACAATCTAAAATACAAAAACTAAGTTGCATATAACAATAAAATAGAAATATAAATCAAGTGAGAAATATTTACAAAATTCCCGGATATGTACAAATATATTATACAAATATTTACATTACGCATGCGCAAATTTTACAAGTATTTGCATTTAAAATTTTGTCATTACCGATAATTGTGATATTTGGCTAGCCTGTTATAGTGCACCATCTTCGGTTTTGATGACGGCGTTTTAGTGATCCGCACCACTACATCATTCAGCCTTTTTAAGACTGTGTACGGTCCGTCCCAGTTTTACTAAGCCTCTAATAATCAATTTACTAAGCCTCTTTGAAAGAATTTATACAAAAATAAACACAATTATTTACAATTTTGTAACAATATTATTATTCGTAAACTTATATAAAATAAATTGCCAGAAATGTAACAAGCCAAAAAGTAGTAGTTATGCAGTTGTTTTTCCATTTTTAAATAACCACCTCCGTAAAGGATCAAAATTGTAATAGCACATCTACGGAACATCTCTAGAAATGTATCACAGACTGTCGCCATTGTATAGCTGTGGTGCGAATTAAAACTTAAAACATACTCAACCTCAAATATCTTAAATAATTTAATTTTGGTTTATTTATTTGAGTATTGATTTCAATTAATTATTCTAATAATCAGATGTTCAATGAAATTTTAAAATTCATATTGGTCGCCAATTGCCCATTGCGCTGCACTAGTGCGACATAAAACCCAGCCAACCAACCTATAAATCAGATTAGTTTTTAAAACGTCTGCAAATTTATTAAATGCACATGCCGAGAGCTTCAGAGATTGAATTACTCCAGATTATAAAAAGCTGTAGTAATGTAAAAGTAATTTTGAAATTGAAATTGCATTATTTTAAATAAATGCAATATTGAAACATTACATAAAATAATTGAAAATATAGGATCTTTCATAAAATATAACGTCACTTTTTCTAAATAGAAATTTCTAGATTTCAGAAAATATCTTGAATGTTGAGTAGGTTTTAACGTCGCACTATAGCTACGCAGTGGAAAATTAAAAAACGGCCTTATATTCACAATTAGGGATGTTCCTCCGCGGAGGGGATGGCTTCCTTGCTTCAGTAACCCCTAAAGCGATAGAAAATACTACACTCCTATATTTAAGTTCTTTGGCATCATTGAAGGAAGGTTAATGCGATTTGGCGATGACTTTTTTCGTATTTGGCGTTCAAAACGTAAAGTTATTAATTTTTTTTACCAGTGATTTAAGTGCAACGTAAACGATATTCTATATTTTTTTGAAGGAAATCTGTGATTAGCACTTGAAAGAGTTCCCTTGTTAGACGAATAAATCATTTATTTCTTGTCTTTTAATATTATTGGTCTTTTCAGATGGCTGCTGATTTACAACGAAGAAGATTTGCTTGCCCCTGAAAGGGTTAAACTGCAATGAAGGAAGAAAGAATATCATCTAAGCTCAGCATTCAAATAATTATATAAATAAAAAAGTAAGATAAAAATTTTTTTCGAAGAAAAATATTTTGCAGGTCAAAAATTGATGCTAACTCGCCCCGCGAAAAAGGTAACCGCAGATACCGGACCCGATGCAGGACTCTAGTTTGGAGCAAGCAGTCTGTTGTTCAATGTATTGCTCACACTCACTCATAGGATCGCTGCAGTCGTGTTTGTGACCTTTATGCAGAAAACCCTGCGCACTAAATCTAATAGGAATATCAATGCTTGCGCGCGTACTCAACATTAGGAAAGGCGAAAATCCAACGATAAGTCTAAAAAATTATAATATCAAAAATAAAACTATAAGTGGAAAATTTTATAAGCCTCACTAAACAACGTAAATGGAACATAGCACTGCCACTCCCTTTCATGTTACAGCGTTCAATACACAAAGGTTCAAACGCATTTTTCAAACGTCAATGGATTGTAAATTACCGAGAAGCACGTAAGAAGCACAATCATGTCAAAATCAGTAGTAGTTTCCCTAAAGGATTTTACTGGTGTCAGTAGATTTAGAAAATAAATGGAAAAAACAATGTTTCTTTCTTTTCTTTTTTTTTTTTTTTTTTTTAATTTGGAAATTCAAAGCTGCCAACCTAATCCGGCAAATGGTTATTACCGCCCTTTTTTCTACACCACTTAATTTTTAAAGTATTTTTCTTCAAATGTATTTGCGATGAAATAGGAAGATAAAAATTCTAAGAAATGTCTGGTGTAGAAAAAGGGGCGGTACTAACAATTTGCCGGATTAGGTTGGCAGCTCTGGAAATTACTGTGAATATTGTAATGCGATTTTTTGAAACTAGGGCTAGAAAAAAGCTGAATTCTGTTGCAAGCATATTATTTTAAGCTTCAAAATAAATTTATACATATATATATATATATATATATTGCTTATCCTGTAGTGAAGGATATAATTATATTTCTTTTTATTGTTAGTGAAGATAATTTTATACTAATTGGATTAAGTTTGAAGCGTAATTAATAATAAAAATATCTTATAATTAAATACTTACTGCCTTTTTTTTTTTTGTTAAGAGAAATACTTAAAATAAAATTCCAACATGAATTTTCTGAATTATAGTTAATTTTTGTCATGTCGTTTAAAAACAACATTAATAAAACATTACAAACTCATAGTTGTTAATTATTCCGAAGCATTTTTTGCTCCGCTTTTATTTCACACCTTTTTATTTTTAGAATAATTTTCAGTGCTACATAACTACGATAGTAGAACAAAGAATCGCTCTTAACACTTTTGCGGCCACTGACGTAAATTCACGTCATTTGAAAATCTCTAACTTCACCAGTGGGCGTTTCTTTCGCAATTTGTATATTATTTATTTCTAAAAAATATACCCATTATTCATATTTGTGCTATCAATATATAGAGCTTTGCTTAGAAAGAGTATAACTATAATGTATATCCATATGTAATATAAATGTGAATACAGAAAATTACGTTCTGAAATATTGCAACCAGGGAGAATAACGCCCACAAGCAGACCTTACTGCGAAAAAGACAAAAACATGTGGTCGCGAAAGTGTTAAAGAATAGTGGTATGAAATAAAGGCAGAGCTAAAAATGCTCTCCAATAAATTAAAATGTTGGCAACTCTGCAAGCTAAATTATTATCCAGACAGATTACATAAGAAATTGCGATGAATAATTTTTCAGCTTATATTAATACAGGAGTCGTACTCTCCGCCCTTTTTTCAGGACCCTCTGATATGATTGAGAAAATTTCAAATTTATTGCTGTCACTATTTTTATAAAATAATCTTTACCCTGTATAATAATGACACATTACTATAACTATATCTATAGATGCCAACTTAGCACCTTTATGGCTACCGGAAAAATGTAATTGAAAAATTTATTTTCTTTAATCAGTGAACTGTAACGGTTTTCACAGATAAAGTTAACTAAAAAAAATTATCAAAATTTTCCGGTAGCCAAAAGATGCTAAGTTGGAAACTATAAATATATCAGAAGTATTTCTGCATGAAAATATCCCAACGGGCACGGAACGTTTAAAAAATATTGAAAAATAGTTGTAAGTGTTGATTATTCGTTAGGTTGTTGTCTAAACGTTTTTTTATACCATTATAAAACGATGTTTCTTAAAGATAAAAATGTGAAATATCAATTCTGTTTTTTCAAAGTTTCTAAAACAATGTCTAATGGTTTTTGAACCCTTTAAGTACTGAATTATTTGAAGATTTTTATGCCCATGGGGCGGATTTAATTTGTCGCATCAATATATCGTAGTGTGCTTGTCCCGCCCTTTTCTTCACACTAGTAATTTTTTAAAGTAATATTCTCCAAATGTAATTACGATTAAAAATAAGAACAATATTCTAAAAAGATACTGGTGTGAAAAAAGGCGGGGCTAACAATACTATGGTATATTAATATGTAAAAATAATACTTTTTATTTGGAATATACTTATATTGGTGATATAAATATATTTTTGAAACAGCATTTTAGTTACAATATATAAATAAATACATAAAGAAAACAAAATAAAAATATTTATATAGAACAAGAACCAATTTAAAGTCTAATAATTTTGTATACCGTGTGTTATTTTTCAAAGCATGTCGGTAAATGCAAAGTTACCTGGCATTGTTTGCATTTCCAAGTAGTTTCTTTTCTTATTTTATGTTTATAACATACGCGACACCGTTTTGTAGGATGTACAGTCAGCCAAAAAAAAAAAAAAAACGCCCCCCCCTCCACCTAATTTCGCCGTAAATTATCGTAGAAACATGCGGCTGGTACCTATCGATCTGTAATAACGTCTAGTTTTTAATGTTGTAGTTAGATTTTGCTTAAGGGGTTATCTACATATTAAAACAGGCATAAAACTCATTTTTTTCAGTGACGACTCCTACTTTTGACCTCATATTCAGATTTCTGAGATCAAGGCAGTTCGGAAAACATACCTATTTATACACTTTAAATCAATTCTAAACAGAGTTACACGTGAAAATGTGTTAGGGGACCGTCTATACATTTAGAAAAAATAAATCGTGATCTACCACACAATATACATTATTTATTAAATTTCACACCGGAAGAAAAGTTCAGAAATGTTAGTTATAAAACAAAAAACGATTCAAATTCGCAGAACTTTCTGAGTTAGCTTATGAATTAAAAGATTTTTATTGGTTTCAATTTTTAAACATTGAATAGTTAAATACAACACTTATAGCTTGAATCATATGAACCTTACAATGTTGAATTACAAAAATCTAGATACCAAGGTAAAAGAACAATAGTAATAATGATGATAATATTAATAGCGGTTAAAAAAAAAAAGTGTTTAATATTTAAAAAAAAAAAGAATTATCTACTTCTTAAAAGCAAAAACTGTTTTATTTAAGAGACAAAAATTTAAGTTAAAATACATATATAATAAAATATGTATATATATAAACAATTAAAATCTATTATCTAACAATTATTATCTACTTCTTGTTGGGTATATTTTTATTTTATACAGTAAGCCTCCCATGAAAGTGTTACTATAAAGATTTACATTTAATTTTAGGCGTGCAAACCAACAATAGATAATATACAAAAATATAGATAAAAGAAAGGATATTTAATATTTTCGCGACCACTGACGTAGTTTCACGTCATTTTGAAATCTGTAACTCCTTCAGTGGGCGATTCTTTCACAATTTGTGTGTTACGATATTTCTTAAGAATATTCTTTATATTCATATATAAATAAACAAAATAGTATGAATACAAATACTTTCACTAGAAAGAGTATAATTATTATGTATATCCATATGAAAAGAAATATGGATATAGAAAAAACGGTTTCCTATTGCCTAGAACGAGTATTCCCCGTTCTGCAGTCGTCTACTGTACTTGAATTCTTAATTTTAAATGCGTAAAATCTATATCTTTAAAAGTAATAAGACATGTTACTTTGTATTAAATTCTTTTTCCGTGATAAATGTGACGCCAGTTTTACGCCGTGATTAGAATAATAGAAAATAAATAATATTGCGCTTTGTTTCAATAAGAGATATTAAACACTTAAAAAAAAAAAAAAAAACCACTTTATTATTCAGTATTAAAAAAACATTTAATAAAAAATTTATATTTTATTATGTTACGTCATGCGATAAAATTTAAATAGCATAAACGGTAGAGTAATCGAATGCGAAAATGTCACAACAGGATTAAAACAGAAAATTTGTTTTAAAAAATCTGATAAAAATTAATAAAAGTCAATTATATTAATTAAGAAAAAGGAAAAAAAAGTGTATTGTTCACAGCGCATTGCTCTTTTTAAAACTAATAGTCCTCGTCTTACTGCGTTTTTTTACCGTCATGATACTTAACTTGAGGTGTACGAATCGTAGAATATTCAAGTTAAAAACAAAAGACAAAAGGAACAAAATAGAATTTTAGCAGTGAGAAACGGAAACGTTATGTAATATTTAAGAACAAAGACTTAACATTTCAGAATCGAGTATAAACCTCTTTGCGACGGAAGCCACGCCTTTACACAGTTTTTCTACAACTTTACATTATAAAACAAAATTATTTTACATACTTCCAATTAAATCATTTAAATTTTGTATTCAGCATTCGATGTAGTAAATACCATTGACATTTATGCATACCAGCGTCACATAGAGAGTCATATACGAATACAGAAACTAGTTTTTTTTACTAATGTTTCCGCAATATAGAGGCGGGGCTTCATTTCTTTTGGAAATTTTTTCACAATCTCTCGCTTGCATTGCGATAATTTTATAAAAATGATCCAATTTGTATCATAAACATCGAAATGTTGCTTAGAAAATAATTAGAATAACATTAAGGTAAATTAAAATAGTTTTTCGTCAAAATATATACAGATATTTACTCACAAAGGATACAAATTATTCTAAGTGACGGCCCCCTAACAACACTAAAAAATGAAATATCACCGTAACTCAAAAAATAATGTTAATAACGAGTTGTAAATTTGGAAACCCATGTTTTTCATGATGCCCGTTCTATTTATGCAAAAATTAACATAGGTCATAATTCATAATTTTTTCAAATATGAAATTATTAATAATTTTCATATTTCAAAAAAAAAAAAAAAAAAAATCAAAAATATGCATGGAATATGTTTGGGTCACTTCATTCTATCATATAAAAAAAAACAGAATTTGAATATCATAATTATTTTGGAAGATATGAATTAATGTTTGTCACATTCATTTAACATTAGCGCCCTCATAGTTTGACAGCTTATAACTCTGTGAAGAATTGAGCAAAATAAATAAACTATACCATTTTCCGCGATGATTTTGTCCAAAGAATTCAAATAAATTATAAAAAATGGGGGTTACCATTGAAAAAAATGAAGTTGATGCCAGTTTTAATATGTAGACGACCCCTTAAGCAAAATCTAACTATATCATTATACACTAGACGTTATTACAAATCGATTGGTACCAACCACATGTTTCTACGATAATTTACGGCGAAATTAGGTGGGGGGGGTGGCGTTTTTTTTTTGGCTGACTGTACCTTCAATTCTGCTGCCGGAATATTCTCCGGAAAATGTGCCCAATTTTTCGCTTGCAAACGATGTGGCGCATCGCTACTTGTAGGACGCCCACGGATATAATAATATGGCCGGACCACTTGCGCCATTAATTCTTCAGGGATTTCTAAACAAAATTGAACAATGCCTGTTTTGGTTTCACAATTGACTTTACTATGTAGAACATGTGAATTAAAAATAGTCATGTCTATTAGATAAAACGCCATTTTTTTTTTGTAATATTTCATGCATTTTCTCATAACAGGAAAGCACGCTAGCAATTGGTCCTGTTTATCAACGTCTCCCATAAATCTATTGTATTCGATTACACATGATGATTTGATAATTTTGTCAAAATTGTCATCATTCTTTTTTCGCTTCCCTGTATCAACTAAATCAATATTTGAATACATCTTCCTTATCTTTCCATCTTAGAGCTAACAAACCGTGGGAGGATAACATTTTGGCCTCTTCTTTTTTTAGTTTGAAGGAAGCAAGCTCTTTTGGCATGCGTTTTCTGTTCTTTCGCACAGTTCCAACTACATTTGTATCTTGTTCTAGTAATTTTAAATATAATTGTGGAGTCGAATACCAATTGTCCATGCATAGTGTGTAGCCTTTTTTCAAAATTGGTTGCGCCACTTCTAGAACAACACTCTCAGACGCTGGTATATCAGTCCCCGCCCACCGGCGGGGGTGAAGCAAACATAGCCTCCTTAACTAGACCTCCTTAACTAGGCCTCCTTAACTAGATGCCTGTCGCGTGGCTCGGAAACTAGTCAACTGTTGAAGCGGTAGACAGCGCCACCTAGTACAGATTATGCGACTTACTTAACTTATTCAACTGTCACAAATAATTCAAAGAAGTGATACATGTTATCTATAATCGACATTTTTTCTATTCTATTCGCCTTTTATGTGTATCATATCCCACTTTTAAAAATTTTTATTGACTGTTGAATAAAACAGTTGCGCAATCTGTGCTAGGTGGCACTGTCTACCGCTTCAACTGTTGCCTAATTTTCCAGCTACGCGACAGACATCTAGTTAAGGAGGCTATGGTCAGACTCGTCCACCGTAACTTTGATCAAGTAAGCAGATGACGAGTCTTACTCGTCAAATGTACCCAAAGGGTTAAACGTTGATAATAAAGTACTTTTCAACACTTAAAAAACGATTTAATTTCGTTTGCTTGCGACAGCATGTTTCATCTCAACTGCATTATTTCTCGTGTAGAACGGCGGTCATTACGGTCACGGCCATTCGTAATGTCGATGTCAACACAAGCGTTGAAATATATATTCAAGCTACACGCATTTCCTGCCTATTGTAAATCGTATGTATTGATGTTTTTTTAAATACTTTTTAAATATATTACCATTTAGTTTTAATATAATTATGACACTAGCACTTGTTATTAATATTCCATTTTCGTAAATGAAATTTACAAAATTTTGCTTAAGCCTAAGTTTGTAGCAGTTTAATTAGCAAGCCTAAGCATTTGAAGCCTAAGTTTGTAGCTCTTAAGATTTTTTTTTAAAGAAAATTATCATTCATTGAGATAATTTTCTTTGTGCAATTTGTTTGTATATCGCAAAGAACATAAGTTATAACGTTATTACTATTATTTTATTTTTAACCATAATATCTCTTTGAAAAATTTTAAACTAAACGAATGTGGGATTTCAGCTAATATAATGAATTAAAACCAATGTAACATTTAAAATGAGATAAAAAATACAAAAATTTAAAACTTTAAAAATACATTTTAATTAAAAACATTAAAACATAAGACAGACGTTTCGGCTAGAACATTAGCCCTCCTCAGTGTCAAACATACAAGCACAAACAACATTTACAAAAATTCGTAATACATCATAGCAAGATTAAATATTCAGGAGGAATAGCTTTAGCCCCGTTCAAGGCAGAATGTTGCATTTTGGTAAAAGCGCCCTCTAGAAAAATACGGGATTCATAGATATTTATATTAGAAGCTAAAATTTTAAAGTTTTCAAAATCTGGAATATGATCACTATTGAGGGAATGGACTACGAGTGATCATACTCCAGATTTTGAAAACTTTAAAATTTTAGCTTCTAATATAAATATCTATGAATCCCGTATTTTTCTAGAGGGCGCTTTTACCAAAATGCAACATTCTGCCTTGAACGGGGCTAAAGCTATTCCTCCTGAATATTTAATCTTGCTATGATGTATTACGAATTTTTGTAAATATTGTTTGTGCTTGTATATTTGACACTGAGGAGGGCTAATGTTCTAGCCGAAACGTCTGTCTTATGTTTTAATGTTTTTAATTAAAATGTATTTTTAAAGTTTTGAATTTTTGTATTTTTTATCTCATTTTAAATGTTACATTGGTTTTAATATATTAATGAGACGTATAAATTATGTTTAATTTTATTATAATTATAAATAATGAATTAAGTTTAGATTTTATTGTTTCTTCATTTTCCATGGGACCAAAACCTGTATTTGAGGATTATAACGAAAGTATATGGTTGAAAAGGATAGTGCAAATATTTATTTTGCTTCGTGTAAGACGAATGTCTATTTCATACCTTTCTTTACTGCATTTAAGCATGATGTAATATATATATATATATATATATATATATATATATAAATAAATTTAACTTTGGTTAGGGGGGCGTCCATAAATTACGTGAGATGTTCAGGGGGGGAGGGGGTCGAGCTGAATCTCACCCAATCTTACATGGGGGAGAGGGAGGGGGTCTCGGCAAATATCACGTAATTTTTTCCGCAAAAAACAGTGTAAAATCGGGAGAAATTTGCTAACTTTATGCGGTAATCTCAATAGCCTCCAATCTATTAAATCACGACACATTACTATTATTAACCTACGGTAATTATTTCTGTATAAAAATAGTAGTAAAAGACGGAACTTTCTCACTCTTGAAAGTGTCCAGAAAAACGAATCGAAAAATTGAACGCTGAATGTAACAATCTGAACCATGTTTCTAATAATTTTCTCCTTGCCGGCGAGCAAAACAAGTCTTTCTATAATCAAATAATAACTGTAGATAAAATATGGATTCGACAGTTAAAAAAAATAAAAATTAAAAATAGAAATTTATAGCAAAGGCTGAGTTGCACCGAAAGAAAGTGTGACTAGTAATAGAGCAAAGAAATCGAACATAGATGCTTATCAAAATTCTGTGAATTATCAAAACAGTAGAATTATCTATGTTTAGTTTCACAGTAATCTCTTCAGTAATAATCCATGGATTATAATGACTGAATTTAGGGATAAAGCCAACTATTAAATCAGGCACAAACTTTTGAATTATAACACAATATTTTGCCCATATTTCTAAATAAAATAAGGAAAAGCTCGGATTCATACGAAACTTCTATATTCCCGGTCACGAAATTTAAAGGAAGTTATTTTTTAATACGAAGTCTTGAAATATTCCGAACGGTTTTTAAATTTTATGTGTAAATATCTAGACAAAATTATAAATATATTTAACTCGATTTCATTTGCATATATATATATATATATATATATATATATACACTGCTCAAAACAATTAGAGGAGCAAACAAAAAAGTGAAGAAAACCGAGCGAGACACCCATGTATTGGCATACAATGGATAGTACACGTGTATTAATGCGCAACACAGAAAAAAGACGTAAAAAAATATGGAATTAAGCTTTAATTCTTCGAAAAAAAAGAAAAAAACATGAAACGATGATTAAGGGCAACAATTCTGTTACATGGAAACAATAAAAAATGTACTGTTTAGACATGATGCATACGTTTTTAATAGGGTGTGTGGTCTCCTCGAACAGCTAAGACTGTTGAACACCTGTTTGGCATGGATGCGATGAGGTTATCGATTAGTCTTTGGGGAATACTGTTCCACTCCTCAAGAAGTGCAATCTCCAATTCTTGGACAGTAAAAGGCGGCCTTGGTCGGGCAGCAATGCGTCGTCCGAGCATGTCCCAAACATGCTCGATTGGATTTAGGTCAGGAGAGCACGCTGGCCAATCCATACGCTGTATTGTTTCAGCTTCAAGCATGTTCTCCACCAGACGAGCTACATGCGGTCGGGCATTATCATGCTGTAAAACAAAGGAATTTCCAATGGCTGCAGCGTAAGGGATGACATGAGGTCGCACTATCTCGTCTGCATACTTTCGGGCCGTCAAAGTGCCATTTCGAATGATATGCAGGTCCGTACGTCCGCCTATGCTGATTCCACCCCATACCATCCAACCAGCTCGTCTGTATTGTGACCTTTCACGAATGAATGCGGGGTTATTTCGAGTGCCCCTGTCCCTCCATACCAGAACACGTCGGGTGTCGCACTCCAGACTGAATCGGGACTCGTCTGTAAATAACACTTGGCTCCAGGCATGTTGATCCCAATCTCGATGTTCAGCAGCCCATCTTCTTCGGTCCGCACGGTGGCGGGGGGTCAACGGAATGCAGATCATTGGCCTACGAGCATAGAGCCCTCCCTCGTGAAGCCGATTACGTATTGTTTGGGTGGACACCCTTCGTCCTGTTGCCAAGAGCAACTGTCTTTGGAGCTGCGTAGCATTGTCTGTTCGGTTTCGACGGACTGTTAATCGTATATACTGGTCATCAGTTGCTGTAGTTGTGCGTGGCCGACCTTGCCCTGGTCGACGTCTAACATTTCCCGTTTCTTGGAATCGATTCCACAGCCTTGCGACAACACTTCTGGCGACTCCAACAGCGTCCGCGACACTACGTTGTGTTTGCCCGGCTTCAAGTCTACCTATAACACGCCATGCCATGGATTCCGGTAAATCCCGTTGTTGAGACATCCTCAAGTCAGCTTGTCTCCAAAAAAAATTTGTGCGCAATCGAATTTCACAGTTACGACAGTAAAACAGACGTTTCTGCAACATCCCGATTTCTGCCCTTATCTCCTTTTTCTGGTTTTTGACGTCATGAACTTTGATTTGCATACGAAGTCGTCTTCTTCTGTTTCCTACTAGGCTTTAAATTATGGGTGATTCATTTTATGTTACTTACCGGTGTACATGTTCGCGTAATTTTGTTAAAACCATGTGCTCCCCTAATTGTTTTGAGCAGTGTATTAATCCAAATGTTAGAAATGATGAACTGAAACATAATTCTCAATAATTTTAGCAGTAGCAACATCCCATACTTTAATAGCATTATTTTTTATTGATAAGCATTTATATAAGTAATCGTCGATTAAAAATAATTTAACATTTCTGTAAACAGTATCTTTCAGACTTTTATTATCTTCACTGTAGAAGATTTTACTAGTTGAAAAGAAACAGTAAAACATGAAATGTCGTTTTCTTTTGTGAAATATGGAGAATATGTTTCGAGAGCAGATTATTTTTGTCATAAATTACGAATCCTGAGCACCAAAGCGTAGTAATTTTAGTACAAAAATATACATACAGTCGGCAGCAAAATTATTCGAGCGCTAGCAATAATTCCTCTGTAAAACAAGTACACTTAATACTGTTTTGTTAAATAAATTCTTGTCGAATCATATTCTTAGTCAGTCTAAGAACATGATTCGACAAGAATTTATTTAACAAAGCAGTATTAACCCTCCAAGCGCTGATCGTTTATGCCTTAAAAATGCTTAAGTGCTAAGCATTTTTAAGGCACCGCGCAGATATATTTTTAAAACATTATCATTAAAATCGATTGATACCTCGATTTTACGAGTTGTTATATAGATTTTACGAATCGTCTCACTGCGAGACGATAGTACTCTAGCGGGGGGATCTAGAACGAGCTTTTCGAAATGCACTTGTAATCGGTATTTCTCCGATGTGACGTCACATTCCGATAGCCTTTCTTATTTCGCTAGAAAGAACTCATCGAATTGATTTCATTATCGGAAATGTCTGGCGGAATCGTTTTCTGAAATTTCGACAGGTCTTTTCCGAGTGAAATCGTCGTGAGATAAACAATTTACAGTTCCAATGGCGTCTATCTTGGCATTAGGTGTTATTCAAGAAAATGAAAGAACAAGTTTTAAATATATTTAAATCTTAAAAATTAAGTTAAATGAAAATTGTTATATATATATATAGGTAACTAAAATTTTTATTTAAAAAGTATGAAGAATAACATTTTTTAATACTTAAAGTTATTGAAAATTAATTGAATTTAATGAAAATTACAATAAATACCTATATATTTTTTCGGTAATTAAAATTCATATTAATCATGTATAATATTAATAACATATATATTAAGAATAACAAGCCTTAATATTTAATGTTATTAAAAATTAAGTTTAAGGAAAACTGCAATTATATATATATTAAACTAAAAGTCTTATTTAAAGTATATCTATGAATGATGTAAGTCCCAGTATATAAAACATTAATAAAGCTTATAGGAAATTATGATAAAGATTTATTTCCCTGGAACTAAATTTTTCCTTTTCACATTTTATTATAATTGGATTATGTAAGTTTGAGATACAACACGTCAATTTTATATTCACTTGCAAATGTTCATTTGTAAGTAGCTGTATAATAGAATCTAATAAGAATATCATTTCTTAGTGAGGGAAAAGTGAGCAAATTAAAAAAAGAATAATATTAATAATAATTATTATTTTAAAAATCTAAATTAGACATATTATGTAAACACTTACAAAATGAAAATTAATTTTAAAAGACTGTTTTACTTTTTCTTACTTTCAAGAGAGATAATTTTTTACGATGCTTAAGGGTTTAAAATTATACAGTATATTTTATGGTATATTGTAAATTCTAAAAGAAATTCTAGAAACAGTACATACAAGTATGCAAATTACAAAAAGAAAAAAAGAAAGAAGAAACTGATTAGTATTCAATTATATAATTGTTTTTAAAAATATCTCTTAAATAAACAATATTTTAATATCAATTACTTATATATATTTTTTAAAATATGCAATGCATTTAAATTTATAGTTATCTAAAGCTTTAGAATAGATTAATAATATAAATCGAAAACACCAAATTTGCGTACAGATAAGTGAATGATACACCATATTTTAATATAAAATTGCATCACAAAAGTACTAAATGAAAAGTAAATGTTCCCAACATGTTCAAAAGACTTTATATAAAATAATGATTACAAGAATTAGTAACGTTTTCAGAAGCAAATATATCGATTGAGATAAATTATTTCACTGCTTTCCAGAAATACAAATGTAAACACATCATTTTGTATAATCATAAACTTTTTAAACTAGAAACAACTTACACAACATTAATATTTCATAGCTGTCAACTATTTCATTTTCCCCTTAGATTCAGAAATAATATTATCATCAAATTGCAGTTTTTTATTTGCTTTCTACAGTTAAATACTCCAAAAATTATTATTCGAAAAACTCTGATATTAAATCTTTTAAAAAATGCAAAATGTTAAAATCCTTTCTTTCTTTTTTTGAAGGGGGGGGGGGGGATTTGCAGAATTTTTTTTTTCTATGGGGACTGACAGCATGATAAATTATTTGAAAAGTAAAATGAAAACAAAAATATATACTATTACGTCTGCTTTAAGACATGTTAATACAATAAATCAATTATAATAATACATGTACAAAAATAAATAAATAAAATAAAATAAATAATAATTAAGGAAATTAAAAAAATGATGATGTTAATGTTTATATGGACAAAGTAAAAACATATTACCTGTAATACATCCAATGTTTTTTTATCCATAGTAAATAATTCCTCGTTCGTAATTGTGTAAAGAAATAAATGCTAGCAACTAACACTTTTAAGGCGGAAAATCATTTACATTCACGGCCTTAAAGTGCTAGTAACTGGCAAAGATTGAATTTCGATAATAACACTGTTTTACTATAATGAAAATACGTACGTTATTTATTAAAAAAATGAAGCTAAATACTCTTCTCTTATTAAATAAAATAGAAACACACGTTTACACTTTCGCAAGGAGATGCAGCCATCTTTGTTTATCTGAAAAGTCCAAGTGGAATCTCGGGGGAGAATGAAATCATCCTTGTCTGTGATTGGTCAACTTAAACCGATTTCGAAAGCAGTTAAGCAGCTTGGGTGCTTTGGAAGAAATTTCTATTCACATTTCCGATAAGGTGGTTCTAGGGTATAAAATGCATGTCGGAATGATTTGGGTTGGAAGCCGAAGATTCCGCTAGCGAAATGTTTTCGCGTCGAATTCTTTTCGATGGGTTCGTTCTAGAGCCCGGGGTTCCGAATCGTCTCGCAGCGAGACGATAGCACTTCGAGGGTTAAGTGTACTTTTTTATATATAGGAATTATTGCTAGAGCTCGAATCATTTTGCTGCTGACTGTAGAAGGTTACTTTAACGTATTAAGAATATCAGTATTCAGTTCACAAGAAAATAGATAATTTGCTCTTGTACGATTTCGCATTTTTAAAACAGCTAGACAAATTTATAAGTTGCAGTAACAGAGCTCGAAGCAGAGTTCCCAACTTTTATAATTTTTTCAAGATCATTGTTAGCCTCGTAGAGTACAGATTCTGTACATTAGCTGTGGAGGAAATTTCTTCGAACATTACTACGTTTTTTTGGTGAATGAGAGCCTTTTTTTGGCGATAATTGCTTTGATGGAAGTGGAAACCTGCTTTGGAGGAAATCACTTTGGTTATAGTCACTATATTAGAGTATACCTTCGTAATATATTAGTACTAGTAACTGTTACAATTACCCAATTACAGAGTATAGTTAATACGAAATAAGTGAGAACTTAAACGGTAATATGTTAGATAATTTCCATGCTACAACCTTTCAAAATTTAGAAAAATGATTTCAAAATATGGACTGTCCTTGAATTTCCAGGACTAATGGTCACCATAACTTCGGTGGAAGTGAAATGTTGGTTTGGCAAATGAATTGGTGGGGATATCATGTTCAGGAATGAAAAAATCCGGGATGTACTCTAATATATAGACAAAGCTCCAAACTAACTAGCTCTGCAAACGTAAATATGCTATGTGTGCTATGTCACTGTCTGCTGTTCAGGCATGGACGTTTGTGGTGTTTTTTATGTGTGAAATATATAAGAAATATATAGCGAAATAATCTTTCGGTGATGAAAAAAAAAAAAAAAATAAATAAATAAATAAATAAAAAAAAGAAAAAAAATTGTCTTGCGATAAACATTCTTTGACTTTTATAAAAGCAAGAAACATAAATGTTTATTTGTTTGTTTACTTATTTTTAGCTATATACAATGTGCTATTTATGAAAATTTACAGTAAAATAAATAAATAAATAAATAAATAAAAATGTTTAAAAAAATGTTTTAAGTTAAAAGTGAGTCACTATATTATAACTAATTTCTCTATATTTTTATAAATTATTAATTTTTTGTTGTTTTAAAGTGGCTTTATTGAAAAATATTCAGTACAAGATTAACTTGGCATTACTCATTATCTTTTGAAATTGAATAATGTTGAAAATCAGTTTGATGTCCTGTTTTTAATCAATTGTATAAAAATTTTCTATATTTATCAATAATATATACATATATTATTAAGCTAAAGCATTTCCCCTCTTTATTTATAAATTTGCAAATCAGAAGATACATCATTTTTTAACAGTACTTAAAATATGCATTTTACTTAATTTTATTTGTTTATTTTTAAGAAATATTCTTTACCGTTTAACTTTGTTGAGTAAAAAAGGACTCATAAAGTATACTCCTATGACGTGAAAATCATATTTATAAAACTATACTTTGAAAAATATCACCTTTTCATGCAATAAATTTAAATGGGAAGGAATATTTCAGAACAAATGAAATAAAAGTACTCTTGAAAGATCAATTAATGTATATATGTATAAGTATGTATATATATATATATATATATATATATATATATATATATATATGTAAAAGAGGTAGAAATTTTTAATTTTTGTAAAAGAATATTATACACATTATGTTTAAATTTTTTGTACACTTAATTAAGGACATCAAACTGCTATTCAAAAATTCTCGATCTCAAAATTTTATTCCAATTTAATGAGTAATAATAAATCTATCTTGTAATTTTCTTAATTTAAATTTTATTAAAAAAATATATTTTTAATAACTTAGTTATATATATATATATATATGTATATTCTAAAACGACACAATATTAATAATGTACAAAAATAAAAATAAGTCTAATACATAAATATAATTTAAATTTTCATTTCTTACAAAAAATTTAAACAAACTTACAAAATATTTCTAAAAAAGAGTCAAATTAAAATAATAAGATAAATTAACACTTATTGTTCGTATGTCCCTTCTGAAGGGACATTAAAAAATCGAGCCACGCCTTAAGGTGTTCCTCTGGAAATGAAATGCTATTTTTCTAAAACGTGTACTAGGCTACATTTCGGCGACCGGAAAATTTTAACAGAAAGATTTATCTTATTTAATGATGAAGTAAAACAAAACGAATTATTACAATTTTTCGGTAGCCAAAAGGTAGTAAGTTGGAAACTACACGTGTGACGTTTTAAAGGAACGCCAAAAGGCGTGTCTTACTGTTCAAAATAGGAAAATATGCCTAGCGCAAAGGGTTAAATTAAATTATTACGTACAAACATAAAAATAAACAAAAGGTTTTAACAAAAATACGCGACCTCGTAAAGAAAACAAAGTTATCTTTTGTGCCCGTTTCAGTTTGCACGGAGTAAACTAACTTTTACTGCAATGCATTTAGTTGGAAAACTGAATGCACTAATGTTAGTTTACAAACATAGTTTTGAAACGCACTGAATGATTTTACGAACGGCTAGTTCAAAAACTAACTGCACTAGTTGAACGAGTTTTGACTTTACGACTATGCCATTTTATTCAAAGTATGGGATTGAATGGTATGTATTTCTTACACACCACATACTTTTACCGCATATTTACCATATATTTTCAATAAAAATGCATTTTTCAACGCCATTGACACTCAAAATAAAGTCATTATTCTATAAGAAGCTAGCCGACGATAACAAAACATATTTACGTTTAAAAAGCCCCGAAGTAAGTTACTTTGGGTAAGAGTCCTGCGCAGATCGAGTAAACTTGACCCTCAGGCGACCTGCAAAAATATTTTCGACCTGCAACCCGACCCGAACCCGCAGCTTCTGACCCGCAAACAGACCCGCGACACGCAAAAATGTATTATTCAATTTACATTATATAAAAAAAGTGAATTAAAATTCTATTTCACGAAATGCAGTTGTATTATTGAACATATGCTTTAGAGAATTAATTATTACACAAATACTACAAGTTTTTATTCATATTAAACCTAGTATACAATTAAAATTATAATAAATATTATTATAGATAACTAGTTTAATTATAAACAAAACTTCAGTGTATAATTTTTTTTTTTATATATTACATTAAAAAAAAAATTCTTTTAAATATTCACAGTATATAAAAGAAGTAAATTAAAGAAGCAAATATACGTTGGAAGGCAAGCAATTTTCTCATATAACGTTTTAAATATCAAGTATTAATACTTATGCATTTCACCTTTATGAATTAAACTTGGCGGTGGTTGCATACTGCAACAACAAATTTCAATTCAAAATTGCAAAACCTGTCTCCAGAAATTTTTTTGAAATTTTTCTTTTATAACTTACAAGGGAACTCTTTGAAGTGCTAATAGCCGATTTTCTTGAAAAAAATTCTGACATAAAATTTAATCATGAATACCATCCTCCTAAATTATTAGCTGCTGACTCGCAATAGATAAGCTATAAAAAATTATTAAAAATGAAAGTATGCCTGCAATATTTCCAAAAAAGCGCCTGTTTAGCGACTGCATTCTTCGGAATTTCATTGCAATGAAGATTTAATAGATGTGGATGTTCTACTTTTTTTTTTTTTGACAGCCAAACGAACTCCATACGCTGTTGAGCACTTGAGAATTCAGACTAGATTAACAAAAACCAGATAATTTACCAGATTGAGACTTACTTAGTCGAAATTCTAAATAATATTTAACATTTCATTTAAATAAGCTGTGTCAATAACAATTGCAAGAGCATTAATGCCAAGTTTTTAATAACGACATTAAAAAAATATATGATCAAGACTTTTATATAAATTTAAATAAAACAAAACATTATATATTAAAACACAAAGCTGTTAAAAAAAAAAAAAAAAAAAAAAAACTTAAAATGAAAGCATTTCGTATCCGAACACATTTTTCTTATGAGTCTGATCATTTTATTGGGCAGTACGAACCTTCGATGAACAAGCCACTCCACAGAATATGAGTTGTGTGGATCCAATATCTCATTTAGAGCTACGCAATGAGCAATTAGAGACGATCTATGATTCTACTCTAAATTTCGTCCTGTTTGTTGGTTGGGTTTAACGTCGCACTAGTACAGCCCTGTGGGCAATTGGTGACGGTTTTCGATGCACTTCTGAGGATGGTCCGGTGACATCTGCAGGTGATAAATGGTTGCATTCTGCGTATGTTATGTTTGACTGAACATGCCCCCCCCCCGTACATATCGCTGAGATGAGGACAGATATAACATAACCGGATAAAATACAAACAATTAAAAAAACACCCTGTGTCAGCTGGGGAATCGAACCCATTCTTTTATACTTGAAGGCGATTAGCGAGGGTGACACACTCACTCGACCACGGAGGTTCTGCATTCAGCAAAAAAATATTTTTAAAACAACACGATTTCGCAGTTAATAATTCTATAAAATTCCGTATGAAAATCATTGCGCAGCACTAGTGCGACGTAAAACCCAACCAACCCTATGAAATTCTAATGCATATTTTTACAAAATTATTTATATTATTATTCGTAAGCTTATATAAAATAAATTGCCAGAAATGTAAGAAGCCATAAAATAGTAGTTATGCACATGTTTTTCCAATTTTAAATGATTCCCTCCGTAAAGAATCAAAATTGTAATAGCATATCTACGGAACATCTCTAGGAATGTATCACAGACTGCCGCCATTGTATAGCTGTAGTGCGAATTAAAACATAAAACATACTCAACCTCAAATATCTTAAATAATTTAATTTTGGTTTATTTATTTGAGTATTAATTTCAATTAATTATTCTAATAATCAAATGTTCAATCAAATATTATAATTCATATTGGTCGCCAATTGCCCATTGCGCAGCACTAGTGCGACATAAAACCCAGCCAACCAACCTATAAATCAGATTAGATTTTAAATCGTCTGCAAATTTATTAAATGCACATGCCGAGAGCTTCAGAGATTAAATTACTCCAGATTATATATAAGCTGGAGTAATATAAAAGTAATTCTGAAATTGAAATTGCATTATTTTAAATAAATGCAATATTGAAACATTACATAAAATAATTGAAAATATTGGATATAACATAAAACATAACGTCACTTTTTCTAAATAGAAATTTCTAGATTTCAGAAAATATCTTGAATGTTGAGTAGGTTTTAACGTCGGACTATAGCTACGCATTGGAAAATTAAAAGACGGCCTAATATTCACAATTAGGGATGTTCCCGAGACATGACATCTTAATTTTGATCCTCCGCGGAGGGGATGGCTTCCTTGCTTCAGTAACCCCTAAAGCGATAGAAAATACTACCCTCCTATACTTAAGTTCTTTGGCATCAATGAAAGAAGGTTAATTTGATTTGGTGATGACTTTTTTCGTATTTGGCGTTCAAAACGTAAAGTTTAATAATTTTTTGCGACTTTCTTGTTGCAATTCAGCAGCTAATTTTTTTACCAGTGAATTAAGTGCAGCGTAAACTATATTCTATAATTTTTTGAAGGAAATCTGTGATTAGCACTTGAAAGTTCCCTTCAACGTCAACGTAGTTGCTTCGGAGTACCTGCAATCGGTCGCAACCGTTGCTTACCTCCATCGAAACCGAAAGTGCCAAAAAACATAAAAATAATTTTACAGAGAAGAAAATATTAAAAAGCCGAAGGCTTTTTAATTAAAAAATAAATTTAGAATTTAGTCTCAGAAACTCCCCCGCGTTAGCAGGGAAATTGATCTGAGTGAAGCAGCAGGAGATTAAAAAAAAAAAATAAAGAAAAGAATTAAAATTAAAATCTCCTTGAAAATATAAGTGCAGCAGAAAACAGCTGCGTGCGTTGACGAAGACAGTCTGGACGGCGAAAAGGAAGAAAGAGCTGAGCAGGGCGCCCAAAAGGGCACAGGATCTCGCTCGGAGTCCCGCAATTAATAAAAAAAAGGGGGGGGGGGCATGCATTTTTTTCCCCTAAGAATTCTATCAAGAAATAAGATAAAAAACAGAGGAGGATTAAAGAGAAATAAAATGCAGTTTTAGATCGAATCCCGGTTTCCATCCAGAAACTAAGTTCTGAGGTGGATCCGTGGACCAATCAGCAAACAGCAAGTTATTCTTAATCCTCTCTGAAAAATTTTAGAGCTAAAAACGACGGAATTATGTCCTAGGCGACCCGGTCAATCAGAGCGCGAGGCTCTGACCAATCCGGTATCGCTTTTGGGCATCCCGTCAGAAGGCAGCAACTGAACTAACAAAAGTAATAAAAACGATAAAACTTAATAAAAATAGCCAAATAATAAAAAATAAAAAACGGCAGTTCATAATTTTGAGAGGAGACAACAAAAATTTAGAGGAATTCGTGAGTAGGGAGGTGGGAATCGCGTCTGTAAAAAATAAAACAGTACTTAGGCCTGATGCTAGGGTTAGCCAACTCTAGAGAAACATTTCGTTTGCTCTAGGGAGAAAAATAATTTTGTGAGGAAATACACTGTTATGTAACTCCAGATGTAATAATTCTACTTTTCTTAGAGACGGGCAGAAAGTCGATTCCCCTAGTTAAAATAGCTAAGGGTCGTTTCTGTCCACGACCGACTCCAGGATCATAGCGTTTAACAGCGGATTTCCAACATTGGGAACAGATCTGTGAAAGTTCATCATAAGTTTTCGAATTTCGGCAAAGATTGACCTAATTCGAAGATCTCGGTGAATAGCATCATTGCGGACATAACGAGTAGCATGAACAAACCTACGTAAAATATTATTTTGGAATATCTGATATTTTCTTAACTGAGTTTTAGCAGCAGAACCATAGATCATGCACCCGTAGGTAATGATCGGCAGAATCATAGATTTGTATAATAATAATTTATTCTTAAGAGACAGGCGGCTATTATAAGCTAAAAGAGAGTGAAGGGCTTTTGCGGCCTCGTCAGCTTTTATCAGAGATTCTGAAATGTGACGAGACCATGTTAATTCGGGATCTAGGTAAATTCCTAGGTATTTATAGCAATGTTCCCAGTGTATCGGCTGATTATTAAGTAAGAAGTTAGTGGAGGTGTCATATTTTTTATTTGTGAAGTAAATGGCGGCACTTTTGGAGTTATTAACTTTGATTCTCCATTTTCTTAACCAGATCGAAAATTTATTTAAATTGAAAGTTCCCTTGTTAGACGAATAACTTCATTTATTTCTTGTATTTTAATATTATTGGTCTTTTCTGGTAGCTGTTGATTTTAAACGAAGAAAATTTGATTGCCCCTGAAAGGGTTAAACTGCAACGAAGGAAGACAGAATTTCATCTAAACTGAGCATTCAAAAAAATTATATAAATAAAAATGTAAGATAAAAATTTTTTTTCGAAGAAAAATATTTTGCAGGTCAAAAATTGATGCTAACTCGCCCCGCAAAGCGGGTAACCACGGGTACCCGACCCGATGCAGGACTCTACTTCAGGCCAAGCACTCTGTTATTCAATGTATTTCTCACACTCACTCATAGGATCGCTGCAGTCGTATTTGTGACCTTTATGCAAAAAACCCTGCGTACTAAATCTAATAGGAATATCAATGCTTGCGCGCGTACTCAACATTAGGAAAGGCGAAAATCCAACAATAATACAAAAAAAAAAAAAAAAAAAAATAATAATAATAATAAAAAAATATATAAATAGAAAATTTCATATGGCTCACTAAGCAATGAAAGCGGATTATAACACTGACATTTCCTTTTGTGTTACAGCGTTTAATACACATAGGTTCAAACGCATTTTTCAAACGTGAATGGAAAGTTAGATCGCCCGGAATTACGCAAGAAGCACAATCATGTCAAAATCAGTAGTAGTTTCCCTAAAAGATTTTACTGATTCATTAGATTTACAAACTAATTGGAAAAACATTTTTTTTTTTTTTAAATAGGAAATTACTGTGAACATCGTAATGCAATTTTTTGAAACTAGCGCTAGAAAAAAACTGAATTTTGTTGCAAGCATATTATTTTAATCTTCAAAATAAATTTATACATATATATATATATATATATATATATATATATATATATATATATATATATGTATATATATATTGCTTATCCTGTAGTGAAGAATATAATTATATTTCTTTTTATTGTTAGTGAAGATAATTTTATATTAATTGGATTAAGTTTGAAGAGTAATTAATAATAAAAATATCCTATAATTAAATATTTATTGCTTTTTTCTTTCTTTCTTTTTTTTTTTTTAAGAGAAATATCTAAAATAAAATTCCAACATGAAATTTCTGAGCTATAGTTAATTTTTGTCATGTCGTTTAAAAACAACATTAATAAAACATTACAAACATAGTTGTTAATTATTCTGAAGCATTTTTTGCCCCGCTTTTATTTCGCACCTTTTTAATTTTAGAAAAATTTTCAATTTTACATAACTACGATAGAAAACAAAGAATCGCTCTTAACACTTTCGCGACCGCTGATGTAGATTCACGTCATTTGAAAATCTCTAACTCCACCTGTGGGCGTTTTTTCGCACTTTGTATGTTATTTATTTCTTAAACATATACCCATTATTCATATTTGTGCTATCAATATACTATGGATATAAAAGCTTTGATTAGAAAGAGTATAACTATAGTGTATATCCATATGTAATATAAATGTGAATACAGAAAATTACGTTCTGAAATATTGTAACTAGGGAGAATAACGCCTACAGGCAGATCTTACTGCGAAAAAGACAAAAACGCGTGGTCGCGAAAGTGTTAAAGAAAAAGTGGTATGAAATAAAGGCAGAGCTAAAAATGCTCTGAAATAAATTAAAATGCTGGCAACTCTGCAAGCTAAATCACTATCCAGACAGATTACATAAGAAATTTCGATGAATAATTCTGTACTGATAGGTATAAAGGACCTAAGTCCAAAAATGTCGATTTTGAGTTAAGTACATAGTCAGACCCAGAAAAAAAATTCTCTATCGATTGGTATAAAGGATTTAAACCCATGTCATTTAGTCTTTGAGAAAATCCATTGGTAAAAAAAGATTCAAGCCAGAAATTTAGCATTAATCTTTGTATAAAATATTTAATTCCATTTTTTCCCTTTATTAAATGAAGGTTGACAATCACTGAATGGTATAAATGGTATAAATCAACATAATCCCTTTTTCCTAATCGATTCTTCTGATTAGTGTTTAATTAGTTTAACTTTATTTTTCGCCTCCTGAAAAATCACGAATATCGACTTAAATCCTTTATACTTATCAGTATAGAAATCTTCAGCTTATATTAATATAGGGGTCGTACTCTCCGCCCTTTTTTCAAGACACTCTCATGAATGAGAAAATTTCAAATTTATTGCTATCACTATTTTTATAAAATAATCTCTACCGTGTATAATCATGAGACATTACTATAGATGCCAACTTAGTACCTTTTGGCTACCGGAAAAATGTAATTGAAAAATTTATTTTATTTAATTAGTGAACTGTAACGGTTTTCACAGATAAAGTTAACTAAAAAAAAATTATCAAAATTTTCCGGTAGCCAAAAGGTGCTAAGTTGGCAACTATAAATATATCAGAAATATTTTTGCATGAAAATATCCCAATGGGCACGGAACGTTTAAAAAATGTTGAGAAATGGTTGTAAGTGTTGATTATTCGTTAGGTGGTTTTCTAACCGTTTTTTTAAACCATTATAAAACGATGTTTCTTAATGATAAAAATGTGATATATCAATTCTATTTTTTCAACGTTTCTAAAACAATGTCTAATCGTTTTTTAAACGTTGATAATAAAGTATTAGGGGGACCGGAAAATAATGTCGTTTTGAATTAATAAAATGAAATCGGAAATTTTTGTTTAACAGTGTTTACATGGTACTTTACAAATAACCATCTTATAAGTTACCTAAGAATATCTTAAATTTTATCCAGGATAAATTTCCGATGTCAGTATTTTGATTCAAACCGACATTATTTTCCAGTCCCCCTAATACTTTTCAACATTTAATGTTGTTGACAGCATGTTTCATCTCAACTCCATTATTTCTCGTGTAGAACGGCGGAGATTACTGTCACGGCCATTCGTAATGTCGATGTCGACACAAGCGTTGAAATATACATTCAAGCTATACGCTTTTTCTATTTAGTGTAAATCGTATGTATTGATGTTTTTTTTTTAACATATTTTAAATAGATTACCATTTACTTTTAATATAATTATAACACTAGCACTTGTTATTAATATTCCTTCGTGAATGAAATTTACAATATTTTATTTAAGCCTAAGTTTGTAGCATGATCTCTTAAGATTATTTTTAAAGGAAATCATCATTCATTCAGATAATTTTCTTTGTGCAATTTGTTTGTATATCGCAAAGAACATAATTTAAGATATAACGTTATTATTATTGTTTTATTTTTAACCATAATAACTCTTTGAAAGATTTTAAACTAAAAGAATGTGGAATTTCAGCTAATATAATGAATAAGGTTTAGATTTTATTTCGTCGGAAATTTTCGTCGGAACTTTCTCACTCTTGAAAGTGTCCAAAAAACGAACTGAAAAATCGAACGCTTAATGTAACAATCTGACCCATGTTTCTAATATTATTCTCCTTGCCCGGCAGCAAAACAAATCTTTCTATAATCAAATGATAACTGTAGATAAAATATGGATTTGACATTGAAAAAAAAAATAAATAAAATAAAATAAAATTCGAAATTTATGGCAAAGGCTGAGTTGCACCCAAACAAAGTGTGACTATTAATAGAGCAAAGAAATCGAACATAGATGCTTATCAAAGTTCTGTAAATTGTCAAAACAGTAGATATATCTATATTTAGTTTCACAGTAATCTTTTCTGTAATAATCCATGGATTATAATGACTGAATTTACGGATAAAGCCAACTATTAAATCAGGCACAAACTTTTGAATTATAACAAAATATTTTACCCACATTTGTAAATAAAACGAGGAAAAGCTGGTATTTATATTAAACTTCTATATTCCCGGTCACGAAATTCAAAGGAAGTAATTTTTTAATATGAAGTCTTGAAATGTGACTGAATGGTATGTATTTCTTACACGCTACATACTTTCACCGCATATTTACCACATATTTTCAATAAAAATGCATTTTTCAACGCCATTGACACTCAAAATAAAGTCATTATTCTATAAGAAGCTAGCCGACGATAACAAAACATATTTACGTTTAAAAAGCCCCAAAGTAAGTTACTTTGGGGTAGAGTCCTGCGCAGATCGAGTAAACTTGACCATCAGGCGACCTGCAAAAAGACTTTCGACCTGCAAACCGACTCGAGCCCTCAGCTTCTGACCCGCAAACAGACCCGCGACACGCAAAAATGCATTATTCAATTTACATTATATAAAAAAACTGAATTAAAATTCTATTTCACGAAATACAGTTGTATTATTGAACATATGTTTTAGAGAATTAATTATTACACAAATACTACAAGTTTTTATTTATATTAAACCTAGTGTATAATTAAAATTGTATTAAATATAACTAGTTTAATTATAAACAAAACTTCAGTGTATAATAAAATAATAATAATAATAAAAAAAAAAAAACTTGTATATTACTCTTAAAAAAAAAAGAAAAAAAAGAAAATCTTTTAAATATTCACAGTATATAAAAGAAGTAAATTAAGGAAGCAAATATACGTTGGAAGGCAAGCAATTTTCTCATATAACGTTTTAAATATCAAGTATTAATACTTATGCATTTCACCTTTATGAATTAAACTTGGCGGTGGTTGCATACTGCAACAACAAATTTTAGTTCAAAATTGCAGAAACTGTCTCCGGAAATTTTTTGATAAAATTTTTCTTTTATAACTTAGACGAATAACTTCCTTTATGTCTTGTCTTTTAATATTATTGGTCATTTCTGACTGCTGTTGATTTTAAACGAAGAAAATTTGTTTGCCTGTGAAAGGATTAAACTGCAATGAAGGAAGAAAGAATATCATCCAAACTCAGCATTCAAAAAATATATATAAATAAAAAAGTAAGATAAAAAAATTTTCGAAGAAAAATATTTTTCATGTCAAAAATTGATGCTAAAGCGGGTAACCGCGGGTACCCGACCCGATGCAGGAGTTTACTTTGGGGCAAGAACTCTTTTATTCAATGTATTTCTCACACTCACTCGTAGGAACGCTGTAGTCCTATTTGTGATCTTTATGCAAGCAACCCTGCGCACTAAATCTAATAGGAATGTCAAGGTTTGTGCGTACTCAACATTAGGAAAGGCGAAGATCCAACGATAAGTCTAAAACAAGAAAGAAAAATCATACAGTACGCATTGATTAGTAACTCTTTCCAACTGTACGTAACTGTTGTATCGAATAGCTTTTAATATTCTTTCCCTACGTTATCACACAACAGACAGAAGGACTGAAAAATATACAGATAGACTAATTGATGTTAAAATTACTCTTAGGCATTTTGGAAAGTGTTAAATTATTTGGAAAAGTATAAAAGGGAAATTAAAATGATGCTTGGGGAGTTCTGCGAGGTGCTGCGGAGTCTGGTGAGGTGAGAAATGGTTTTTTTGAGAAGTTAAAGATGTTTAAAAAGTCTTAAAGAGTTTGAAGGAATTTTACGAGGGGAGAGAGGACAGTCAAGGTCGCTCGGGGATAAGTAAAGCTTCACGCCGTTAGGTTGCCAGAAGTATACGGGTAATATAAAACCATTTATCATACTTGAATTATATATATATATATATATATGTTATATTTTATAATACAGTTAAAAAGTAGCCTCATTTCCCCCACTTAAGAGATTTAATTAAATATTTGTTACATTAATCATCAAAGTCTCAGTGTTTATTCTCTCACACTTACAGCAGGTTAAATATGAAAGATGGAGGTGCCACCTTCTCACTAGGGTACCACGACTCGTCTTTACACCTGTAAATCAGAAAGTTAATAATATCATATTCTATACAAAATATTATTTTACAATATAAACAATACATTTAAATATTTTTATGATTTTTTCAGTAAAAAGACTTTTAAATAAAACTTTCAAAAAATTCTGTCCTAAAACGTAATGCATTGGCATTTTTTTTGTTGTTGCTGTTGTCCCTGTAAACAAACTAGTTATACAGGACCTATAAATGTCATTTTAAGTGGGGAAAATTCTATACGGAAAATATTTATAAAAATACCACTCATAGAACACAATGCTTTCGAATGCTTTTGGGTGTCCCTGTACACAAACCAGAAGAGATATTCACTCCATTTTCAATATGGAACACCCGATAGTGAACTTCAATAAAATATATCAGTTTCGAGAAATTCCATAAATATTTACAGGAGTTGGAGCGCGGGCAGACAGATAGACAGACAAATGGATAGATACACAAACTGAAATCATATTCACACTTAAAAAATACTAGAAAGTGTTTAAAACGCTTAACGTAAACGAAAGTACAATTCTAGCAATTTTTTATTAATACCTCTTAATATAACTGGATATTTTTGTGCCACCCTGTAAATCTAATGCTAATCTTGCATTCTTTTGTGCATATCAATTACATATTTCAATTTCCAATAACTTCGTGGAAAGTAAAGTTATTAAAATTTGATTTATAGAAATATCTCTCATAGAACGCAAAGCTTTGAAATATTTTTGAGTGTCCCTGTACATAAACCGATGGTGATATTCTCCTCCATTTTATACAGGAAACATTCAATAGTGAACTTGAATAACATATTTCAATTTCCTTAAGATATGTCTACAATAAATGTGTGAAAATATATGGTTTATAAAAATACCTATCATAGAACACAATGCATTGAAATACTTTCGGGTGTGCCTGTACACAAACCAGTAGAGGTATAAACTCTATTTTCAATAGGGAACATTCGACAGTGAACTTGAACAACATATTTCAATTTCATTAAGGTATGTCTACAGTAAAGGTATGAAAATATGGTTTATAGAAATACCTCTCATAGAACACAATGCTTTGAAATACTTCCGGGTGTCCCTGTACACAAACCAGTAGAGGTATAAACTCCATTTTGAATAGGGACCGTCCGATAGTGAACTTGAATAACATATTTCATTAAGATATGTCTACAGTAAAGGTAGGAAATTATGGTTTATAGAAATACCTCTCATTCTCATAGAACACAATGCTTTGAAATGCTTTCGGGTGTTCCTGTACACAAACCAGTAGAGGTATAAACTCCATTTTAAGTAAGGGCCATCCGATTGTAAACTTGAATAACATATATAAGTTTCAAGAAATTCCATAAATATTTACGGGAGTTAGAGCGGTGACAGACAGACAAACCGAAGTCATAAACACTTTTCAACCTTGTTGGAAAGTGTTAAAAAGAAAAGTATACGCAGAAAATTTTATATGGCTCTCCAGCAAATGGATTACACCACTGACATCTCGTTGTACGTTGCAGCGTTTTAACACACATAGGTTAAAACGCGTTTTTCAAATCAGAACTCAATCCAGTAAAAAATATTAAGGTACGTAATCATGTCAAAATTAGTAAGTAATTTCCCTAAAGGATTTCACTGGTGTAATTAGATTTATAGAATAATTGGAAAGACAAAATTTGAATTTTTTTTTTAAATGGGAAATTATTGTGAATATTGTGATGCAATTTTTTGAAACTAGCGCTAGAAAAAAGCTGAATTCTGTTGCAAGCATATTATTTTAAGCTTCAAAATAAATTTATACAAATATATATATATATATTTATATATACGGGACTGCCAACCATCTCATTAATAAGCGTAGACTTGTTAACGCCCCTTGAAAATTCCCCCTTTTCCCACACCACTTTATATTTAGAGCAATTCTCTCCAAATAGTGTTACGATTAAATAAGAATGAAATTACTCTAAAAAATTACTGGTGTACAAAAAAAGGCGGTGACTAAAAGTACTACGCTTCATAATGAGATGGTTGGCAAGCATAATATATATATATATATATATATATATATATTTATATATAGGGGAGAACCGTGTATTATGGACCATCGTGTAATACGGACCATGAGGAAATTTGTATTTTCAACACTAGATGGTGAAACCATCTCACTGCGTTTAGTGAATATCATTGTTATCTAAAGCAGGAAGTGACTTGTACGTGCGTACCTGTATTTGAACGATTATGAAATTGAGTTTTCGGTTTATATGATCACTGATGTAACAAGTATGTTAAAATGAAAGTATTACTTTCTACTGTTAGGCAATTGTATTATAATTTTCGCGTTAATAGTAGCAAATGTATTTATTTTATGAGCAATTTAGACATGCGTTCCATGGGCATCAATTTGCATAGCGATCTTTGATTGGAAACCACGTTTCTCTGTTTACACGTGTAATATGAACCATGCTGTGTTGTGTAATATGGACCAGTGGTCCATAATAAAAATAGAGAGATTTTGTTAATGCTCGGCGTACATATGTCGCATACTCAAAATCTTGAGGCTATAGAATAGGCCAGGGAAGCAGAGGTAAACAAATTATCACTTCTTTCGCACACTACCCATTGAAACCTTTAGACCTCCCCTTTTTTTCGTGCATTAACTATTTTTTTTCGTCCATTTCTACTATTACCAAGAGATGTACAGGTGTGTGAGGGAACGTACTGGAGAGTTCGTTTCACAATTCCATGTGTGTCAACTGTTGAGGAACGGGAAGGACCACTATGGATCACTTGGTCCATATTACACATACGTTCGTGTAATACGGACCAGCGGTACGTAAATAAAATAAATATTTTCTGGAATTATTAATAGTTCCCAGAGTACTTTACCAAGTTTAAACTATATAACTATGCAATTGTAATGAGCAGTCATCAAGTTAAATCTTTTTATTTTAATAATTTAAATTTTATGAGCATTCTTCCTTAGGAGGTCCATAATACACGGTTCTTCTCTATGTATATTACTTGACCTGTAGTGAAGAATATAATTATATCTCTTTTTATTGTTAGTGAAGATAATTTTATAATAATTGGATTAAGTTTGAAGAGTAATAATAATAAAATTATCTTATAATTACAGGGATGGAATACGGGCGCAGAATTCATACCGGAATTTGTCTAAGAAATATCTTTACCTGTAATAACGTTGATTTAATAAGTAGAAAATTTTCTTACATTGATAGTGGTATGAATTCTGTGCCCGTGTTCCATCCCTGTAATTAAATATTTATTGATTTATTTTTCTTAAAAAGAGAATTTAAAATAAAATTCCAACATCAAATTTCTGAACTATAGTTAATATTTGTCTTGTCGTTTAAAAACATCATAATTAAAGGACTACAAGCTCATAGTTGCCAACATTTTCAATTATTCCGAATCATTTTTAGCTCCACTTTTATTTCTCACCATTTTATTAACACGCTTTTATTAGCTTCACCTGTATGTATGTTTGTAACCACTCTGGGAGCAAACAAAAAATCTATATTGTAAAAAAAGATTTTCTCTACGTGAACGCTGTGGCTGTGAGGTAAAGCTCCGGACTACGAACCTAAAGGTTTAACGTTCGAGCCCAATCAGGGAAGATTTTTTAAAAATGGTTTTTGTTTAATTCTAGATTATTTTATTAAAAATTTAAAAGTATGTAAATATTGTGGTGTGTCACTCACACGATTTTCTCTTACACTTCTTTTTAATACTATGAAGATCATGCTTGCCAACCATCTCATTATGAAGCGTAGTACTTTTAGTCACCGCCTTTTTTTGTACACCAGTCATTTTTTAGAGTAATTTCATTCTTATTTAATCGTAACACTATTTGGAGAGAATTGCTCTAAATATAAAGTGGTGTGGGAAAAGGGGCGTATTTTCAAGGGGCGTTAACAAGTCTACGCTTATTAATGAGATGGTTGGCAGTCCTGGAAGATAGATATTTTGTACATTTAGTTCATATTTCAATAAAAGCGTGTTCTTTAGTTTTTTAAAAGTACAATTTTATTATTTTTAGAATAATTTTCAATACTATATAACTACGATAGTAAAACAAAGAATCTCTATTAACACTTTCGCGACCACTGACGTAGATTCAGGTCATTTGAAAATCTCTAACTCCACCAGTGGGCGTTTCTTTCGCAATATGTATGTTATTTATTTCTTAAACATATACCCATTATTCATATTTGTGCTATCAATATACTATGGATATAAAAGCTTTGATTAGAAAGAGTATAACTATAATGTATATCCATATGTAATATAAATGTGAATACAGGAAATTACGTTCTGAAATATTGTAACTCTGGGAAATAACGTCCACAGGCAGACCTTACTGCGAAAAAGACAAAAACATGCGGTCGCGAAAGTGTTAAAAAAAAGTGGTATGAAATAAAGGCAGAGCTAAAAATGCTCTGGAATAAATTAAAATGCTTGCAACTCTGCAAGCTAAATTACTATCCAGACAGATTACGTAAGAAATTGCGCTGAATAATTCTTGAGCTTATATTAATACAGGGGTCGTACTCTCCGCCCTTTTTTCAGGACACACTCGTGAATTAGAAGATTTCAAATTTATTGCTATCAGTATTTTTATAAAATAATCTCTACCCTGTATAATCATAACACATTAGTATAAATATATCTATAGACGCAAACTTAGCACCTTTCGGGGGGAAATTTAATTGAGAAATTTATTTATTTTTTAATCAGTGAACTGTAACTGTGTTCACAGAAAAAGTAAACTAAAAAAAAATTATCAAAAGTTTCCGGTAGCCAAAAGGTTCTAAGTTGGCAACTATAAATATATCAAAAGTATTTCTGCATGAAAATAGTGGTGGCAAAGAAGTCAGAAATTTCTTATCTCTGAGAGCGTCCTGAGGGGGAGAGTACGGCCTCGGATTAATATAATATTAAAAATGAAATTTTATGCAGAAAAGTTTAATATTTCCTTTCTGTGGGTTATTCAAACATACAAATCTGCGTAGCATATATTAAAAATTTATAAAAAAGATTGTATAAAAATATTACTATGGAAAAAAAAAAAAAAAAAAAAAAAAAAAAGGGAGAGAAAGAGAGAAGAAAGTTTTGTAATAGCCTTTTAATATTTATCATTTTAAATTTAAAAGCAAATAAAAATAATCTCTTCTCACTAAATTTTATACGTTCAAAAATTTTCGGGTTTCCCCCCCTAAATTTTAGGTTTCTTTCTATGCATAAAATCTTTTTTGCCCTTTTTCCCCTCTTCTTATTGTCATGGCCAATGTTGCCTCATCTGGAGGATTTTTTATTCAAAAATCACCAATAATTTTTACTTGTAACGTATGCGTAATCACTTCGAAGCCTCATAGTCTGTGTCGTGTATCAAATCTCAAAATTCATAGTGACTATCGAATAAAAAATCCACTGGATCTGTAAACGCTGGTCACGCCTTTTCATTTTTGCAGTTTTATTTTACAAATTAAGATATTCTGATTATTATTATTATTATTTTTTTTTTTTTTCAGTCACCTTCAGTTGACGACACATCAATGTAAACACTTTCGAATTTGGGCATTTTCTCAAATATCTGAAGAGAAATGCATGTTCTATATACATCAGAACGTGAAGATGATGTTTGATTACTTAACTTCCAGTGAATGTGTATACATGGACTATGCTATTCAGCCAATCGCAACCGCGAATCCATTATGGTAATTAGCATGAGCGATTGACTCATAAATAAAAATTCTCGAAATTCCTTCAAACACTATAAGGTGGCTTTTTAAGTAATTAACGTAATCTTCGGCGTGTAGTACGTAGATTAGATAAGTCAGTTTTGAATCAGAAAATTTTATTGACAAATAAGGTTATACTTGTACAAGTTGTTTCTTCAAACAGATATAGATTTTTCTGTTGAATAGAATTTCTGGTGAAGGAATGACAAATCTTGCCTGCGGATTATACGCCAAAAATTACGTTACAAATTGTATAATCCGTTTTTACAAGTTCACCTGTAATATTTTAACTGTTTACGAAAGTTTGACTTAAAAAAATATTCTTAAAATTTTGCATATTTTTCTTTGTAACAAAGATGATTTTCAGCAATTTCTAAAACGAAATTATTAAAAGATTATAAATATAAATATGATATATGTAATATAAATATACAAATGATTCTTTAAATAATAATATATAAAAGGATCATAACTTTCATAATTTATTTTGAAGCATTTTTAATCTCGCTTTTAGTTCACACCACTTTATTTATAGGTCAATTTTCTACAATATATAACTATCATAAAACAAGAAAAAATGCACTTAAAAAAAGTGGTAATAAAAGAAGGCAGGACTAATAATACTACAGAAAACATTATAAAAGTTAGCAACACTGAATTAAATTTTTAACAGGTTATGTACAGAGTTGCCAACATTTCAGTATATTTCGGAGTGTTTTAGCACCGCCTTTATTTATACCACTTTTTTTTTTAAGAGTATTTTTTTCTTATTTTATTGTCGTCATATATTGGAAAAAAATATTCTTCAAATGAAACTGTGCTAAATAAAAACGCGACTAAAAATTTTATGGAATAAATTAAAATGTTGTTAACTATACACTGCACTAACACATTGGAGGGAATTTATGAACAAAAAAAAAAAAAAAAAAAAAAAAACCGCAGAGTTGCTCATATTTTAATTAAATTAAATTAATGTAATTCTAATTTCTTAAAACATACTTTTTTATCATTAATGATTTTTCTTTACTTTGCAAGCAATACAATTTTTACATGTTGAAATATTTTGTGATGTGTTACTTTTCGATTAAGCCTATTTATTTATCAGTCCTATACGAAACACGAAAGTACAGTATTTTAAAAAGGAAAGAAAAATAGAAAAATTTATATTTATAAAGCACTAATGATAAAAAATTAAGTTATAAGATTTCAAGACAACAGATACCTACCATTCAATCAGATTAAAGTAAAATAAAATAAAATAAATAAATAAAAGTATTTTTTATCGTTACTGACATTTACAATAAAATTACTATTCTATAAGAAGCTAGCAGATTTTGGGTATTTGTATTTGGGTATTTGGATTGGTCTGTATTACATAATTTGACAATAACAATTCACAATTTCCTTATATATTTCACACATAAAAAATCATTACAGATATCTATACCTGAACCAGGATTAACAGATGGCGACATAGCATATTTACGTTTGTAGAACCATAGCCTCCTAAATTAGATGCCTGTCGCGTAGCTCGGAAACTAGGCAACAGTTGAAGCGGTAGACAGCGCCACCTAGTACAAATTAAGGGACTTTTTTTTATTGAACTTTCACCAATAATTTAAAGAAGTGATACACGATATATATAATCGACGTTTCTTCGATTCTATTCCCCTTTTATATATATCACATGCCACTTTTAAAATTTTTTGGTGACTGTTGAATAAAAATGTCGCGCAATCTGTACCAGGTGGCGCTGTCTACCGCTCCAATTGTTGCCTAGTTTCCGAGCTACGCGACAGGCATCTAGTTAAGGAGGCTATGGTAGAACCCATAGATGTCAACATTTTAATTTATTCTGAATATTCTTAGTCCCGCCTTTATTTCCCACCACCATATTTATGGAAAAATGTTCTCCAATATAAAACTCCCATAAAATAAGAAAAAAATGCTTTTAAGAAATAAGTGTTATGGATTAAATGCAAGGCTAAAAATACTCCAGAATAAATTAAAGCATTATGAAAACAAGTTAGGAGCATGTGCTCCTAATAAATAAAAGTTTTCATTACAATTAAAGTTAGAATAAAATTTAGAATAAAAGTTAGAATAAAAGTTTTCATTAGAATAAAAGTTTTCATTACAATTTTCCGGTTGCCTAAATCTGCTAAGTTGGCAACTATAGTTGAGTGCCCTGTCAGTCATCGATTGCTGACGCGGAACTTTACGTTTAGGCCGCGTCAACCACCGGTGGCTTTCAGTGTATAATATGATATGAAGCCGTGTCAACCACCGATGGTTGACAGTGTAAAATATGATATAAAAACTAAAAAAATTACATTGTTTTAAGTAATTACTAAAAATTCATTTAAAATTTACTTAATTTTTATTTGTCACAGGATTATATCATTAAGGCCTTTTAACGGATTTTATTGAATCATGGTAAACATAAAGCGCTTCTATTCAGAGCGCGTGGCCTGACGGGGATTTCCTTAAAAATTCACGTGGCACTCAACGTGTTAATAGGAAGGCCTAAAAGCGGGACGGAGTGAAAGTGTTATATCGTGTATGCGGGGCGTTGGTCACGAGCGAAGTGGTTAATTGTGCTTGAGACCATATTTTTGATTTTGCAAATTAAAACTGTATATATAGCATTATTTTGAAAGGATACTTCCATTTTTTTTTTTTAAATAAAGAAACTAATATGTTTCCTAAAAGTTAAAAAAAAAAACACTTTTTTTTTTCCTGTTTTTCACATTAAAATTAATTTCTTATAAAAAACAAGACCTTTTCATAGCTGCTAACCTTTTTAATTATTAAATCAGATTTATCACTAATATTTTTAAAAAGGAATGTGTCAAATGTAGTTTTGACGATTAAAATAAATTGTATACAATTATAAAAAAAAAAAAAAAAAAAAAAAAAAATCCGCTATGAATTCTCCCTTGAGAAACGGAAGACTTGGCACTTATCTTTGTTTATTACAGCGCTTTATGCAGGAAGACTCAAGCATGCTTGTTTAAATTAATGGGAAACTCACTTTTTCATATGGGAAACTCAGAGCCTGATTAAGGGGGAAGCACACATTATTTATACTTACACCGTTATACAGAAAGCAATACAGAGGGAAAATTTTAAGTAGACCCTACTTTTTCATTTATCTTTTCAACCACTAATTTTATATTGTAAAATCAGTTATAATAGAAGCCTATAAACTTAAAAAGAAACTTACCGCTAAAAGAATACCAATGGAAGACTCCAAAAAAAAAAGTCGTGGCCGTATGAACCATGTATACATATACTATTTTTTCCACCAAAGTGACACCTACTGAAAAAATACAGTTTTTTTTTGTTTACTAGACAGCTATTACATATAAAAATTACAGAGTCAAATTGGTAGATCACAGTTGAAAAAAATAAAATCCGCATCCATACCTACGAACCGTCTCATTATGAAGCGCAAAGTTTTTATTACCCGCCTTTTTTTTTCACACCAACCATTTTTTCCAGTAATTTTATTCTTATTTAATTAACAGAAAATTACTCTAAAAATAAAGGGGTGTGAAAAAAAAGAGGGTTTTTTCAAGGGGCGTTAACAATTTTATGCTTACTAATGTTTGTAATCAGGTACGCATAACATATGTCCGTATAAGATAGTATATTTTGATAGAATCAATCATATAAAGCACAGATATAATTGCAAATGAGAATTACTTATAAACAAAAGTTGATCATCGTCACTATTTTATTCAATAGTTGTTTTAGTTACACTGATTTCATCAGTTATGGAGATTAAACATATAATTTATTTTATAACGTCTGATACAACAACAGAACTCGAAGTCTCCGCCCATTCTTAAGGACAATTATAGGGATGAGCAATTGCTGCCTTTTTACAACAAATATTTTTATACGATAATCTCTATCCTATTTAATCACGACACATTACCAGAGCTGCCAACCTAATCCGGCAAATTGTTAGTAACGCCCCTTTTTCTTCACCACTAAATTTTTAGAGTATTTGTTTTCTTCATTCATCGCAAATATATTTGAACAGAATAGTTCTAAAAATTAAGTGGTGTAGGAAAAGGGGCGGTACTAACAATTTGCCGGATTTGGTTGGCAGCTCTGCATTACTACGGTAAACATTTCTGAAAAAATACATTAAAGACTTCTTTAGTAAAATAGTGGTTACAAAAAAGCGGGAAATATTTCATCCCTGATGTGTCCTAAAGAAATGGGCGTAGACTTCTAGCTCTGTTAGAAGCAGTTACCTGTGGTATAATCATTCAGTAAAATAGCTGTATTTTTAAACAGAAGTTTCGATAACATATTAAACACCAACACAGACCTAGCTGTTACCAAATTTGTCTATAAGAAGAAGCGTCAACTCAACAGTATAGTGGAAGAGATGGTTGAAAACCAGAGTTTGAACCAGCACAAAAATCTTTCAATATGTAATCTCCAACGCATGTGGTAGATTTCTCAGAACTCTCTAAAAATAATCTCAAAATATTACTCACCACTGGCACTTTTCATTTGTCACAAGCAATATGCATATCTGCATCATTCTTCATATTTTCTGGAGAACTGCCAACTTTTTAATCTAATCCGTAAAATTGTTAGTACCCGCCTTTTGTGTAACAGCTATTTCTATACAGAAAATCAAATCTCTACCGTATTTTTATAATAAAATGTCGTGATTAAATATGATAATGATTATTGTATAAAAATAGTGTAATGTAAAAGACAGAAATGGTGAACCTTAAATGGTGAACCAGTAAACCTTAAAAATGGCCGAAGACTTCGAGTTCTATTATCATATCAGACGTTATGAAATAACTGATATTTTTGATCTCGATAATTGATGAAATTAGTGTAACTAAAACAAACAAATATTGAATAAAATAGTGACGATGATCAACTTTTGTTTCTAAATAAGTCTCACTTGCAGTTATATCAGTGGCTTTATATGATTCATTCTGTCAAAATACACAATTAGATACGGACACATGATATGGATTTTATTTTTTTTTAATCTGTGTTCTACTTATTTGACCCTTCTGTAATTTTTACATATAATAGCTATCTGGTAAAGAAAGAAACTGTACTTTTTTAGTAGGTGTCATTTTGTTGGTAAAGTAATATGCATATATATACAAATTTGCCAACCATCTTATTAACACTTTCGCGACCACTGACGTAGCTTCACGTAATTTGAAAATCTGTAACTCCGCCAGTGGGCGTTTCTTTCGCAATTTGTGTTATTTACTTCTTAAGAATATACTCAATATTCATATTTGTACAATCAATATACTATGGAAACAAATACTTTGGTTAGAAAGAGTATAATGATAATGTATATAGATTTTTAATATCCATGTGAATACAAAAAACTTTGTCCTCAAATACTGTTACTTGGGAGAATAACGCCTAGAGGAGGACCTAACTGACAAAATGACAAAATCATGCGGTCGCGAATGTGTTAATAAGCGTAAAATTGTTAACGTCCCTAAAACAGAAAAAAAAAAAAAAAAAAAAATCACCCTTTTTCCCACACCACTTTGTTTTTTGAGTAATTCTCTTCAAATGTTGTTACGATTAAATAAGAATAAAATCACTTTAAAAAATGACTGGTGTGAAAAAAATGGCGGGTTCTAAAAATTTTATGCTTCATAATTGTATGGGTGGCAAGAATGTAGGGGAGCGTGGGGCAGGTTGTAACAGTTTTTGGAAAATTAAATATACAGGGTGCATAGAAAAGTCCCTTTAACCTGAAAATACTTGCGAACGGAGAGTGCTACAGCCACGCTAGTGAGGTTTTACGGTATAGTAAAGTGACTATGCCCGACCTAACGCAAACGACAGCAGCGCCCCTAGTGGCAAAATTTGGAAGTTAGCCATTGCGAATCGAAAACGAAAAGAGATAGAGCAAAATTTCCAATTAGAAAGTTTTAGAGCATCAATTAATTAGTACGAAACGATATTTGGTTTACACGGATAAGATAAATTGGCGCCTGTATACCCAAAAATGTCCGTAATCTATGCGCGACTGTTCTACTCTACATATTCACATTTCGGAAATGTAGCAGTGTGAAAATGACGTTTGTGACTTTGTACTGTACTGTAATGTCTGAAAACTTTAATTTCCAATGCATTTAAAATTTTAGTTTAAAAGATGCTGGCGCTCGCTTGATACAAACATCATAATCTCATAGCATAAAAGTATTGATGGCAGCCGATAATTTTATTCCTAATGTTCATTTTAAAAATTTTATTTTCTGTGTTGTGGCAATTTCAATCGTTGCCTAGCGACGTGTAGAAAATATGTGTTCTTTTTTGAAAGTGACAAAACAAATGGAATTTTGAATGATCCTAAATGAATGAGATACTACAAAAGATAAATTTCTTAAAAATAAACGTTTGGATTTAGAATTTTGGAGCTGTGTGAGAATGTCAAGCTTCACTAACTTTCAATATTGCGAGATGGTGCTTATTTATGGCGAATGTCAACGAAACGCAACGCATGCGGCACGGGAGTATGCCGTTCGTTTTCCAGGTGGGCCACATCCAAGTGCAGTTACCATCGCAAATGTAGTGCGACGGCTCATGGAGACAGGAAGCACTAAAAGTCGTCCGCGTTCTGGCAGACCAGTGAGTGCAGGTATGCGTATACCACCAGAGAGTATTTTGGCATATGCACTAGCCCATCCACACAGCAGTACAAGAGATATCAGCATGGCTTGTGGCTTAACACGGGCCCGAGTATGGCAAATACTGCATAGTCAACATGCACATCCCTATCATGTCACTCTGCAGTAAGAACTGTTGCCACGGGATAATGAGCGTCGATTTGATTGGTGCAACTGGGCATTAAATAATGTTGAAGATAAATCAGACTTCTTGTCCAACATTGTTTGGTCGGACGAGGCACTGTTTCAGCGTACCGGAGTACTAAAACGACATAATGCCCACTACTGGGCGCTGGAAAATCCCTCGTGGGGACTATCCACAAAACACCAAGTGCGCTGGTCCATTAATGTGTGGGGCGGTATCTGGAAGGATCGCTTACTGGGACCAGCGCTCTACGAAGGCACATTAAACGGACAGAGGTACCTCCAACTATTACAGGATATCATACCCGACTTTTTGGATGGTATTCCTCTGTCCGCATTACGGGACATGTGGTTCCAACATGACGGTGCTCCTGCATACCAGCCAGCTGGAGTGCGAAGCTTTCTAAAAGATTGCTTTGGACAACAAATTATTGGGTATGGTAGTAGTATTGAATGACCTCCACGATCGCCGGACCTCACTCCGATGGATTTCTTCCTGTGGGGCTACATAAAAGATCGGGTTTATGCAACTCCACATACAAGTCTGCTGGATCTACGTCATCGTATTACAGATGCTTTCAATAGTGTAACACGTTCCATGCTGAGAAATGTGCATGCAGAATTACTCACACAAATACAAACGTGTATTGTGAGCAATGGCGAACTTTTCGAACATTCTTAACATTAACTTTTTATCACTATGAGACTTAGAGTTTAGTTTACCTATTTTGTTTTTGTGTGATGTTATCAAAATGTATTGATGTAAGTACATAGTATTTATTTTTAAATTATGCATATTTCTTCTTTCCTCTGGCTATTCCTTTCAAATATTTACACAAAATGGAGTGCATCGATTTTGGATATTTTTGGGTATACAGGCGCCAATTTATCTTATCCGTGTAAACCAAATATCGTTTCGTACTAATTAATGGATGCTCTAAAACATTCTAATTGGAAATTTTGCTCTATCTCTTTTCGTTTTCGATTTGAAATGCCTAACTTCCAAATTTCGCCACTAGGGGCGCTGCTATCGTTTGCATTAGGTCGGGAATAGTCGCTTTACTATACTGTTACCTCACTTGCGTGGCTGTAGCACTCTCCGTTCGCAAGTATTTTCAGGTTAAAGGGACTTTCCTATGCACCCTGTATTTTGAAATATATTTACGCTTTGCTGTTTTCCATAGCATGAATATTCATTTATCACATTCATTAAAAAAAAAAAAAAAAAAAAAAAAAAAAAAAAACTTTCGTTAATTTTGCTAACTTTAGCACAAAAAATATTTTTTCAAAATTATATGCCTGTTACAATTTGCCCTGGATTTGGGGCAAATTGTAACGGATACAAAGGGAACCCTAACATTAAAAACAAAAATATTTCAAAATATTTTTTGTTATCAATCATTTATTAATTTAATAAAAAAGCAATTAATAACTAATATTAAATTATAACCTTCTTGGTATAGTAACAATGAATTATATCAAATAGATTATAGTAAAAAAAAGATAAAATTAAAGATAAAATCAACATAGAAGTTAATCTTAGTTAAAGTTTAAATTAATTCAAGATAATGATATTTTGTTACCTCTCATGAATTTAATGTGTGCACACATTTTACAAATTAAGCATTATACTCATTTTTATGCCACAGAGAGTGTTTAGCAGAGCTGGAAATCTCCGCCTTTTTTTCAGGACACTCTCATTATTGAGAAGTTTCTGCTTCTTTTCCACCACTATTTTTATGCAATATTCTCTAATTCATGATTAAATCATAATTCAAATTCGTGGTTAAATAATCACGGTACTATAATATAAAAACACAGAAAATATTCCTGTATAAATATAGTATTGGCAAAGAAGCCAAAAAATTTTTAATTTCTGAAAGTTTCCTGAAAATGGGCGGAGACTTCAAGCTCGGTCTGTAGGCATCTCCACAAGGCACTCCTCTAACATGCGCGTCAAAAGAATTATGTTTTTAAAAATATGTAATCACAAATGTTACAAACTATTTTGCAAATTGCGTGTTACTTCTTGCCCCTGTGACAACTAGCCCCAAGCTGCCCTAAATATGACTAGTGACAGTGTATTTTATGCCATTTTACCTTCACGATACTATTATAATTTAAATATATTTTTAGGTTCTTGTGGATTAAGATGGCATTTCATCATCTGTTATCATGAATTTTACAATCATTGTAACGGTATATATTTTCATTTAAATTTAAGCTGCTACCTTTGCGCAGATAATTTGAATCTATCTTGGCTAATTATAGAATTTAATTGTGATGTATCTTAGTAAAGTAGTATTTTTAATTTAATACATAAATCTCAATGCAACTATTTTTTTTTTTTCACATTATTAAAAAATGAATATTCATATATCTTATATTTGTTAGATATATAATCGTTGAGGCAAAATTTAATGATCTTAAATCTTTATGCGGAGATTTCCTTTCACATTTTTGATAAAACTTCGAAGCTGGTAGACGGAAGAGGCAGCTTGGAAGTCAATTCGAGATCGCGTGCGTAGCTGCTGGAAGTTATTCGCAATTTTCTCAAAAAGTCTCGTAAATAACAGGATTCCTTAGAAAGACCCTCACGGAGAGCACTTTCACCAGTCCCAGGGTATCTGTTCTCCGATCCGACTGCCATAGCGACCGTGCTTAAACAACGACAGTCGTCAAATCAAAAGTCGGAATGTGACGTCATGTGATCAAAATAACGACTGCCACAGTCGGAATTGTGGTATAGTCTGGGCGGAGAAACGATGCCCTGGACCCTTGTAGATAATAAGCCTTAACTGTTACATAATATAAAATATTAACTATAACTCGAACTATCAATTGATATTCACCATTTTAATTGAGTTTCAGAAATTAATTAATTTGTAATATTACTCGCTTATTAGACTGAATGAATGAAAAAAAAAAAAAAAAAATTAACAATTTAATGCTATTACATGAATATTGATAGAATATATATATAAACTAAAAAACTATAAACTATATATAAGAAACTAAAAAACTATAAACTATATATAAAACTATATATAAGAAAACTAGCACCTTTCGCTTGGCACTACTGAAGATGTCATGTAAAAGTTCATATTTCCATTTAATATTTATAATTTGAACTATATTAGGTTTGTAAATAAAATGTGTTATTAAGTTTTTGATAAAAAAGTTAAAAATTGCATGTCTACATAAAAATTGGCAAAAAACATGATTTATGTTATATTTTTATTATCAATATTTTTTTTCTTTTTAAAGATATTTCAAAATCCATCCCTAACTCTTTTCAGTAGATTCTATTAACAAAAAAAAAAAAAAAGAAAAAAAAAAGACTTAAATATCTGTAGAAGTTGTTGCGTTTTCCAAATCATGAAAAAATATAAACTGAGAAAACACAATTTAAAAGTTTGAAATCTGTAAAAAAAAAAAAAAAAAAAAAAATCACAAACCATAAGAATTTTTACCTAAATATATATTTTATTAAACAAGCCTAATATTGTGCAATTTGTAAATATTAAATGGAAATATAAGCTTTTATATTTTATATGAAACCTTCAGTGATGCCATATCTCCTTTAATCAGCCTTGAATTTAAAATTATCTCTGTGGTGCTGCCATCTATTACCATCGAGAGGTACCACTTTTAAAAATATTCCTTTTCGAATTAATTTTCAGCAGTTCAATGATTTAATGTTAGATTATGTTTACTGTTCTTAATTTTTATTGATTTATTTAAATTTGTCAGAGAGAGAGAGAGAGCACAAGAAATAAAGATTTCTTTAAATATAATAGCAAAAGAAAATTATATAAATTTTCTTGAATGTAAGAAAGCTGGCACGTATAGCAGGGCTGCAACAGCGATTTATTATAATAATAATTATTATTATTGTTATTTTCGTACCAATATTTCCATAAGATAAAATTTAAAATAAATTTATGCATACAGCCTACAGATTTACCTGCGTAAATATATTATAAATTTAAATTTTTAGAAACAGTGTACGAAAAAAAATAGATAAATAAATATAAAAGTCGTCTGCGGCAGCCCTGCTATAGTTATTCTCAAACCATTTTCCTGTATTAAGGCTTTAATGGAAAAAAAAAATAATAATAAAAGAGGCCAGAAAGGGATTAAAAAAAAATGCACAGTAACTTTTCCCCTCCAAATTAGACTTTGTACAAAACGATTAAAACAAAATAGCTATATACTAGCACTACCTATTTGTGACACTGTGGCACAGAAATAAAAATAAAAAACATAGAATAACAGGGTTGCCACAAGCGACATTTTTTTAATCATTATTTTCTTTCCACTATTTCCACTACATAATATTTATAATACAGGAAACGTGTAGATAAACCTGCGTAAATATATTATAAATTTTATTGTTTGAGAGTTGTGGTACGAAAAGAAAATATATAAAAAAAATGTTGTCTGTGGCATCCCTGTAATAAGCTGAATAATTTTATCGTTAATGTGTTTTTTACAAAAATGACTGCTATACATAGTATTACCATAGCCTCCTAAACTAGGTGCCTTCCACGTGGCTCGGAAACTTGGCAACAGTGCAAGCGGTAGACAGCGCCACCTGATACAGATTGCGCGACTTTTTTATTGAACTGTCACCAATAATTTTAAGATGTGATATATGATATATATAATCGACGTTTCTTCGATTCGTAATAAGTTGAATAATTTTACCGTTTGTGTGTTTTTTACTGCTACTTTAGCACGAAATTTTAAATTCTTATAAATGAATCCGAACTGTTATTGAGAATTTAATTTTTACACCCTAATTTAAGATTAAAGCAAAAGAAAAGGCAGGAAACTTTAAAAACCTGTCAGTAAACATGGGAATTTTTAATGATTTTACTAAACTTTAGCCGTAACTTTCCGAAAACAAAATAGTAAGAACTGAAGAATGTAAAGAACAATAAATCCTTTCAATCTTCATTTTTGTGAAAAGCGTCACCAGTGGTTAAGAAGTTCCTCTTTGAAATCTGAGCAAATCTTGATGACAGCTTTAACCAGATTCGAACCCACGTTGCACCCGTTGGCATAGCTGATGGAAGTTCTATGTAGTTTCTCCGAAACTTGATGAATAGGGGTTAGGATATTTTAGAAAGACCTTCGACGACGGTTAATTTCACCCAGGTCTTCGTCTTTTTCATGGACACTTACATAAAACACACTTCAAAGCTCGTACATGAGACGTGCCAGATTTGAACTTAGGCCATTTTCGTCCACAATACCGGATGGTCTTATCTGTAGTTTTTTCCTGGTATTCACAAATTATATGGTTTATTACTTCTCAGAGAAACCTTTATGGAGAGCATAAGGACCGTTTCGGTCTTACCACCATAAAGACTATAACCCTTTCCGACCCAGGCCGTACGATCGTACGGGTTAGACCAACAGGGAGTCGGTATTGGTCAGACATTCACGACATCCACTTAAATTTTTGCACCTGGAACAGTCGTATGTAATAAAATCAGGAAATGAACGATTGAGCTAATTAGCAGAAAGTGTAAAGTACAATTTTCAATCAACAAATGTCGATTATAGTCCATATATTTCTTTCAGTTTGCAAAAAACAGAAGAATGCAATGTTTTAAGGTAAAAATATTTCGGGTTGGAAAGGGATATAGAAGACAAAATTATGTAAATCATTATAGTTAAACACTTTGATATGCAAACTAAATAACGATAAAACTTTTAATATATTCAATGAGGAATCAGAAGTGTTCAATAAACTGTGTCAAATCCTCAAAAATTTATAATTTAAATAATTACACATTAAAGGTTTTTGGACATGAAAGAAAAAATGAGTAATCACTATATTGGTTTAGTAGATTACAAAGATTTAGAGGACATTTTATATTCTATACATTTAAATAAGATTTTGAAGGCAAAGATAACCTAATTCTTACCTTCTTAAGCCCTTAAGACCTATCTAAGTATGAAGACTATACATAAGACAAAACTATATGTTTCATTATAGTTAAACACGTTAACCAGCGGAATAAATAATGATAAAACTTTTAATATATTCAATAAGGAATCAGAAGTGTTCAATAAACTGTGTCAAAGCCTCAGAAATTTATGATTTAAATAATTACACATTAAACGTTTTTGGACATGAACGAAAAAGTGAGTAATCACTATATTGGTTTAGTAGATTACAGAGGACATTTTATATTCTATACATTTAGATAAGATTTTGACAGGAAAAGATAACCTAATCCTTACTTTCTTAAGCCTTTACGACCTACCGTATTTTCCGGCGTATAACGCGCAGGTGATATAAACTAGTGACACACCAGAAAATTTTATTTACAAATAAAGCTATAATTTTAAGAAACGAAAGCTTGTTATAAAATAGCTTTTACTGTAAATTTAAATTTCTGGTGCAGAACTGATTTAACAAGTCTGCGCGGAAAATAAGGTATATGTATGAAGACAAAAGACAAAACTATATGTGCCATCATAGCTGCCAAGATTTTTAATTTATTCCGGAGTGTTGTTATCCCCGCCCTTTTTTCACATCGTAATATTTGTAGAAAATTTTTCTTCAACATATAATTATGATTAAATACGAAGAAAATTACTCTAAAAGGATTTCGGTGTGAAAAAAGGGCGGGGCTAACAACATTCCGGAATAAATTAAAAAACTTGGCAGCTATGTGCCATTATCAGCGTTGCCAGATGTGGACTTTTTTTTATTGAATAGTCACCAATAATTTTGAGAATTGACATTTGATACATAATAGACTATCAATCTTCGAAGTGATTAGCCAAACATTACAAATAAAAATTATTGATGACTATTGAATAAAAAAAAGGCCAAATCTGGAAACGCTGACCTGCGAAATAAATAAAGATAAAACTTTTAATATATTCAATGAGGAATCAAAAGTGTTCAATAAATTGTATCAAAGTCTGAAAAATTTATAATTTAAATAATTACACATTAACCCTTTAACGTTCGTTGGTTTCTCAGCGAAACTAAACATTTCACATAATTTAACAATTTGTTTTGCAGCAGTTTTTTAACATTTCCCCCTTATTTTAATCAGGTTTTAAACTTTTGTTCCTTTTCTGTTCGGTAGATAGCAGTACTATTCCAGAATTTAACAATTAATGTTTGAAAGGAAGCTAAATGCATAAGTCACATGAAGTTTCTTAGTGTGCGCGAGTGCAAATTTCTGGTTTGATGATGCACTCATGACTAATTTTTTTCATTTAATGAAGAGCTGGACTATTATTTTCAGCTGAAACAACTTTTACGAGTTTTTATAGTCGATAATGTTTACTTTCAAAGTGTTTTATTTATTAAATCAAATATTATTTGAATTTAATAAGGTTGACTTATAGATGTTTCAAGCAAAAATTTATCTAAAAGGAACTATGCTATTTTTTTATTTTTTTATTTATTTTTTAATATTTATGATCAGCTAAGTGTTTAAAAGCCAATTTTACAATTAGTTTAATAATTTTTAAAATAAATTAAGTAGTGAACGTTAAAGGGTTAAATGTTTCTAGACATGGAAGAAAAAATGAGTAATCACTATGTTGGTTTGGCAGACTACAAAGATTTAAACGACATTTTATCCTCTATTCATTTAGATAAGCTATTGTCAGACAAAGATAACCTAATTCTTGCTTTCTTAAAAGCCTTTAAGACCAATCTATGTAAACCCTTTCAAATAAAGAAAATTAACCTTAAATTCATGACTCAATTTTGATTATGTGTATGGGTGGATAATTTTATTATTCCTGTTAAAAATGTTTACATTATAAGCAGTTATAGTAAATAAATAAATAAACATACGCATAAAGGAAAGCTTAACGCCAATTTGTTTTTGTTTATGTAGAAGAAATATAACATTCAAGAAATTTAGTAGGGTTTATTATAAAAAAGAAATAACTCTATATAAATAATTTCTATTTTATTTTTATTTTATTTTATTTTTTTTTTAATTTTATGATTTATATAGAACCAACTAAATTGAATCAGATAGGAATTGGAAAAATATACTGAAATACATCATATATATATATATATATGTGTGTGTGTGTGTGTGTGTGTGTATCTCCAGTTACGTGTTTTTTATGTTTTTCATTATAAAGTATAATTTAAATAATGGATATATTTAAATAATGGATACACAAGTATTAAAGCTTTAAACTATTTGTAAGGATGATTATTATCAAATATAACAATGAAAACTTAATGAATAAATTTAATAACTCAAAAGTTTTACATAGTTTAATTGATGTTGCTCATAACAGGGGTCGTACTCTCCGCCTTTTTTTCAGGACACTCTGAGATATAATAAAATACCGTCTGCTTTACCACCACTAATTTCACGCAGAAATATCTCTGAATATTTATAGTAATGTTCTACGATTATGCAGGTTAGAAATTATTCTTATAAAAATAGTGGTAGCAATAAATTTGAAAATTTCTCACTCATGGCCATGACCATAAAAAATGAATGGAGTTTACGACCCCAGCTAATACATAAAAAAAAAATCAATAATTCTTAACTTATCTTTATTGTTTATCTCATACAGTGTTGCCAGATATGGCGCATTTTTTCGGGGCCCTCCTTGGCCGAGTGTTAATGTCACCACACTGCTAATCGCCTTCGAGCGTAGGAGAGCGGGTTCGATTCCCGCTTTGGCCCTGTGTGTTTTTCCGTTTCTTCGTATTGTAATTCTGTCATGTGCTATCTGTAATTATCTGACGAAGATTTACAAGCTGACTGCGAGTGAAGCGTACAAATCTGATGTATATGTTATCCATCTGAAATATTGTTGAAAAATGGCGCATTTTTTATTCAATAATCACCAATAATTTTTAATTGTAACATTTGGCTAATTATTTCGAAGATCGATAATCTATTGTATATGTCAAATATCACATTTCAAAATTATTGGTGGTTATTGAATAAAAAATCCGCCAGACCTGGACAACATTCATCTCATGATGACGTGAGGCTTTTGAATTTCATTATCCAATTTAATATTAAATTCGTAACAGCGCCCGATAAATTCAGGCCTGTTTTTTTAAAATGCATATGGAATGCAGAATAATCTCTGTAAGTCCAATGAAACAGGAGAGGGGAAAAAAAAAAATCGCACAAATATTTTTGAATAACAATGTACTGGTGCGAGTAGATATAGAATAAAATCTCTAACATACTTGCAGGTTTGCCAACATTTTAATTTTATGCGGAGCATTTTTAGCCCCGCCTTTATTTCGCACCACTTTTGTTTTAAGAGTAATTTTATTTTATTTTATCACAGTTATATATTGAAGAAAAGTTTTCTTCAAATAAAGTGGTGCGAAATAAAGGCGGGACTAAAAATGCTCCGGAATTAACTAAAATGTTGGCAACCGTATACTTGCCAACATACTAATTATGCACCGGAAGATTTTTTTTTGATGCACTCCCCTTTTTCCACACAAGTATATATTTGTGTGTTTAATTGTATTTAAATTTAGAGAGAATTACTTTAAAAATATAGTGGTGTGGAACAAAGGGGCCTGTACTAAAAATCTTCCGGTTTATAATTAGGATGTTGGCAAGTATGTTCTAAGATGTATTAACCCTATTTCCGGCCCTAACACACTAAACGCTCTAAACTAACTCTGAAAAAAGACTGGAGGGGAAAAAAAAAGCGGGCACTAACAATTTTAAGGAATATTAATTAGTTTGTTGTCAGGCATGGAATACATGCACATTCGCCAACATTCTAATTGCCGAAACGTCAGTGGAGGCCCTCTGTTGAGACTCAAAAAGATTTTGGTTTCTGTCTGTTTGTCTGTGTGTTTGTAGCGCAATAGCGACCCCAAAATTCCCGCTATTGACTTGAAATTTTGTACACATGTTCATGATCCTTAGGAAATTAGCTGTAAAGTTTTGGGTGTGCATTCCATTTGTAGCTCGTGTACAGGGACATGCCAAAGTTTCTCTTATCATTACGCTTATAGGAAGAATTTGTATGTACCGCGATAGCGACCGCAAAAATCACACTATTCACTCGCAATTTGGTACACATGTTTATGAGCTCATCAGAAATAGCTGTATAGTGTTAGGTGTGTATTCCATTTGTCGTTCGTGTACAGGGACACGCCAAAGTGTTTTTTATTATTACGGCCTGTGGGAAGAATTTGTATGTACCGCAATAGATTAGTGTGCGTGAGTAAGATGCTTAAACTTATGTTTTCTGCAGAAAAAACGTGCTGTTAGGCTTCCTAATTAATGTACAGGGCGCTTACAAATGTGTTCTGACAATATCACGTAATCATCAAACTATGTCAAATTTGGAACAATTATTAATGAAAAACGCAGAATAAGCTAAATAGTCTTTACTGGTGTATACAATGCTTTTGGTTTGTTTGCAGGGACACAGAAAATAATTTCGTGGCATTAGAGCCTATGGACAATTTTCTGTTTAAGCAGATGTTAATGTGTTTACGCTCTACTGAAAAGAATGGAATTAACATACATTGTAAAGATGCTTAAAAACATGTTTACTCTTAAAAAAGATATGTATAGAATAAATAATTTATTTATGGGACCACACGAAATAATTCCGATGATGTACTGTAATCATCCAAATGATGTCAAATTAGTCTGAAAAAATAATAAGTTATAATTAATTGGGTATATTCTTATTTTTGCCGTATATAATAATTGTGGCTACGTTTCCAGGATACATGAAAGAGTTTCGTACTATTACGGGCTATAGTCGGTATTTCTTAAAAGTGTATTTTAACATGGTTACACCCCCATTAATTATAATGGAATTTTACTGGAATTGTAAAAGCATGTTTTTCGGTGGAAAAGTGTGGGAATAGAATTGATAATCAGTTTACAGAGTTACGCAAAATATTTCCGATATGCTATGTAATTTTTTTGCATGAAATTTGGTGCAAATATTTATGAATTTCAGGGAAATAATACAAGACTATCAGTTATTAAAAACACATTTATATGATATACAGATAGGTATAGAAAGAGAGATACAGCGGGGGGGGGGGGGGTTGAGGGGGCAGAAGCACCCTTCAGAAACGTATCTGTTTATGTAGCAAGTCAATCGAATCAATATATGCATTATATAATAAGGAATAAACAAAAATGACCTGTTGGATAATGTGTGATGGAAATAGGACGTTGAGGCTCCTGATCTGCAGATCCACTAGTTAATATTTTCATTGTTGTTGTTACAGGGCTCTTAATCCCGCCCTTTTCCTAGTCACTTTCAGTGATGAGAACTTTTCACATGTTATGTGAAAACTTTTATGGTATTTTTATAATAATGTATCGTGGTTTAATATGATGGAGATTATTACATAAAAATAGTGGTAGCAGTAAAAGCGAACACATCTCATTTCTGAGAGTGACCTGGAAAAAGGGCGGGGTGTACGAACCTTGAGTTATAAACCACTTTTTTTTTTTTTTTTTACACGAGTGTTTTTGGCAGGTATTTTTTTTTCTAATTGAATTACAATTACATTTGGAGAAAAATTAATCTACATTAAAGAAAAACAAACAAACAAACTAACAAAAAAAAAAAAAAAAAAAAAAAAAACAGGAAGATGGGTGGAGCATTCACAATGCTCCGTAACATAATTGCCAACATTTTAACCCCTTAACTGTTTTTTTTTCTACTTTATATTTCAGTTCACACCACTATTATTGCACGTTAATATTCATCTTATTTTCATCACATTTGATCTAGTTTTTGTCGAAAATTGTTTTAAAGACATACTTCGAAAAAATACCGGGGCCAGTTTCTATAAATTGCTTCTAAACTAATGCCGTTACGCTGTACGGGCAAACCAGTTAAGGGGTTATATTACTCTGGAGTATTTTTAGCCCCGCCTCTATTTCGCACCACTTTATTTTTAGAGTTCTTTTCTCCAGTATGTACGTACGATAAAATTAGAAAAGTTTACTCAAAAAAAAAAAAAAAAAAAAAAAAAAAAAATTGGTATGGAATAAAGGTGGAGCGAGAAATACTCCGGAATAAATTAAAATGTTGGCAACTCTGCTTCGTAGCATTAATTATAGTGTTGGCAGCAATGTATATGGTGCTACAAAAGAAAAATTATATTTGATGAAGTTTCTTTTCTCCACTTGTAATTAATAGAAAACGTGTCAGTTTTATGTTAGTAAACATGCCAAAATTATAAAAATACGTACTGAAAGTTGTACAAAAGTGATGCACTCAATCAAAAATAGATGAATATGGATGGCAGAAGATTTGTGCCATTGCAAGCACCAATATTTGGTGAAACAGGATGTCGAGGGAACTATTTTATTTCAAAATCTCCCCCCCCCCCCCCAAAAAAAAAAAAAAAAAAAAAAAAAAAAACAAGATTTATGAATTATTTTGCGCGAAGCGAATATCTGATATATATATTGGGTTGGCAACTAAGTTCTTGCCGTTTTTAAAATTTTAACTTTACACCGGAATCTGTGTTTTGTTTTTTGTTCTATTTTAAGAACTAATCTACAACGTGGAGTTTAGGTCTTTAAATAGAACAAAAAACAAAACACAGATTCCGGTGTAAAGTTAAAATTTTAAAAACGGCGGAAACTTAGTTGCCAACCCAATATATATAAATAAAATAAGTTGAGCAACCCGAAACTAGCTAAACACACACATTTTATTATTATTATTATTTAAATTTTGAACGTATGTTCACAAAGATTATGAGAAGGTTCTTTTTATTGTAACATATGTTATATAAAATTCCCAAAGGGTTATTTTCGATTCTAAAGCATTTATTACACATTGAACTGAAATTTTAAAATAATTCTTTAAATGCCCAATTTTTGAGGAAGTTTCGGGAAAGTTTTTATTACTTGGCTCAGTGACGATACAAATATAGGGAAAAAATGCAATTAATTTGAATTGTAATTTCTACATTTATTATATGTGTTAGTCAAAATCAGCAAAAATTTCTGGATTTAGCTAAAAAGTTCCCCCTCTTCCCCGCCACACACACACGCACACACACACACACACACACGCACACACACACGCACACACACACACACACACACACACAAAGGGGGGGGGGGGAGAGAGAGAGAGTATGTTTGAATGCATCATTAGAGAGAGAAATGTGGAGGTTTAACAAAGAAATTAATTGAACATTTTTGTAGATACAGGACTGCTCGAAAAACTTCTTCGAAATAAATGCTTTAAAATGTGTTTTCTTTTCTTTCTTTTCTTCTTCTTCTTCTTCTTTTTTTTTTTCTGTAAAACATTTTGAAAATGTAAAAAAAAAAAAAAAAAAAAAAAAAAAAATTCTTTGCACGATGTAAATCAAAAATGTTATTTTATATTTAAGTTTTGTTTAAGCATCTAAAATTATTGCGGTAAAATTTGACAATCCTAAAACTTTATGCATTTTTTCTTTATTTCTTTCAAAAAAAAAAAAAAAAAAAAAAAGAAAGAAAGAAAGAAAAAAAGAAAAAGAAAAATAACGTTCTCGAAGTTGATCAAACACAAGTCGTGGCGTGTGCCAAGCCTATTAAATTTCTGAGTGGTTTTCTCCGAAACTCTCATAAATACGGGATAGGATCCTTTAGAAAGATCCCCCACGGAAGATATATTTCACTGGTCTATGTCCCTCTGGTAGAAAATCGGTTGTAACGCATACATGACAAAAAATATTTATAACAACTCAAAACATTTAGATTTTACCAATTTGAGATTTTCGAACTTATTACATTCATTATGCTAATCACTTATTGTAATAAATAAATTAAAATGATTAAATTTTTCGTTATTTAATGTATGAATAGAAGTAAAAAAAATATATATTCACTCATGCATTTTATCTTAAAATCGTCTCTTAAATTTATATTTTTTCTCTGTGGTGCTGCCATCTATTTCCATTAAAACGTACCCATTTGAAGATATTGATTGTGTATAAATTTTGAAAGATATCATGAAGAAATTTCATGAAACAAAACAATGTAAAACAACTTCCTTTTACAAAGTTAGATTTTGTGTAAAACGATTAATTCAAAATAATTAGATAACGCAGCATATAAATGAATCAGAAATAAATAAACATTCAAAATAATAAGCATAATAAGCTCTTTCATTTTATTACTAATAATTTACTGCAGAAATATTGTTAATAAAGCACAGAAATTTAAATTCTAAAAATTAAATCTGATCTGTTACTCAGAATATATCTTTAATGTTTCAGTTTAAAAAATAAAGCAAAAGAAGTATAAAATTTTTAAAACGCGTCATTATTAAAGGGAATAAACATATTTCGGAATTCTCTTTATATTTTTCATCTAATTCCCCTCTATTTCTTTCTTTTCTTTTTTTTTTTTTCGCGAACTGGGACCACTTAGAAAGATCTCACAAAGGGCATTTTACCTATATGCCAAGAACCCTAGTGTAGCCAATCGGACTGAACCCACACAACCGCAGACATTTTTTTTTTTCTGAAAACGAAAAAATTTAGTATCTAAGAAGAATGTAAACAATATTAAAATAAATACTTTCATTTTCCTGTTTTCTGGAAAGCTTCACGAGTGACTAAGAGGTTCTGTTTTGAAAGCTTGTTGGTGGATGGTGCCAGATTCGAAAACATGTTATGTTCTCTGTCGTATCCAATAAGAAATTTCCGTAGTTTCTTCCGGAACTTAGCTTAAAAAGATCCCCACGGAGGGCACTGTCCCTCAGGCCTAGGACCCTAGTTCTGTCAATCGGCCTTGAACCTAAATTTACATAGTAAAAAGGAAATTTTACAAAGACCTCCATGAATGGTATTTCACCCCAGTTTCGGATTCTAGCATGAAAAATCGTCCTTGACCTATACATCAACATACTTCTAAGCTCATAGAGAAGACATGCCAGGTTTAAACACTGGTTCATATGTGTAGCCCGGCGGAAAATTTCGTGGTTGTCACCAGTACTCAAGAGCATAGATGCCAACGTTTTAATTTATCCAGCTTTTATTTCGAACCACTTTATTTATAGAATTATTTTCTTTAATAGATAACTACGATAAAATAATAAAAAATTACTCTTAAAATAAAAGTGGTATGCAGTAATGGCGAAAAAATGCTCTGGAATAAATTAAAATGTTGACAACTCAGCTCAAGAAAATCGGATTATGACATTTTACATAAATCTCTAAGGAGCGAATTTCTTCAAACCTGTAGAAGACTGATTTTAAAACACACATAACCTTTTGTGAAACAATATAATTTAATTAAACAGCGCTTTAGAAATTAATAAATTCAAACTTGCTAACATTCTAATTAATATTCCGTAAAACTGTTTGTTCCCGCCCATTTTTCTACACGGCTTTTTTTTTTTTTTTTTAAGAGTAATTTTCTTCAAATGTACGATAACATAAAAGAATTACGCTAGAAAGAAAAATAAATAAATAAAGGACTGGTGTGAAAATAAAGGCAGGTACTAACAATTTTACGTATTATTGATTAGTAGGTTGGCAGGTAAGTAAATTACTTTTTATATATATATATAAGCATGGTTATAAACTAAGCTAGACATTTTTGGTTATAATTTTATGATCTAGATCTACAGACGTGTGAAAAATTATTAAAATATTTGGTTATTTTTAACTTTGTTATTTTATTATTTCATTTGATGCATGCAATATTTCAATAAAATTAATTTTATTTATTGATATAATTTATACTTTCTTTTCTTCTTCTTTTTTTTTTTTTTTTTTTTTTTTTTTTAATAGTTCTAATGATATTTTAAACTTTTTTTGATACATTTTAAAAATGTTTAAGATTTAAGTTCGTATGTCTGTCAGGGAGATTACAGACCCGCTTTTTTCCCCCTGATTCTAACACCAGAATATTTACATGATAATTTTCACTTAATTAATGGGACAAGCATGCTGTTAAAAATTCCGATAGAAAAATATTGGTGGAAGAATCTAGGAAAAAATGTGGTCTGTGACCACCACATCGTCAGTTTGTCTGCGTTTTAAATTCTATATATATACACGTATATATATAAATATATTAATTCAAAAAAGACATTCTATAATCCATCGCACACAGTGTTGCCAGATTGCGCGACTTTTTTAATTAATAGTCACCAATAATTTTGAGAAGTGATGTTTGATATACATAATAGACGATTAATCGTCGGTTATGTACATTAAATAGCACTTCTCAAATTTATTGGTGACTGTTGAATAAAAAAGTCGCGCAATCTGGCAACACTGATCGCATAATGAATAATATTTTTAAAATTTATTGAAAGATAATGAAAGTGTATGAAAATGCTTTTCTTACAATTTACCGTAATTAACCCGCCAGTGCACGGGTGGGGGAAAGACACAATTTTCTTTCAATATTTGAATGGTTACAATATAACAACCACAAAATAAAATTACGCAATAAAAATACGAAGTATAAAATTTTACATTTATTATATATATTTTTTTCACAGAATATATAAAATGTTTCTCTTACATTGCATTCTAGTAAATAAAATGGATCTCACAGACCCAACCCGTGTACTGGCGGGTTAATACTGAATATTTTCAACACTTGTAAATAAATCATTAGTGTTGATTACTTCATTTTCTACAGGAATCTTCCTTTATTCCGTATGTAAAAGTATTAACACATAATATTTTTGTGTGCGTCTACTACTGGCATCCCAAAATGTCATCATGAGCACGAGCAGTAGCAAAAAATCCTGTACACAACTGGATCATTTAATTTTTGAGGCGAGGTCCATAGGGATACAGTTCAATATTCTCCCAAATTCCGAATGTGGAATGGAATATCAATTCATTTCACTCAAAAGTAGATCTGAATACTTAAATATGTTTAAAAGAGGTTCTTTTTCTAAATTCTTAGTAGATATCTCCATTGTTGAAATATGGTGTAATGTCATACTTTCCAACATCCTAATTAATTATCCTAATTAATAATTGATTATCATTTATTATTATCATAAAATAACACTATTCTCGGACTAATGTTCGTTTTAAGACTAATTTAGAAAAGTTTTAAGACTAAAATTTTTCTAATTTAAGACTACACTCCGCGACAAAAAGGTAGGAACAGAGGTTTTTTTTTTTTTTTTTAATTTTTCATAAAATAACATTATCTAAATTGTGCTGATCATTTATTATCATAACAAAATATTATCATATCAAAAACATATTAAATATTTGAATCGTATTCAAAATATTCATATTCAAAATAATCATATTCAAAAAAAAAAAAAAAAAACCTTTTTTCCTATCTTTTTGCTCGGTATGTAGTCTTAAATTAGAAAAATTTTAGTCTTAAAATTTTTCTATATTAGTCTTTAAAAAAATTAGTCCGGGAATAGTGTTATTTTATGATAATAATAAATGATAAGCACAATTTAGGTAATGTTATTTTATGAAAAATCAAAGAAAAGACCTTTTTTACCTATCTAGATTCACGTCATTTGAAAATCTGTAACTCCGCCAGTGGGAGTTTCTTTTGCAATTTGTATGTCGTTTATTTCTTAGTATATTCCCAATATTCACATTTTCCCAACGAAATACACTAAGGATAGAAATAAGTTAATTAGAAAGAATATAATTATAATGTATATCCATTTGCAATATAAATGTGAGTGCAGAAAATTTTGTTCTGAAATATTGAAACTTGGGAGAATAACGCCTACAGGCGATCCTTACTGCAGGGATGGAACACGGGCGCAGAATTCATACCGGAATCTGTTTAAGAAATTTCTCCACCTATAATATCGTTGATTCAAGAGGTAGAAAATTTTCTTATATTGAGAGTGGTATGAATTCTGCGCCCGTGTTCCATCCCTGTTACTGCTAAAAAGACAAAAACATGCAGTCGCAAAAGTGTTGATATTCCGTACACTGTTAAAAATTTCAACAGAAAACTCTGTGTGATCTACTATCTTGTCTTACGTAAAATTACAGAGAAAAATAAACGGAGATGTTAAAAAACTTATTTTATACATTCATTTTAATAACTAATATTAAATGAATTAATTTGGTGAGAATATATTTCGGACTTGGAATGCTTTTTCTAAAGTAGAAATAGTCCTTTTTAATTTTAATTAAAAAATTAAATAATAAAATTACGTAAAAATGCAGAATAAAGATTGAGATTCTCGATTATTCACTTTTAACTAAGAATCACTGTAAATTTACAGAGACTCTGGATAAATATTTACGTTAAATGTACAGACATTTTTAACGGTGAGTGTGGTTAGTCCTTTTTTTCACACCAGTAAATTTTTAGAGAAATATTCTCCAAATGCAATTGCGTTTAAATAAGAAGAAAAATAATCTAAAAAAATACTGGTGTGAAAAAGAAGACGGAGCTAACAATACTACGGAATATTAATTAGTATGTTGGCAAGTACGTAAGAGAACTTTTAGTTTAATGTTACTGAATTTATAGAGTAACGCTACACAATTTTTCGTGTATCATTGATGTAACACAAAATATTCATGCAATAATATTACAGATTTCACAATAATTCTGCAATGATAAAACAAAAGTTTTAAGGATTTATGCTGCCTTAAGTTTCTTGCCGTAATGCCGCAATGCAGCAATATATATATATATATATATATATATATTAGGTTGATTCATAATTAATTTCCGATGCAGTTTAGTTAAAATTTACACCAGAAACATTATTCAATGAATATAAAGCTTCAAACATAAGTTCCTCCCCCTGCATTCATCATGTAGTGTGTTTGGGCGTTACTTGCATTGAACCAATGGTCAAAGCATTTTTTAGATAGGATAATAACTGGCGATGAAAAATGGATTACGTATGAGAATATAATCTGTAAAAGACAGTGGCTTGATAAGAAACAAAACTCCTTATTAGATTCGAAAGCTGACATCCATGATTTTATTGTGTGTATGGCGGGATTGTCGAGGACTAATCCATCACGAGTTATTAAAGTCAAATTTAGCAATTACTGCACACATACATTTTCAGCAACTGTAAAGAGTGAAAGAGAAACTTCATGAAAAACGCCCCACACTCGCCAATAGCAAAAACGTCATTATTTTACATGATAATGCAAGATCACATACAGCAAGAGTGACTCAGGAAAAATTCTAGAGCTCGGATGGTATGTTTTACCGCACCCACCTTACTTTCCGAACCTTGCCCCGACAGATTTTCACATTTTCTGTTTCTTACAAAACTTTTTGAAAGGAAAAACTTTCAAATCTGAAGAATAAGTCAGACAGGCTGTTGAAAATTTCTTCCAATCGAAACCAACCACCTTTTACAAGAAAGGAATATATAAACTGCCAAGAAGATGGGAAAACGTCATACATAAAAATGGTGAATACATAACAAATTGATATAATTTTATAACTAAATGAATGCAAAATAAATGCGTGGACAAAAGGAAGTTAAAAACAAAGGAAGTTATTTAAGACTCCACCTACAAAGACGTAACAAGATAAATGTGGGAGGGGCTTATTCTTCGGCAGGAAGTGATACCTAAATATTCGTTGTATAGTGTTATTGGTGTGTATTCTATTTTAACTGCATCGGAAATTATTTATGAATCAACCTAATATATATATATAGCTGGGGTGTTTGCGTTCTGTGTTTATTTCCCACCAGTAATTATGAATTGTAGTTTTAGTTATACTTAATTGCAAAACTTTACTAGAAAACTGCCAATAGTATCACTATTAAAAAATTCTGGTAGCAATTTCCGGTTTCACAAGCACCCCTGATATAGTGTAACGTATATCGTTAATAAAATTTTATTTTCATAAGCTGAAAATTTTGCGCGAAATTAAAGACAAAAAAAAAAAAAAAAAAAAAAAACTTGTTTTTGAAATCAGTGATGTTAGGAATATTTTTAAGAATAAATCTATTCTTCTTTTTTTAATACTTTGTAAAATTTTCATGAAAATGTATATCTAATTTAAATGAAAGTCATAAGGTTATTGAAATAAATAACCCAGGTTTGAGATTGTGATAGTAAATTTGAATATTACATTAACTGAAACTTCATTTACTCACGTTCCGCTATGACATTATTTAGAAAAAACAATCAGCAAGAATGTGAAATTCAGTGAACCATCGAAAATATTCTATCATTCTTTGCATTTAACTTAAATATAGTATGATTGAAAAGAATTCGAAATTATTTTTTTGTGAGACTTTCACGTTCACATGCTTCCCTATTTTCATCAGTAAATCACGTTTTTTTTATATTCTTTTAAATTATAAAATTATTTAATAAAATATTCTTTTTTTCATGATTAAATCACTTGTATTTTATCGGCAGTTAAATAATAGCTACACCATGATGGCATTTAACAAGTTCAGTGCCACGTCGGAGATTGACATTTAACTTTCCGTTTAGGCCGTGATAGTTGATACTGACAGTACAAAATACGACGTAAAACTAAATATTACATTGTTATAATTTACATTGCTTTAAGTAATTTCTCAAAATTTATTTAAAATTAACTTCTAGCAGACAAATAAAAGTTTAAGTTATACATATCTTTTGTTTTTTATTTGGTAATTGACACATCTTCTGTATTTTGTAAGTTACAAATATTTGTTTTTACTTTTAGTGAACGTTTAAGACGAATTTTATAATTAAAAATATTAACGTTCTTTTCTTTTCTTTTTTTTTTTTTTTATTAAAGAAAATTAACACGTCTTTGAAAATTAACATGTACGTACAATATAATTTGGATGCTTTATAAATAATACATTAAAAAAATATTGCACTCACAAACGTTATAGAAGAAGAAAATAAATCAGAAAACCACATTGTTGAAATATTAAAAAATAAATACATGAGTTTGTAAGTTATGAAAAATTTGGAGGCATTCCTGATGATGCATGCATATCCTTCGTCTAACGAAATATAGCAAAATTCTGATAAAAATGACTATGCTACCGAATTACGTCTTAAAGATGTGGAACACCAAAATAAAAAATATATATCATGGGACTGTAAGAAGAAGGCTGTAAATTGCTGCTATAATGTGAATTCTGGAAATTCAAGTCGCAGTTTAAAAAGTGTCCAAACAAAGTTTAAATATGTTAAAAAAAAAAAAAAAAAAAGTGAATTTTATCATTGGGAGAAATAAACAGAAAATGTAACTAATCGTAGAGAAAATAGGTAAGAAATAAAACCTTTTTTTTTTGGGAGGGGGGGGGGAGGGGAGAGGGTAGAATTATATCTTCTAATGAAGCATCTTTTAATATTAAAGGTATGCTCATACAAATAAATTTGTTTTTGTCATTTTTCCTAATCCAAAGATCTGTTTTATTCCCCCTTCTAATCTATGATTATTATTTAAATTAATTAAGAGCTTAAAAATTATAATTGCCATTAAAATTCATTATAATTTTCCATTAATATTTGGTTTAAAGTTTGAATAAATTAACAAAAGGTGCACGGTTCAAAAATTGCAGTTTTACAAATGTATTTTTTTAAGTTACACTTATTTAAATTATTTTAATACTTAGAGTTAAAAAAATTATTTGTTAAATTTTATCTAATCAGTGCAATAAAAAGTAAATTATAATGAAAATAGTTGTAAATTTTCAGTATTAATGTGTAAGCTATACTAAAATTTAAAATTTAAATTTAAGTTTGAAATAATTTTTACCTGTTTAACTTTTCATCTAAATTACCGGTTGTGAAATCGGTATTCTTCGAAAACACAAAACAGCGCATTGATAAAAGATTGCCGTTTAATATTGTTTCATTTCTAAAGTGTTGTGTACATTCTTTTTAATTTATTATGCAATATAAATAAATGTGCGTATTGTTTTACTTTAAGCCATAATATTTAAAGCTCAAGTGAAAATTAAGTTTAGTTTAGGTATTTCGCGTTAAACTAAAAGTTATACAATTAGATCGTTAGGTTTACTTATAAATATTCTGACAAAATTGTCGTTCTAAAAGTGTATTTATGTAAAGTAAACTTTCTCAAACTAGCTTAGTATGAAGAGTATTTAAAACGCTTTTCTATAGTGAGTATACTTGTCAACATCCTAATTAATATTCCGTAGTGTAGTTAGTCACGCCCTTTTTTTCACACCAGTAAATTTTTAGAGCAATACTCTCCAAATGCAATTGCGATTAAATAAGAAGAAAAATAATCTAAAAAGATACTGGTGTGAAAAAGAAGGCGGGGCTAACAATACTACGGAATATTAATTAGTATGTTGGCAAGTGTGATAGTGAGTATTCATCAAAAAACCGTTTCGCATCAGTTTTCATTGTGTCGCCAACAAGCGATAAATAGCGAAGAATCGGATATTTGCAATATTTTTTTATGGAGGATATGTAGCGATTCCGCCGGAATTTTTTTTTTATAAACATTCATAACCTCGTTAGAAGAATATTCTGTAATTTTTTCAAGAATTTTTTGCGTATGCGCTTATGAAAACCTTCCTTATACACAGCGCGTGTGGTCGGACAAGGATTTCCTTAATAGATCAGCATAGCATTGAATTTGTTAAGTAGTAACACGAATAGTGTAACGTTTTAAAGAAATACTAAAAGTCTGGATTTACTGTTGAACATGATGCTATGTTGGTGTTATTAGACGTCAAATTGTTGATATCTCATTTTTGATTTGGTAAGATGGGGAAAGATTCCGCATTGGACAAGGTGTCTGTTTCGTGGTTCTCTTATATGCAGACGCCGTAGGGGTACACCAGTCACTCACAGGGGAGGTACATTACTAACGAGACGTATATTACTTTATTCGCGAATTTTTAGGATTTTTTTAGACTAGTTAGGATTAAAAGTCCTTACCTCTTCATTTGGTAGGTGTTAAAATTTTTGACTTTTGACTATATATTGCAAAATTAATATATTTTGCAAAATTAATTCGGGCATTAACGGGTTAAAATGATTTCATTATGATTATAATTTGCTATTATAATAACAAATCAATTCTTAAATTACATTAACAAATATATGTTTTGTAAAACACTCTTAAATAATAGTAGTCTTGAAAGGATATTTTAAAACTTTTCTGTCATTCAGAGCAAAATTGAGAAATAGTTTGGGTTCAGAATAATTACCTAAGTTAGTTCTACTCTATGGAACACTTTGAGGAAAAAGCAACTTAGTGAATGGTAAATTTATTCTTTAGATAACATAAAATGAGGATTGTGTATAATATAGTATTTCATTAAAATTTATTTCTTTGTGGAATTTTTTTTTGCTTCAATTATTTACTTATATATTTTTAAAGGAATTATTTTTATTTGTATAAGTGGATAGGTTTAATTTATTGCATTATTTTATATCTTCAGGGATGGAACACGGACACAGAACTGATACCACTATCAGGGGTGGAACACGGGCGCAGAACTCATACCACTATCAACGTACGAAAATTTTCTTTTTCTGAAATCAACGCTATTATAGGTAGAGAAATTTATTAAACAAATACCGGTATAAATTCTGCGCCCGTGTACCATGTCTGCACTTTCAACGAATCAAAATTTTGTACTTATTAAATCAACGATATATATACAGAAATTTCTTAAACAAATACCGGTATGAGTTCTGCGCCCGTTTCCCCTTCCTGTATCTTTTAATATGTCAAAATGTTATTTACTTTTTGTAAATTTAACTTAATAAACAATAACAAATAAATTGAAGTTCAACAATATAGAATAACATTGGTGAATTAAACATGTTCAATAGAAGATAACTATTGGGTCGTTTCATAATTATTGGCAGAAAATGAAACACGAAAGAAAACATGAGTCACAAAGAGACAAATGGATTTTATTCAGCAAAGTAGCCGCCATCGGCAAAAATACACTTCATCCAACGAGTTTTGTGCGAAACAATGGCACGGGGCTGAATTCTGCGTCACATTGGTCAGAGAAATCACGAACCCTCTGAATCAAAGCATCTTGGTTTGGGAATTGTTTGTCCCTCACAAACCTGTCTAAATGGCGAAACATGTGATAATCAGTCAGATCCAGGTCTGGAGAATAAAGTGGGTGCGGCAGAAGCTCGTACCCCAACTGCTGGATCTTTTGCCGGCTACCAACTGAGACATAGGTTCGAGCTCCATCCTGCAAGACTATGGAACCTGACCTATTGACGAGTGCTGGTTGTTTGATTCGAAGTTTCCTGTGGCATTCATCCAATTGACGACAGTGCACGTCCGTATTAATGGTCTGGTCTCTCGAGAGGAATCCATAATGGACCACGTTCTTGGAGGTCCACCAAACGGAGACGATAATTTTCTGTGGATGGAGGTTTGGTTTTGGAATCTGTTTCGTAGGTTCGTTTTTGTGCAGCCACTGTGCTTTTCGTTTGCGATTGTCGTACAACACTCACTTTTCATCCACAGTCAGGATACGATGCAAGAATGGATCTCTAACCTCGCGCTCCTGTAGAGATTTACAGGTCTCCAGGCGCCGTAGACGTTGCTCCTCCGTTAGGTCATGTGGTAACCATGTTTCAAGCTTTTTCGCCATGCCCATTGCCGCCAAATGTTGGGCGATTGTCTGAGGTGCTACAGGAAGTTCTGCTTCTAGCTGTTGTACCGTTGACGTTGGTCGGGCGTCGACGTTTTGGCGTAAAAGATCCACATCACACCGGACTGGACGACCGGCTCCACGTTTATGGTCAATCTCCGTATTGCCGCTACGAAACTTGGCAACAGTCTACGGACTGTCCGATCACTTGCCGTGTCCGCACCCCATGCTTTGTTGACGTTTGCCACTGTTGCAGCCGCCGAATGTCCAAGACGGAACTCGTGCTTAATCACGATTCGCACGTCGCGTTGCGCCATCACGTCCTTAAATGTTTCCAAAGCCCCGACTGGTATTTATATAGTGTGCGGACTCTTCCCCTTCACGTTGCAGGGGTGGTTGTTGGTGCATCACTACTGTACCGATCAGAACGATCAGTAGAATTTGCCTGTATCGGTTGCTGCCAATAATTATGGAACAACCAAATATGTAAAAATATCTGATTTTTATGCGAAAGAAAGTTATTCTTTTAGCCTTGAAACTAATACATATATTTTTTATTCAAGCAAAAGAGGTTGATATGATTATTTAAAAAAAAAAAAAAAAAAAAAAAAAAAAAGATTAATTTCTTACATACTGATTTTATACTTAAGTTCCTTTTATGGATTATTGGAGATTAGAGTTCTTATTAGTATTATTTATTGGTTTCTGCCAGTTATTGTCACTTATTGACACTGCCATGCTTGATTAACCACTTACACACTGATTTTTATTTTTGAATTTTTCATTAATTGCTTACATACTGATTACTTATGTGCCCTATATGGATTACTGCAGAAAAATTTCTTATTGGTATTATTTTTCATTTTTTGCCAGTTATTGCCACTTACTGGTAGAAACTAGTTTCTGCTATGCCGGTTTTAACGGATTATAGCGAGTAGTTTTAATCACCCCGGCAGAAACTTGCCAGCCCTTTTCTTTACCCAATCTATTGTATGTGTATGGCAGGGATCGTACTCTCCGCTCTTTTTTCAGGACACTTTCCTGAATGAGAAATTAAAAAAATTATTGCTTCCACTATTTTTTAAAAAATAATCTCTATCCTGTATAATCATGGTATATTACTAAAAATATACCAGAAGCATTTCTGCAAGAAATTTGTGGTGGCAGAAAAGACAAAAATTTCTTATCCTTCAGGGTGTCCTGAAAAAAGGGCGGAGAAAATGAGCACTGGTATGGGTCGATAATTTGGTAATTGCTGTTGAAAATGTTTGAATTATAAGGAGTTAATCATATGTTAAAAAAAAAATTATTTAAAATTAATAATAATAATCGTACATATAAAGAGAAGCTTTATTATTCAAAATTATTTAGGTTTGTGTAAGAGAAATATAATTTTCATGTAATTTGGTGAATTTCTCTATAAAAATCAATTAAATATATAGATAAATATAACAGCACTTTTTTTCTCTTTTACGATTTAACTAGATCCGATTAACCCTTTGCCGCTCAGTGTTCCACTACATGGAACACCTAATTTTAATTCTCAAGTGCAAAAACTCATCCCGGAAATTTTTTAGCAAAAATTTACATTTATAACAAAGCAGAAAACGACCTTTTTTCAACATGAAAATTTAAAATTTCTTCTATTATAATTGTGTTCGTAAATTCCGGTGGCAGTGTAATTTAAATGATCAGAATTATCTTGCCCCGCAAAGGGTTAAAATACTCCGGAATAGATTGAAATGTTGGGATCTATGCAACTTTTACGAGTTGTTGTTGTCGATAATGTTTACTTATAAAGTGATTTATTTATTAAATTAAATATTATTTGAATTTAATAAGGTTTACTTACAGATGTTTCAAACCGAAAATTTCTCGAAAAGGAACAATGCTAATTTTTTATTTTTTAAATATTTATGATCAGCTATGTGGCTAAAAGCCATTTTTAAAATTAGTTCAGTAATTTTTAAAATAAATTAAGTAGTGAACCTTAAAGGGTTAAAGTGTTGCAGACATGGATTGTAAATTTTAATTGAAAACATCCGGTATGTAAAATAATAATAATAATAAAAACAATAATATATATATATATATATATATATATATATATATATATATTATGTTACAAGTTGCAGAATGCAAGAGAAACATATGATCAAATGTCAAATTTATCGATTACACCCAAAATAGATATCCAGGACTATTAAAAAAAAAAAAAAATCATCCACAATACTTACGCTATATTGAACCAGAAATACCCCCCACTCTCCAATAAGAAACAAATTAAAAATTTCAAATTGAAAACGGATAAGAATATCCATTCAAACCGAAAACTTTAGCATAAAAATGAACAGTGATAAATTTTATTAAAATTAAAAAAGAAAAGAAAAAAGAAAATGAAGAATGATCTCTTCAGGGACCGTACATTTTTCATAGCGTAAAAGACAGTTCAAGTCTTTGAAAATTATAGTAGCTTTATTAAGCGAAACTTTATAGTGTACGTTCGATCTTGCGATGAAAAAAAAAAAAAAAAAAGAAAGAAAAGTGTTTAATCAAAGGCAAATTAACAAATAAAAGTATAAACTACAAGTCGCATATATGAGAAAACGGCATTCAACATACATTAAGAGTTGAGGTGTAGCCAGTAATTATGAAGTTGCTCAGTTGATCTGAAAAAATAAAATAAGTAAATAAAGAATCATTTCAACTGATTTTTCTTTACAATACTGATTTAAAAATAAATAAATAAAATAATAAAGTTAGAATACATTATAAAATTTAGAAATATTGATTTAGTAAATAAATCGATTATTATTAATTAATTTTTCTTCTTCTATAAAATGGATTAATAACAAAAGGAAGAAAGGAAGAAACCAGAAGACAATAAGAAGAAAGTTAAATGTTGCTGAAAATATAACTATCTGGAATTACTACCATCTAGCGAGATAAAATAGTTTTAATTGGATATTTTTCGTTAGAAGAAACTTACATTTTGCTGGTGAAAATTTTTTGAATCGCTCGAATGCTTTAAATTTAATTTAAATTGAACTTTCAAAATTTGTGTATGTTATCATTTGCAATAATATTAATGAAAAGAGTATTACTTAAATAATTCTAAGCTAATACGTTTTTAAATGAACAGAATAAATTAAAAATAAAATTTCCTTCACTTAGTAGAAAGAATTTTCAATGTTTCTGCCATTAGTGAGATAAAATATAATTATATTCTATTACAAAAATATTTAGATTCCATTACAAATGTAATTGCAGAAAAAAATTGGAAATTTAAAATAAAATTAATTATTTTAAATACTACCGGCTACCGCAATTTGAATCTTTCAAAGACGGATGGCTTTCCCTCTTCGTTAACCTCGTTTTCCAGTACATTGTCAAGTCGTGTGAATAATGCAATTTCCTAAATTTAATCGATCACAAGAATGAAGAAATTAAAGCAAGCCTGGTTGAATTTAGCCACAGTTAAACAATGAAAAATATTAAATGTCTATTAGAAATCTATTTAAATTTTATTTAAAAATTATTTTTATATTTAATAATACAGATCAGGTGTTTCCAATATATACGCCGAAGCCCTGGTGAGACATGACTTGCTTTGTACATTTGATTATCTTTTTAATTAATTATCTTTTCATTATTATCTTTAATGTCCATCATACGAATCATGACACAATTGTCAACATTTTAATTTATTCTGGAGCATTTTTAACCCCGCCTTTATTTCGCACGACAATATTTATAGAATAATTTTCTCTAGTGTATAACTACAATAAAATAAGAAAAAATCACTCTTACATTAAAAGCGGTATGAAATAAAGGCGGGGCTAAAAATATTCCGGAATAAATTAAAATATTGGCAACTCTGATCATACGCTTTTCATACGAGTTTAAACTTTTCAATACCTCGTCATTTTGAAATAAGATGTCGGGTCAACACAGCCATCGATCTTACCAGAGATACTTTTAAAATAAGTGCACTGTTCTAATTTCGTTCTAATAGATTCAACATTTCGGAAATTATCGCTAGGATAAATATATTATAAGTGACCGTCATTTTGAAACAAGATGGGTCCATCAGTCATTAATATTTTTTAATGGAAATCGTTGATATTAATTTCTGCTATTAAATAACTGGAACTTTACCATTATAAAAGACTGATACGAAGTATTTTACGAAATGCGGAAAAGTTGGATGCTATGAGAATGTTTGAAATTAATGAGTGTCCATAAAAAATAAAAAAAAATTTATTGATAAAAAAAAAAAAAAAAAAAAAAAGACGAATCATTGAAAAAATTAAATTATTGAAAAATGCAGATATTACCTCAGGGGCTACTTTCTATGACGCTAAATTAAAAGGGTATATCTTATATGTAATAAGGGAAATGATTTTACCCTGACAGTGGCCTGGTGAAATGCTCTTCTTGAGGAGGGAAGGGAATTGAGTTAGAACAGACATGCCCATAGGTGCTTATGTTTACGATTTTTTGCTACCGGAAAATTTTTATCAGGGGTCGTACCGCCTCCCTTTTTTCAGGACAATCTCAAAGTAAGAAGGGAAATTTCCGGCTTTATTTCTACGACTATTTTTATAAAATAACCTCTAACCTTCTCAATCACTACACATTACTATAAAAGTACCATAAAGATTTTTGCATAAAATTAGTGGTGGTAAAAAAAGCGGAAATTTCTCATCTCAGAGGGTGTCCTGAAAAAAGGGCGGAGAGTACGACCCCTGATTTTATAGAAATTTTTATTTCATTTAACCCCTTAACGCGCGCTGTCCTCGCTGCGAGGACGCAAAATTTAAGATCCAGCTGCAAAAATTCATCCCGGAAATTTTTTAGCAAAAATTTACGTTTATAACATATCAGAAAAGGCCGGTTTTTTTAACCTTAAATTTTAAAATTACTTTAAGTTTAATTTAGTTAATGAATTCCGGTGGTAGTATCATTTAAATGATCCAAGTTGTCTTGCGCCGCAAAGGGTTAATCAGTGAAAATTGTTACAAAAATGTGTAAAAAATTTCCATTAATTTTTCTGGTAGTCATAAAAGCGTAAAACCATAGATGCCAACATTTTAATTTATTCCGGAGTATTTTTAGCTCTGCCTTTATTTCTCACCACCTTATTTCTCTCCAATATATAATTTCGATGATATAAGAAAAAATACTTAAAAAAAAAAAAAAAAAAAAAAAAAAAAAAAAAGTGGTATGGAATAAAGACTGGGCTAAAAATACAATAATATAATAAAAGCAGTGGGGCTATAATAATATAATAATAATATAATAATAAATTAAAATTTTGGTATCTATGGTAAAATATTAGCATGTACACTGGCAGCTGTTCATGCTAACATTTGTAATTTTTTTCGGAACATTTTTAGTGTCAACCTTCTTTTCACACTATTTTTTGAGCAATTACAATTATTTAACTGTAAATTACGCTTTGATGATAATTATTATGCAAAAAAATAGTGTGAGGAAAAAGGCAGGTACTATCAGTGCTCTGGAATAAATTAGAAAAGTGCGCTTGTCTGTTAGAATTTCGAATATGATGAGCTATTATTTTGAAATATGTTTCATTTCTGTAACTTACTTTTTAATCTCTGTATCATGTCCAGTTGAAACCATTGGATTATTTGTTAGAATATTCAGTAATTTCGTTAAAATTGCTGTTATCGAGGATATATCTCAGTAATCACTGAGGAAAGAAACTAGGTTTATTTTTATAGATTATTGCAGATATAATTCTTGTAGCTATTTTTAATGACTTGTCCTTATTTTTTTTTTTTCTATATTGAAGTTATAGTAAAATATGCAAAGTTGCGACTACACCTTATAGCATAGTTGAAAATTTTTACTCATTCTGTATGCAACTATTTTTGTAGAAAAATATTTGCTTTATTTATTTTATTTAAATTATGTATTATTATTCAGTGAAATATAACAAAGAAAACTAGTTAAAAATAGTGGTATTCAATAGTAGTATGCACCAGGGTTGCCAAATTTGGCCTTTTTTTTATTCAATAGTCACCAATAATTTTTATTTGTAACGTGTGACTAATCACTTTGAAGACTGGTAGTGTATTATGTATATCAAATGTCACTTCTCAAAATTATTGGTGACTATTAAATAAAAAAAAGGCCAAATTTGGCAACCCTGGTATGCACGGATATTGGCGACTATATTATAATACTAAGAGTATCTAATTACGTTTGCGCAGCATTTTTTCTTTTCTTTTTATTCAATGGTCTGGAAAATAAAGTCATTATCAATAAAATAAAAAATCTTTCTTAATATTTTACAAATTTATCTGTAACTTAATTTAAAAATTTAAAAACTTCTTTTTTATTTTTTTGTAAAATAAAAATTCATACTTAATAAATGAAGACATTGTACGAATCATATTAAAAATATTAAGCTTATGGCTCATTTACGAATACTACGAATGTCTGAGTAAATAAAAGTTACGGCCTTTTAGTTTTCTATCAAGATCACCATACACATAAGAAAACTTAAGCCTACGAATAAATGTTTTAGGGAAAATTTATGCATCTATCGAAGAATACTAGGGACGTATTTTTTAACCGATCTCACTTCCATTGCTATGGAAACGGGATGGATAACCGGATAGTCATCCGGGCAGTATATCCCTTGAAATGAGATGAAAGAACTGTCGTAAAATCCTATCCTCTATCGCATACAATTTCATTAAGAAAGAAAAGAAGAAAGGGAATGAAAAAAAGAAAAAACCTTATCTATATTCTGGAAGCCTATGCTTTTGTACCCATATGCATTGTACGACCGTCGTGAAGATATTAAAAAAAAAAAAAAAAAAAAAAAAAAAGGAAGAAAAAAATAATCTGCGAATCTAATCAGCGAGGAAATGAGTTAGAAGGCAATAATGAATGAAAAAGTTGAAAATTTTACTAAGATTTTTTTTTTTTTTTTTTTTTTTTTAAATAACTGTAAACATAGTTGCCAATATTTCTAATTTATTCTGTAGAATTGTTAGTACCCGCCTATTTTGCCCTCTTAACTTTTTGTCGAGTAATGTTCAACAATATGTAATTAGGGTTGAATAAGGAAAAATGTATTCTTCAAGAAAAGTGGTGTGAAAAATAGCCGGCACTGACAACACTACGGAATAAATTAGATATTTTGGCAGCTATGGCTCTAAATATGAAACAAGTGAAATTTAAAAGAATTTAATTTTTTTTTTACGTTATAAAGTATGTCAATCAAGTAGATATTATTATTTTACAGACATAGTTGCTAACATTTCTGATTTATTCAATAGCATTGTTAGCAAACTCAATCTTTTATACCACCTTTTTTGTAGTGTATATTTTTTCCAATGCGTAATTTTCTCATGGGATACCAAATATTTGAAAACACATTATTCAACACATTTCGAAGAAAATGTTAACAGAAACCTTTTGTAAAGTAAATAAATATACAAATGAAATAGATAAATGAATAAATAAAACGCATTAAAAAATTAGTATAAACAGCAGAGATTTTAGCGGCCCTTTAATTGAAAATCACCTTTTTAAACAGTTAACTTCAATAATTATTTGTAGTATTTCCCTTTGACTGAATAATACGACGATTCCTATATCGTAAAAGTGGTACAACCCTACGCTTTAAGGAATATCTGTGGTTTCAGCATATATTTTTCAATTAAGTGAGTATTCAATTACTAAGTGGTAACTGGAAATTCAATTGAATGTATTAGTTAAAGGATTTAATGATTATATCATAGCCTCCTAAACTAGATGCCTGTCGCGTAGCTCGGAAACATGGCAACAGTAGAAGCGGTAGACAGCGCCACCTGGTACACTGCAAATAAAAGGGTCTTAAAGTAAGACATAAAAACAACTGAAACGGCAATTAAGACACGTAAATATCTTAAAATGTACCTTAGACGTTATAGATATTTTAATTTAATACAGAAATATGTCTGAAATATCAATTCAGACACATAAATGTCTGAAACACGTAAATATGCGAATTTTCAGACACTTTAGAAATTTCAGACACTTGCATTACATAGAAATTCTTTCATATGGAATCTACTTTAAGAAAATATGCTTATCCTATTTCTTTCCACATTCAATAAATGTATTATTATTTTCTATAATAAGCAGTTAAACTACTTAAATTATGGTAGCTTTATGAAATTATATTTTTATGGAATAATACTCTAGGGATGTGAATAATATTTGCATGCTATTATCTTTAACACAATTCTTAAACAACATATTTAGACACAAAGCTTATTTTGTTCAAAAGAAAAAAAAAAAATCTTTGTCTTTAAAGCTTTCTTATATTAAAAGAAAAAGTGTGAAGACGGATGTAGCAAGTAATTTGTAGAGAAGAAAGCGAATTTATAAGTGACCAATCATGAATAATTTGTGCATATTTTTTTTTCTTTCTTTCTTCTTCTTATTATTCATTTAAAAACCTTTTTCTTTCACAAATTCACTTACACCTAAATGTAAAACTGCAAATTTTCCTGTATTCATGATTACAGTTCGTTTTTATTTAAATATCACTTTAAGGATCGAGGGATGAAACCTTCACATACTTGTTATGCATTATTAAAAAATTCTGGTCGTCTAAATATGAAATTTAAGATAATAATATTTATTAAGTTTAAGATACCATACTATCAATAGTTGTATGGCAAAAAATTAGAAATAAAACATAACACTGCGATTAGTGTCACGAATACTGCAGTATACTATATCATAAAAACATTTACTGCTGTATTCGACGGTAGTGTGATTGGTAAATGCTTCACTCCGACGATGCTTGGTTCGAGGTTTCGGTTTCCTTAGACAGTGTGAGTTCGAATCCCAACGCCGGAAAATGAGACTTTTCTTCTTCTTTTTTTATATAAATATTTCGTTAATGCTCTTAACAATTCTAAAATATATTTTTAACAGAAAAACATAATCGCACGCCATATTTATTTATTTATTTATTTATCTCCTTATATATATTTATTAAAAAGCCTTAAAAACGGTAGTATTTTTAAGCCTAACATGGCGGTGTTTTTAAGCCGAAAACATGGCGGCGTTTTAAGACACTTGCAATATCTTAATTTCTGATGCAAAAAGGTGTCTTAAAAAGTAAGACATTTTTTTTTCGCTTAAAAAATGACCATCCATTTAAGACACTTTTTAAACTGAATTTAAGACATTTACGTTTACAGCGTACAGAATGCGCGATTTTTTTATTCAACAGCCACCAAACATTTTTAAAAGTGGGATATGATATACATAAAAGGCGAATAGAATCGAAGAAACGTCGATTATATATATCATATTTCACTTCTTAAAATTATTGGTGGCATTTTCCACCTTGTTTTAGGGGGTTTTCAGGAATGAAAAATTTCCGACTTTTTTGCTACTACTTTTTTACAGGGAAATCTCTAACCTGTTTAAGCACAGCACATTACTATGAAAATACGATAAAACTTTTTTTTTTTTTTTAAATAAAAATAGTGGTAGTGAAAATACCGGAAATTTCTCATTCTTGAAAGAGCCTTAAAAAAAAGTGGGGGGGGGGGGAAGTGCAACTCCTGAGTTTACGATAAAAATGACACATTTGACTCCAGATGGATAAATTGCGAGATAGAGATTTGACGATTTTCATGCAATTCGGTGGCACTTCATACATATTTTTCATTGCCATAACATGAAAACTGTCATTTTTTTTAAATGCGTCACTTTTCTCGTCAGGTGCAATGTGCTGAAATCTTATGCTCTATTTTGCTTATTCGGCATCTGCTTTCATTTAAATGTCTGAATCCAGAATTTTTAATTTTTTTGTATAACTGAGATAGTAGTACCATAGCCTCTTAAACTAAATGCCTGCCGCGTGGCTCGGAAGCTTGGCAACAGCTGAAGCAGTAGACAGCACCACCTGGTACAGATTGCGCGACTGTTTTATTCAACAGCCACCAAAAAATTTAAAGACGAAAAATAAAAGACGAATAAAATCGAAGAAACGTCGGTTATATATATCATATATTACTTCTTAAAATTATTGGTGACAGTTGAATAAAAAAGTCACGCAATCTGTACCAGCTGGCGCTTTCTGCCGCTTCAACTGTTGCCAAGTTTCAGAGCCATGCGACAGGCATCTTGTTAAGGAGGCTATGGTAGTATCCGGTTGTACAATTATGTCCTGCATTGTTACGTTTACAGGGTCGAGATTTTTCTAGAGCATCGCTAGTACCGCTTTTTTTTATTCTATGTTTAAGTGCATTTTTTCTTATTTTATCGTAGTTGCATATTAAAGAAAATTACTATACAAATAAAGCGGTGTAAAATAAAGGCGAAACTAACAATGCTCCGAACTAAATAATAAAATTTGGCAACTCTCCTTTTATTAATTTGTTGTTAACTTCAAAGCCCTGATTTTGTTATTTAAGGAGTAAAAACAATTTTATTTAGCATAATTTGAAACTTTCTCGAAATTTTGCGACTAAAAGTACTCTGATAAACTATATCAAAAACTTTCTAAAATAACAATGATCTAGGAAAAAAAAAAAAAAAATTTCACGCTCTTCAGGAGGTTATATGAATCTAACTGAATTCACGGTACGAAGAAATTAGATTACGTAACATGGTTCTTAACTATTTTCCTTGATTATTTTTGATAGCTAAATCTTGAAATTTATTTTAAAATTTACTAAAATAAATCTTTTAATCGTGAATCAGAACAAATAATTCTGCGCGCTCACAATAAGTAGCTTTACTAAAGGATAAACATTGGTTTAAAACGAAATCTTTACATTTTATGTTTGTTTCTACTTTCAAACTGCTGATTTCAGTTTGTTAGCTTCTATTGTTTACCTTCTCAAGACAGAAAAATATGTTAATGCTTTAAATCATTGTTTGTTATAAATGCATAAAAGCTATTGCAACATTTAGAAGAAATGTAAAGTGACAAACTATTGGTTTAATGGTTAAATAAAAAAGAGAAATCATTTTTTTATGAGAGACTCACTGTTAGAAGTTGAAATGATGCCCCCTTTTCGAAATCTATGATCAGATAGGAAGTACATATTTGCAAATATTTACGATTTTTGGCCATTAGAGATTTAAAAAAAAAATTCATTTTACTTAATCAGTGAAAGCTGTTACAGAAATATATCTAAAGTTCTTATGAAATATTTTTCGATAACTAAAAAGCGTAAAAGTTTTCAACTATGAAAGTATATAAGGTGCAAAATAACAAATGGAGAAGTAACCTAAAAACAGTTTCACTGTTTTACAATTTTATAAATGTTTGAATTTAAAGTTATCAAATTTTACTCTAGTGTATAGCTGCTAACCTTTACGATTTATTGACACCAATATTTATTTATTGAACTTTTCTCCTTATTTATTCATAGTAAACTGCTACAAAATCTTATAAAAAAGTTCCATAGAAAGATACTGGAGTTAGAAAATCGTTACGGCTGGCAGCTATGCTAGTGAAATTATTTTCAACAGTTCGCGTAAATCTGAAACTCCCAGAAAATTTTCGCTATTTCGTGGTTATATCTACTGCAATAATATTTTTTAACAGGCCCAAATCTTTTAGTAGTGTACTTACCCGGGGATTAAATAGCGCGTAAATAAATATACCGGGTGATCCAAAGGTCACAGAAAAAATATGTTATTCAAAAAGTAATGACTGTAGCTCTATGCGATTTTCATTTAAATGTACAGAAAACATGGGATATATGTATATATATATATATATAAGAAAAATATTAGTTACATTTTTCACTAGCATATCGCATTATGTTCACAGTACCCTCTCACATTTCAAGCAGATATCGCTTACCAAATGATGCTATATTACGAATACTGGAGCTTTTTTAGAATTTCCAGTATTGCAGCATCTGACCATAGCCTCCTAAACTAGATGCCTATCGCATGGCTTTGAAACTTGGCAACATATCAAGCGGTAGACAGCGCCACCTGGTACAGAAGATTGCATGACTTTTTTATTCAACTTTCACCAATAATTTTAAAAGTGATATGCGATATATATAATCGACGTTTCTTCGATTCTATTCGGCGTCTATGTATATCATATCCCACTTTAAAAAATTTTTGGTGGCTGTCTAATAAAAAAGTCGCGCAATCTTTACCAGGTGACGCTGTCTACCGCTTGAACTGTTACTAAGTTTCCGAGCCACGCAATAGGCATCTATTGTAGTTTAGGAGGCTATGGTCTGACGGTCATTCTAATTAATGACGCTCGTCATATTGAGAATTTATAGTTTTAGTTACGTTGTTAAAGCTACTGCACCACTGTAAAAAAGTAATTTTACAATTAAAGCGTCACCTGATGAAGAAAATATAAACTAATTTTTTAACAAATCTTAACTTAATAAAATCTTTTTGTAAAAAAATAGAACCGACTCCAAAAAGGAACTACTATTCAAACAACTAAAAATGAAAGAAAATTGGCAGAAAATGGAACTGTAAATTGCGCCTAAAAGTATAAAATAATTTCCTTTGCCAATTAACCTATAACACTACAATTAATCGTAACTTTGGAGTCGGCGCAAAATTAAATAAAATTTAATTAGTTTTTAAAGGTTTGTCTTTAGATCGGTAGCAACAAATGCTGTTGTTTCAAATGATCCATTTTCATGTTTCCTTTATTATTTTATCACTGCATACAATTGGTCCATTAGTAGCATCTACATAGAACAGTGAACATTCTTCATAATGCGGTATTTATGTTTCTACGAAGTTAGAGTTTCCTTATTTAATTTTGCGCCGACTTCAAAAGTTATGATTAATTGTAGTGTTATAGGTTAATTGGCAAAGGAAATTATTTTATACTTTTAGGCGCAATTTACAGTTCCATTTTCTGCCAATTTTCTTTCATTTTTAGTTGTTTGAATAGTAGTTCCTTTTTGGAGTCGGTTCTATTTTTTTACAAAAAGATTTTATTTTTCTCTTTTCAGTGAAAACTTATTTATATAGCAGTGCATCAGAAGACGTTCGACGGGAGTTTCATAAATCATAAGTTTAAAGAAAAGTGACATTACTCAAAAAATGGTTTGTGTCACTGAAAAATACATGAAATGCACCCAATGTGAAAAAAAATTACATCTCCATCTAGAAAGTTATCCACTCGAGAGACAGTTTATCAGTTTTATTATAGTCAATTTATTTTTAAGTTGATTTTTCTCAAATGCTGCATTTTTAAGTTGTGTAACTTTTCTTGCCTTTATCGTATATGAGCAAAAAACTATCTATTGAACGAACATACGTTAAATTAAAAAGTCTTTAGAAAATGTAAAGGACGGATACGCTGTATTCGTAACCGAAAATTCTGTTAGGCATATATATTGCACTTTACAGTGAATACGTGTCACCTGCTGCGCTGGAAATTGTGCAGCGTAAAGTTCAAATAAAGAGCGAAATATGCATTGCAGCTGACCGACAGAAGTTTCAACATCGATACTTACATACTGCTTTTACCATTGTAGCTACATGCGTTCAGCATTTAGAGTTAGAACAGATTTTTGTGAGTATCCCGTAATTTGTTTATATCTTAATGAAATCATAATGAAACCTATTTCAGGCCAAGATCATTACGACAACAAAAAAAAGTATTAAAATTGAATCATCTCTTACGAAGTTATAAGCTAACAAATTTCAACAGCAACAACGAGAAACATGGTTTGCATTGAGAACCTCTTCCTTTATGAAGTCGGTTTAAAACGTCCATGCGTTAATCGATGTGACCGCTTACAATAACCATACTTTGAATTTTACATAGCATAAATGTCTCCCGCTACGCTACAACATATGCAATGTCGTTCAAGTGTGCACAAAATAGAAAATTGTGAACAAACAAATGCACGTTTTAAGCGTTCTGTTTTTAGCATTAATTTCTAAACTATCTTTGCGTACTACATCGATGATGCTCTGCAATTTTATAATTCACTTTTTCCCCTGTTTTGAAACGTTTCCGAGATAGAATCGCTAACTCCACTCTTTTCCACCAGGTGGCGCTTTAGGCGGTTGAATCGTGTAGCACATGTCCACTTTACTATGCCTACATACCACTTTTATAACTATAGCTGCAGCTGTTCAGCAGTTAAAAGAGTCGGGACTGAATTTTTTGGGCACCCTGTATTTTCTTTTGATCGTAAAGATCTTAAAATGGGATTTATTTCAGACCAAGACCTTTACAAAAAAACAAAAAGTATCAAAATCGGATCATCTGTTCAGAAGTTATGAGCTAACAAACAAAAACAAAAACAAAAAACATTCGCTTTGAATTGAGAACCTCCTCCTTTTTGAAGTCGGTTAATTAGAGCATCTCTCACGAAGTTATAAGTTTACAAACAACAGCAGCAACACATAGCTTGAATTAAGAACACCCTCCTTTCTGAAGTTGGTTGAAAACGACTTTACGCTAATCAATGTGACCGCTTACAGTAACAGTACTTTGAACCACAGAGTATACGTGTCATCCGCTACGCTGCAAAGTGTGCAACGTAGTTCAAGTGTGCACAATGTAGGAAATTGCAAACAAACAACTGCACGTTTTAAGCGTTCTATTTTTAGCAATAATGTCTGAAAACTGTCTTTTCGTAGTAAATCGGAGATGCTCTACAACTTCGTAATTAACTTTTCTCCCATCTTGAACCGTTTTTGTGATAGGAGCGCTAATTCCGCTGTTTTTCACCAGATGGCGCTTTATTTTCTTTAGATTGTAAAGAAGTTATAATAGGACCTACTTCAGACCAAGATCTCTACAACAAAACAAAAAGTATCAAGTAACCGTATTTTAAACTATATAGCGTATGTCTCAGCAGCTACGCTACAACGTAAGCAATGTAGCTCAAGTATGTATAGTGTAAGAAATTGCGAACAAAAAAATACACGTTTTTAGCCTTGTATTTTTAGCATCAATGTCAAAACTATCTTTTCGTACTAAATCGATGATGCTCTGTAATTTTATAATTCACTTTTTCCCCCTGTCTTGAACCGTTTCCGAGATAGGAACGTTAGTATGAATGTCTAAACTATCTTTTTGTACTAAATCGGTGATACCCTTCAGCTTTGTAATTTACATTTTCTGTAGAACCGTTTTCGAGATAGGAACACTAACTCCGCTATTTTCTACCAGGTGGCGCTGCAGGCGGTTTAACCTTGTACAGCATGGCCACTTTGCTATACTTACATACCATTTTTATCACTATAGCTGCAGTCGTTTAGCAGTTAAAAGAGTTGGGACTGATTTTTTTGGGCACCCTGTATTTTCTTTAGATCGTAAAGATATTACAATGGGACCTATTGTAGACCAAGACCTTTTCAACAAAACAAAAAGTATCAAAATCGGAGCATCCGTTCAGAAGTTATGAGCTAACAAACATAAAAAAAACATACGGTTTGAATTGAGAACCTTCCTTCTTTTTTTGAAGTCGGTTAAAAAGATTAAAAAACTAAAAGAATCCCACATTTTTCTGTGCATTTCAGGGAAAACTGAATAGTGCTACGGTCAGTACATTTTGACGAAGCAGGACACTTTGGTCCCGCCGTTTTGGTCCCGCCATTTTGGTCCTGCCTTTTTGGCCCCGAGGAAATTTTGGTCCCTAGCCATTTTGGTCCCGCTAATTTTTTGCTATTTTTTAAATATATATCAGTTTTTTAATATGATAGCCTATTTGTTGATACGGGAAAATTGAAGTGTTCTTAGAATATCTTTAATTAAGGAATATCCTATAGGTAAATACATAAATTTTCAACATTATGATTGCTTCCTAGCCATTGAGATTCGGAGAATTTTGTTCTGATTTTTTTACGAACATTTAATATATATAAACTTTTTTTTATGCAATTGCACTTTCTTTTCTTTTCACTTTTCTATCTTTTTTTTTTTCTTTAATTGAGATTTTTTTTTTTTTTTTTTTTTTTCATTTGATTTCGATTTAACTTACATTAATTGTAATTTGGTTTTTAATTTACTATTAGAGACAAAATTTTGTGATTTTAAAAGTATTGCTAAGAATAACGACAGTACCTTCTTATTAAAAAAGAATCCCCATTTGAATAAATTTATTGTTAAAGTCTGAATTAATTTAAAAATAATAAAATACAGAAAAAATTTGTTAAAAAAAAAGGGAAAAGAAAGAAAGAAAACCTTAGAATATTAAATATAATTTGCTTTTAGTGACAAAATTCTGTTTCTTTCAAAGAACTAATTATTGACTTGCTGCCATCATATACTCTTCTTCATAAGCTCTTCATAGACTCTTCTTCATAAGTTGTGATCATTTATGTAGTTTTTGAATTTACGTATGAATTTATTCCTATATATATATATGTGTGTGTGTGTGTGAGAGAGAGAGAGAGAGAGAGATGTTTCATTCGATTTGATTGTATTTAATTTTTATCATTAATCTAAGAGAAAAGTATTTCAAAATCTGTGTTATATTAATAATAATAATAAAAAATGCATACTTGTTTGTCCGTGATATTTAATTATGTTGATACGTATGTAAATTTACTTTTCTTTCAATTACAATGATTTTATTTAAAAAAGGAAAAAATGTAAGTAGTCCAATATTTTAGTTCCGCATTGCAAGCATCAAAGTTTGGAAAATGTTGATGCACAATATTTTATCTTTTTATTTTAATCTTATGTTAAAAAAAAATAATAATAATAATAATAATAATAATAAATAAATATATCTGTCTGATATGACTCTGTGACTGAAAACAATGCCCACATTGAAGTCTCTGAAGCACTTTGTGATTCGTTTCACACCTGTTTCTCCAACAGACAATTAAAAGGAATTTCACTGTTTTGTTTCAGTGCATTTGAAAAAAAAAAGGGGGGGGGGGCGCTTCTAATCGAAATTTTCTTGAAAATTATTGTAAGAGATTATAAGGAAGGAAACATGATTTTACAATTCTGTGTGATGTATAACTATTTTCTGTGTTTGACAAATGTATCCCGATTGACAGAGAAGAAAACGACTCAAGTTTAGCAGATCTGTACAAATTAAATCCCGAGATCATTATTTAGGTTCCTCGTATATTCTTTTATTATTAAACTCTAACATTTAGAGAATGCTTGGATAAAGCATCGATTTCGAACACTCTAAATTTGAGTGTGATATTTAAGAGTGTTTTATTTTAAAAACCTTGCATTTTATTTAAACCAAAATTTTCAGGACTTTGATAAATTAACAATGCTTAGATCTTCGCTGATATCTAATACCCTTTATCGTTCAAAGTTCACTTCGAAATAATAAATTTTCCGTTCAACGTGTCCTATAGTTACACCATTTTCAACAAAGATTATAGATATTTAACTCTCTAATTGTAAAAATTCGTCTAAGTTCTCTTTTGCCCGAAGTTCCCTCAAGTATTTGCTGTCCTTTTTTCCATTATCGTACAAAGTAAAAATCGAAATCTCAAATTTTTAGGTGTTTTTTCAGTTTTATTTGTTACTTTAACTTTCTGTTGCAAAATAATAATAATAATAATAATAATAATAATGATAATAATTTTGACTTTTCCTACTTCCTTGTTTTCAAGTCAAATGACAAGAATTCGAAATATGAAAAAATAATTTCGCTTTTTTTCTGTAATACTTTGTTTGATTATTCTTGATATCTGGACCAAAATGGCGGGACCAAAACGGCAGGTCCAAAACAGCGGGACTAAAATTTCCTCGGGACCAAAGTGGCGGAACCAAAACAGCGGGACCAAAGTGTCATGTACCCACATTTTGAATAATATATTTTTTATTTTTTCTGGATGACAGCATCCTAATTAATATTCAGTATCCTTGTTAATCCCGATTTTTTCTTTTCACCAGTCTGTTTTTTTTTTAGACTTTTTTATTCTTATTTAATCCTAATTACATTTGAAGATAATTACAGTAAAGTCTCGTACAACGCGGGTGCAAGTTTGCCCCATGAATATTACAATTTTATTAACTGTTTTACATAAAAAAAAAAAAACTTAATCGATGTATGAACCAATAGATTGGTACTTTAAAAATTTAGTGGTGTTAAAAATAAAACTGTTTTATTTATTTCTCATCTCTGCCACCGCGTTGTACGAGACTTTACTGTACTCCAGTGTTCCGAACTTATATAATTTGTTCACGAGCATTTTTAGTGCCGCCGCTTTTTCATACCGGAAATTTTGAAAAATGGTTTTCTTCTTGTTTAATCGTTCTCACTTATTAAAGAGAAATAATCTACAAAATGTCTGCTGCGAAAAGAAGGTGGGGCTAAAAATGCTCGTGAATAAATTATAAAAATTGGGAACTCTGCTGTAATCTCAAAATAAAGTGGTGTGGTAAAAGGTGCAGGTACTAACAAAACTACGGAATGTTAATATAATTAGGATGTTGGAAGCTATGAATATATAAGCATCCATTGCACACACAATCACACATATATAAACATTATTAATTTATTCCAAAATAGTATTAGTAGTCGCCTTTATTTAAGCTGCATTCTTTCTTAACTTTCTCTAGTATGTAACTACGATTAAATACAGAATAAATTATTCTAAAAAAAAAAAAAAAAAAAGTGGCGTAAAAAACACGCGGTTACTAGCAACGCCGAGAAAAAAAATTAGGAAATCTCGCAACTCCACGGTAAAAAATAACGGCAGCCTTTACAGCAGAGTGTGCTGGCACCCATATTGCCAGCACATTCTGCTGTTAAATAAAGCAATTTACAGCGGAAACATCTGTAAATAAAGACTCTTTTACAGTTGTTTCTGCTGTAAGTTACTTCGTTTTAACAGCAGAATATGCTGGTAGACATATTGTTGACACATTCTGCTGCAAAACCTACCGTTGTTTTTTATAGTGTGCCCTTACTAACACACAGGTACAGTCACCCCAAAAAAAAACGCCACCCCCCCCCACCTAATTTTGCCGTAAATTATCGTAGAAACATGCGACTGGTACCAATCAGTGTGTAATAACGTCTAGTTTATAATGTTATAGTTAGATTTTACTTAGGGGGTCGTCTACATATTAAAACTGACATCAACTTCACTTTTTTCAATGGTAACCCCCATTTTTTATAATTTATTTGAATTCTTTGGATCAAATCATCACGGAAAATGGTATAGTTTATATATTTTGCTCAATATTTCATAGAGTTATAAGCTGTCAAATTTTGGGGGTGCTAATGTTAAATGAATGCGACAAACATTAAATCATATCTCCGAAATAATTATGATATTTAAATTCTGTTTTTTTTATTCGTTAGAATGAAGTAACTCAAACATATTCCATACAAATTTTTGCTAAAAAAACATTTTTTGAATTATGAAAATTATTAATAAATTCATATTTGAAAAAATTATGAATTATGACCTATGTTAATTTTTGCACGAATAGAACGGGCATGATCAAAAACATAGGTTTCCAAATTTACAGATCGTTCCTAACATTATTTTTTGAGTTACAGTGATATTTCACTTTTTATTCCTGTTAGGGGGCCGTCACTTGTTATAATCTGTATCCTCTATAAGTAAATGTTTGTATATAATTTGACGGAAAACTATTTTAATTTACCTTTATGTTATTTTTATTGTTTCCTAAGCAATATTTCGATGTTTATTATACAAATTGGCATATTTTTGTAAAGTTATCACAATGTAGGCGAGGGATTGTGAAAGAATTTCAAAAGAAAAGAAGCCCCGCCTCTGATTCGCTGAAACACTATTTAAAAAAAAAGACAAATTTGCATATTCCTATTTGACTCTATATGTGACGCTGGTATGCATAAATCACAATGGTATTTACTACATCGATTATTGAAGACAAAACTTAAATGATTTAATTACAAATATGCAAAATTATTTTGCTTTATATTATAAAGTTTTAGAAAATTTGTGAAAAGGCGTGGCTATTTACATTAAGCCTTGATATGAAAGCTATGTTGCTGTTTTTCGATGCTGCGAAATTTACAAAATATATTTGTGTTAATATACTATACAGATAGAAGAATAATTATATAATATCAACAAATCTTCTTTAATCAATATGTTTATATACATTACTGTATGGAAATGTTTATATATGAATATTGTATTTATTTTTAATGAGAGATATAAACACAAAATACTAAAAAAAAAGAAGAAAATGTGTTATAAATTTTTATAAATCAAGCAAAATATATATGCATACTTGCCAACCTAACCCGTAACATTGTTAGTCCCCGCCCCTGTGTGTACACAATTTAATTTTTAGAGTAATTAACTTCAAATACATTTACGATTAACTCATTGAGCGCCACGCGAATTCTTATGGAAATCCCATTCAGGCCACACGTGCTGCTTAGAAGCGTGTTATGTTTATCGAGTTTCAATAAACCCCATTAGGCCTTAACGATATAATCCTATAAAAATCCTATTAAAAAAAAAACATGAAGTGAATTTTAAATAAATTGTCAGTAATTACTTAAAACCATGTAAGTTCTGTAGTTTTATATCATATTTTACACTGCCGGCTGACTTAGCCTAAATGGAAAGATCAGTGTCAGCCACCGATGGCTGACACGGCTCTAAAAAGACTGATGTGAAAAAAATGTACGGAAAGGGGCGGGACCAGTAATCTTCCGGGATAGGTTGACAAGAATGTATATACATAGAGCAATGCCAGAAAATGTTCTTTATTTTTCATGAACCAGATGAATGGTATTTTTTTTTCTGAATAGTCTATGTATTAAATATAATGCTGCTTTAAATACCCTTTAAATGAAAAGTTTTATTACATAAAGTAATTTTCTGGCACTCTACAGCTCCCAAATGACACACAATACAAAACCCCGCCTTTTTCCAGTGTTTAAAGGGTATTAACGCTTAATATGCTTTATATTCGTTTTGATCTTTCTTTCTCCTCCTTATCTTCTTCTTTTTTCCTTAAAAAAAAAAAAAAAAAGAGTTGTGTAACATTTTGACCTTTTCAAGTGAAGATTTAGATTAAGGGTAGTCAGCCTTTCTACACCCACCGTCCACTTCGGTATCTGTGTTAAAGTGTAGAATTTTAGAACATCCCATTAAGTAGTAGGATTTATTATTTTACATATTAATTTGTTACACATTATAAAATATAAAAGCAAAAGAATATCGTGGAGATTTATGTAAAAGTTTTTAATAATGTCATGAAAAAAAAAAAAATAATAATAATTAATTAAAAAAATAAATAAATAAAAATAAAAAAATCTGTTTTAATATTTAAAAAAAGTCAATTAAAGAAAATGAAAGTACTGCAGTATCAGAACAAACTTCCATTGTCACTGTGAAATGGCCGTGGGAACCAGGTTGAGTGCCGCCGTTTCAGACAATTATACGGCAGCTTGAGTTAAAATAATTTTGAATTTTCAAACAAATTTAAAACCATTCATCTTTTTTTTTTTTTTCTTTTGATAGATATTTTAATATCTATTGAAGCTATTTAATTTTCTTCGTATGAAGTGAACTATCTGATGTTTAATGAATAGAAACCAATAAAAATCTTTTAATTCATAAACTAACACAGAAAGTTCTGTGAATTAGTCATTTTTTTAATTTTATAATTAACATTTCTGAAATTTTTTTCCGGTGTGAAACTTAATATATAATGTATTCTGGGTGGTAGATCGTGATTTATATTTTCTAAATGTATAGACGAACCCCTAATACATTTTCACGTGTAACTCTATTTAAAATTGATATAAGGTATGTAAATAGGTATGTTTTTCGAACCGCCTTGATCTCAGAAATCTGAATATGAAGTCAAAAATAGGGGTTGCTATTGAAGAAAATGATGTTAATGCCAGTTTTAATATGTAGACGACCCCTTAGGCAAAATTTAACTATACCGTTATAAACTAGACGTTATTACAAATCGATCGGTACCAGTCAAATGTTTCTACGATAATTTACGGCGAAATTAGGTGGGGGGGGGTGGCGTTTTTTTTTTGGGTGACTGTACATAGAATAAGTAATAGAAATAAGTAAGTTTAATGCTTATTGCGATGAAAAACATCTTACTGCGTATTTCAAAGTTTTATGTAAACTATATATGGCATAAAAATAATGATTGTAAATGATATAAAATTAACAACCAGCAACTTTTTTATAAAAAAATATTCAGCATACATCTTAATGTCTCTAATGTTTTAGTGTAAAATAAAATACTATATCACAGCTAGTTATTTAAAAAATGGGGCTTTTTCAAAATTCTTCTCTTTTGATAATTTGATGAAAAAGATTACTAGATATATAGCATGCATAAAAAATGTTATTAGCAAGTGGAGAATGCTTGTCATTGAAAGAAAATAAATTTCAATCTTTTGAATTGAAATAAATGACATTGTTTGTTTTTCAATACGCTTCCACTCACTTAACGTGTCAGCTCACATATTTTATTGAGAAAAAGAAAATCCCTCGAAAAGAAAGTCATTGTGAAATAAATTTCCTTTCTAAGTATGTATCGGCACATTTTAATGGCTAGAAGAGGTATAAGTATTAGAATCCATTGAATAAGGAGAGAAAAAGAAAATTCTTGCCTTAATGACACTCATTATTCATAATTCAGAAATAAAATCCGGGTAAGAAAGAAATCGAATAACCCAGTTTCTATTTAATTTTTTAATTATTAACACTCAATTTTACATGAATTTAACATGATTTTTGATTGTTTCAACACTAGTTTTTAAGATTAGCTTTATTTAGCTCTTTTGTTTTATTTGTGAATTTTATCATGAAATTCTTATAGGAATATTTTTTGGATATTAGGTTTATCTACAGTTTAAGGAATTGTCTTACGAGAGAATAGCAGTTCAGTGCGAATATATTTGATTATTTTTAACTCCTAAAGAATTTTTGATAACTTAATTTATTGTATCATATTCAGAACGCCATGATAGAGTATTAAAATTACATTCTATGTAGTTTTTTTTAAATAAACGATTTTATAAATCCATCTAAGAGAAAGTGTTAGTGATTCTTTTAATAATAAAGTAATCCTTTGCTAAACGATAATATACAAAATACAATCTACAAGGCAATATATATTTTAAAGCACAGAAAATTGATTGTCCACTAAATTTCTTCGATTAACAAAAATGTTTAGAGTTTTGTCTCATAAAACCTCATCCTTTGTATCTGTTAAGATTTTAATAATTTAATTAGTTTGATAACATGCCAGAGATGCCAAGTTACTACTAACGAAAAATCAGTTTCATACCACAATAAAGAAAAAGTAAAATTTATTCTGTTAAATTGCAGATAATTGTTACAAGAGAATACATTAAAAAATTTCTGGTATTAAGATTACGGACAATCCGCAGTAACTTGGCATCTCTGAAATGCTCTTGAAGGTAAAACTATCCTCCATATTTTTATCTCTTTCACTTAAAAGCAGCCACTATTCACACCAACTTTTCTAATGGTAAAATCAGCAAGGTAGTTCAAGATTATTTATGATAGCCTTTACTTGTTCGAATCTATTGATTCATAATTATCTACTCTAGAAGCTATGAGCAATTAAATGATTTATAATTTTGTTCAAAGCTTTTTGACTTATCCGTATCGAGAAAAACGTTATCCAAGAAAGCAAGATAAGTTATTTTTATTTTTTATTTCATTAAACTAAATCCATTCTTAGATCTTTCCTGTGGAAAGAAGATGTTCACTTAATGATAACAGAATCAACTGTGACAAGACATTAAAGAAAGAAAAAAATCTCAAAATATTCCTTGTTTTAAACACTTTTGTGACTGCTGATGTCGATGAACGTCTTTCAGAAACGTATAACTTCAGCAAATGGTATTATTTTTACATTTTGCGTGTAAAAGAAGTGCAAGAAATGGATCATAAGAGCATAGCTGCGACCTTTCAGATTTTTTTTTATTCCGACATTTTTCTTGATAGAAATTTTTGCTTTGTGCAATCATAGAAAACTGTTAAAAAGCTTATAAAAACTTTCTATGAAAAAATACTGGTATTCAAAAGTCGGAATGGTTAGTAGCTATGTAATAGTTTTTCTGATATATTTTCATTATTCTAACAGATTATCTTTTATTATTATTATTATTATTATATTAAAAATTATTTTTATTAGATTTTTTAGTTTTTATATACTCTCCATTATGAGAAATTAAACACGGATATTGAAAATTTAAATATAATTAAAATCTCATTATGTAGGTAGTCTCAAATGATTAATTTCCACATACAGCTAAATAATAGATTTTAATCAGTCGATGCTAGTATTATTTGATTTCATGATTTCCCAGAAGTTTAAGCGATTGTTTATATAAAGATTTCATCAGAACAAAAAATATATAGTAGACACGTGGTGATCAACCATAACTGCCAACTTTTACTTGCTGCCGGAAATTTTTCCGATAGCCAAAAAAGCGTAAAAGTTGGCAATTATGAACCATTCTTGCTTTATACTATAGCAGAGTTGCCAACTTTTAGAATTAATTCCGAAGAATTGTCAGTCCCGCCTTTCTTCACATTGCTTTATTCATTGAGTGAATTTTCCAATATGTAACTACGGTAAAATAAGAAAAACATTACGCTTAAATAAAAGTGGGATGGAAAGTAGGTGGGTACTAATAATGCTCTAGAATAAATTATAAATATTAAGAAATGTACTATAATGCAGAGTTGCCAGATTTTGCGACTTTTTTATTCTAAAGTTACGAATAATTTTGAGAAGTGATATTTGATATGCATAATTCACGATTAAATCTTCGAAATCATTAGGCAACCGTTACATTTAAAATTTAATGGTGGATTTTAAATAAAAAAAATCGTAAAATTTGGCAACACTGCTATAATGTAATTCCATGCCTCAGGGGCAGGTGGTAGGGTCAGTCATATAGACGGATATCTCCTACCACTATTACCATGCGGAAATCTTTATCGTGTTTACAAAAGCAACTTTTTTGTGATTAAACAGGATCAGGATAATTATTATTGTTAGAAAGAATTAATGGAAGCAGAAATATCACTGTGCGTGTCTGATACTACATTTTCTGGAATGCCAATATTTTAATTTACACCGGAGCCTGTCACTACCCTACCTGTTCTTTTTTTTCGCACCACTTTGTTTGTAGTAAAATTTTCTTCAATATGTAATTATGATTAAATAAGAAGAATAATATCCTAGAAGCTAACAATGCTTCTATGGTACGTAGGACCCGCCTTTTTATAAGGACTCTTCCACCACTATATATATATATATATATATATATATATATATATATATATATATACGCACACTCACACACCATGATTTTAGGCGTATAATCCGCACACAAGATATGCCATTCCACCACCAGAAATTTTATTCATCAGAAAAGTCTATATCTTTTCGAAGAAACAGTTCGTTCAAATATAACTTTATTTGTCAATAAAACTCCCTGGTGCAAAACTGAGTTATCAAATCTGCGGATTATACACTGGAAATTACGGTATATACATTGTATATATATATATATATTTATTAAGAAATTTCTTAAATTTAAACGGTTTCTTTAAGAAAGAATTTTGTTGTTAAAAAAAGTGGTGGAAGAATCCTTATAAGAAGGCGGGTGCTACGCACCCTGTGTTTCAGAATAAATTATAAATGTTGGTATGTCTACATTTGTATGGAATTAACCTATGATGAAACGGTATTTCAAAAGATCAATTTTTTTTTTTTTGTGTCACCTAAATATATATTATTTATTATCACTCCTTTATTGACATTCGGTCATGTCCTTTACAATTTGCATTTTAAAGATAGACTTAATATACAGGGTGATTATAATTAAAGTTACGATTTCAAAACGCTGTAATTTTAAAACTACACATCAGAGCGATTTCATATTAAACCAGAGCAATCGTGAGGCAATGAAATTTTGTGTCGAAAAAAAAAAAGTTTTAAAATGTGTCGTTAATTATCCGTAAAAATTTGTTTCATGAAGCGCTCCCTCTTTTTCTCTTTTCACTATGACTGTTTCCGCTGTAAACACGCATTCTTGTCTTTTTGCTAAAAAAAAAATAGCAAATCCTTGAAGTCTGTAGTTTCCAGCTATTCCATTGTGTTGCTACCAACATTCCTGTGTTTAATGAGTCCATTTAGGCGTTTCCCCTGACATTACCTTGACAGCGCCGTCTATAGGAACATGTTGGAACTACTTTTTTCATCCCTCAAACAAAATTTCATCGCCTCACGATTGCTCTGGTAAAATATTAAATCGCTCTGATGGGTAGTTTTAAAATTAGAGCATTTTGAAATCGCAACTTTAATTATAATCACCCTGTACATATACTAAATTTGCCAATAAATAATGATAAAGATGTGATATTCTAAAATTAATGCACGTTTCTGTTAATAAATTTTTAAAACGTTTAAGAAAACGTCAGTGTTGATAAAAATTAATTTTGATTTTATTCAGATGCTAAATAAAAGAAATTATTCACCAGATTTTACATTTGGTTCAACAAAATTCGAAAAGATCCAAATGTCTAGACAAAAAATAATCACACGCTTATATTCTATTAATACGATATTCCTTCTCACAGTAGTGTGAAGATTCGTCGTAGCTTTTCCAAACATTTATTTTTAATAACAGTGCTTGTAACTTCTTCCACTCTTAGTATAAAGATTGTTCTATCAACAGTTAGACGTGATATGAACGGGAGAATAGAAAGATATTTAATCTGGGGTATGGATTACATTTTTTCTTTCGAAAGAATATTTTTTGATTTGTTTCTTATTTTGAAGGTTCGGGAGTTGAGAGAAGGTTTTTACTAAATTCTCCTTCAAAATAAAGCAGATAAAAGGAGAATCGAAAAGACAGAATTAAAAAAAAATCTAATAAAATCCTTTCGATCACAATGTTTTCAAAAGTAAGATACTTCAGAGAGATGTGGAAAATTAATTCCGGTTAACAAATTCAACACTGTAGCCTTTTAAAAATAGTTTTATTTCTCCCTGAGGCTCTTTGTTGGATTCTTTTGCCCTTTCTTAAATACTAAAGCATATAAGTTTCTTTTGAGTTGTAAAATATGTGGGATTTGTTTTAAAAGGACAATATTCTTTTAAAATTGAATTTTAAATTTTCTGTGTCAAATGAAAGCAATTTGATGCACGCATATTTTAATATCAAACTATGTTTATATGATTATTTTGTCTTAAAATGCAAAACGTTTGCGTCTATTTACACACGTCTTCTTTCAACATATATACATATATCCTAGCTGCAAAGTTTTTTAATTTATTCCGGAATGTTCTTGCCTCCGCCCCTTTTTCACACCGTAAAATTTGTAGAAAAATTTTCTTTAATATATAATAACGATTAAATATTAAGAAAATTACTCTAAAATTATTACGGTGTGAAAAAGGGCGGGACTAAAAACATTCCGGAATAAATTAAAAAAAACTTGGCAGCTATGCATATATAAATATATATATATACAGAGTTACAATATGTAATTGTAAAGCAACGAATTGCTGATCAGTTTGACCATTTTAGTATTTAATCATTTATAAACTACATTTATTTTGCTAAGTACCAATAACATTTTATAGGCTGTAATTAAATAAGGCCTGGGGCCACTGTTACCATTATTCATTAATAACGATTTTTAACTTATTTATGACAGAAATTCCGTGTATTTATTATGAAATTATATATATATATATATATATATATATATATATATATATTAAACAAAATAAATTTAAATTTATTGCGCGTAAGCAGCAGATGGAATTTAAATGCAAATATAAATTATATCGTAATATATATATATAAGTAGTGTCGTAGAGTCCAATTTACATATCACCAATTACAAACCATTAGCTTATTAAAGTAATTGTTTCATTATTTAACGAGAAATCTTTGTTTATTATAAGGCAAAAGAAATAGTCAAAAATAGTGATGAAAGTTTGCTCCGGACTTAATGAGGCTCTGATCACAGAAGTTGTAAAATTAGTTTTTTTTTTATTTTTTTTTTTTATGGCAATTTCCATTACAATGATACTAATATTCTAATATTCTAAGATGGAAGGAGGCCGCTCACCACTATGCAGCGTTTTTGAGCGTTTTTAACCTTTAGAGAGGGACTCCAAAGCCACTGTGGAGATTCAAAAGAGCCCGTCTCCAAAGGTTAAGCCTCCCCCGTTGTTTATTGCGCATAAGCAGCAGATGGATATTAAATGCAAACATAAATGATAAATATCATGAACGATAAACCTTCATTTAAAATTATAGAATTATTCAATAGCAAAAATGGCTATCCAAAACTAGTGTTAGAAAAATATTAGCAAGCCCATGTAACCACTATCATTTTTATTTGCGTTTTTATGTATACATATTTAATGCTAACCATGTACGCGCAACTTGATTATGGGTAATTAATTGAATAACTGCATTTTTAATTCGAAGTTTATGCTAGAGACTATTCATTAAGTTTTACTATTAACTTTCTGTAATCGAAATTGCTATTTATTGCCTTATTTTATGCTTGTTTTGAATAACTGGGTGTTCTTATAGCAAATATTTAGCAGATATAAAGTTTTAAGTATCTGTTGTGACTCTCTATAAATAAATTCTTTCCGAAATGGCTCATATTTGATGTCAGTCATTGGTCGAATAACAAACTGAGAAAGTTTAATCATTATTGTATTTTCCTTTCGTTCCCTAAGTGAAATTTGTTTAATATAACTTAAATTTGTTTATATATCTTAGCGCATACTTTTTGTACATATTTACATGTGTAACTACATAAAATTAAACGTATGATAAAATCATATTTATCCACCCGTCATTTCCCTTTTTATTCATGCGTAATTTCCAAATTTACGGATTTGGGTTGTAAACTTAACACTACTATTTATTAATAATAATATTTTGTATCAATATTCTACTCGTATTGGAAGTTACTGTTAGAAAAAAGTGGCATTTTTTCTGCCAGAAAAAGCGAAAAAAAACCACAATATTTATAAAATCCTCCAAGGTGCGTATATATGTATATATAAGCATATCTATGTGTATAAAGGTAGAATCGACAGCAGAATAAATTGATTATTTTAATAAAACTCAAAGTATTTTGTGTCTCAAAATCATATTTTTTCAATTAATATTATGAGAAACTGCGTGCTTAACCACCTATAAATCATGAAAGCGCTATTACCTGTAATGTCTGATGTTCTATTTTTTCTTCTTTTTTTAATTTAGTTTAAACATAAAAAAAAAAAAAAAAAATCAGAGGTGAGTATGTGTTCAAAATTTTCACCACCACTATTTTTATTTTGAAATATTTAGTGTATTTTAAAATTAATATTTGTTTATTAAATAGGATAGAGATTATTGTTAAAAATAGTGGTGGAAGAGTTCCGTATAAAGATGGAACTCTTTCATCCCCGTTGAATTTTAAATAAAATAGCCTTCATGTTAATAATCTATATTTTTAAAAGAACTGTTATAATGTAAAACTTCCGAAAATTGTCCTAGAAAAATTTTATTGAAAGAAATATGAATTTCAAATTTTATCTAGATTTTTTAAACGGCCATTCAAAAACGTTAGTACTTAGTTGTTAAAAATTAATAAATTTAATTATTTTCGCTCCCTTCTTATTAATCAAGCGTTAGAACTAATTAAAAGTTTCTCGATATCAAATATGCCAACGAACAAGATTTAGCAATACTGAAAGAATCGAATGAGCGGAAATGATGCCCATATAAATCTTATCTTAATTCGCAGCAAGAAATTCGAATGATCTGTATACCCTTAAGAAACTTTCGATGGATGTATTGTGGAAAAGAGTTCGAGGAATTTAATAAATGCTAAATCAAGAGCATATCATAGAGTCCTTTTCTTATTAGATGTTTACCAAATATTTTAGTATTACAGCTTACCAGGAAATAAGTTTAGAATGACAATTGGGAAGTTGAAGATCATACATCATTTTTTGAAACGCAAAATAAATTGCGAAAATTTGCGAATTATATCATATTTGTGTAGAAAATTTAGTAAGTTTATTTTTCTAATTATCTTATTAAAAAAAAAATATATAAAAATAGTATTTTAGCAAATTATTCAATAAAAAATGCAGATACTGTACGAAATGGCCTTAAACTTCAGACATGGAAAGGGCATTCTTAAACCATAGCTGCCAACGTTTACGCTTTTTGTCTATCGAAAAAAAAAAAAAAAAAAAGAAAATAAAGAAATTTTTTGCACATTTTTGTAAGAGATTTCACTGATTAAATTAAACAAAAATTTCTATTAGAAATTTCCGGTAGCCTAAACGCGTAAAAATTGGCAGCTATGTCTTAGACCCACACGTACCAGTAATGATTTAATCCTAAAGTGCTGTTAGGAGACACACCACAAATTGAAGAAAAAACAAAAATACTTTATATCGCCTTATATAACAAACTTTATCTCATGATTTCACTTACAATACGTGTATGATTTTGTAGGAATAGTAGGAATATTTTGGCAGAATTCCCCCCCCCCAAAGTTATTAATTTTTGACAAATGTTTTTCTTATAACAAGAATGGGTCCCAACAACATTTTGCATATCTTGTTAGAAAGTTAAATAAACATTAGAAAAACATTATTTTGAACCATAAAATGAATATATTTAATTTTTGCTGCTTTATGATTATTTGTAGTAAATAATTTTTCATTGCACTAAAGGAAAAAGAAAGAAAAAAAATGGTTGAAAGCTAGATATATTGAGCAATTTCTGTTAAAAGTTCAACTAAAGAGAATAAAAATTAAGGAAATTCTCATCAAAAGAACTTTTAAGATTTTCGATATTTTCTAAAAGTTATAAAGCGATTAGATGTTTTTCTTATGTAATGTATTTAATTTGGAAATACAGTTATTTCACCAACATTTAAAAAATCATTTTTATTAGCACCCCCTTTTGAGCTCGCAACTCTTAGAAAATATCTTCAATTTTTCGAAGATAAATTCTTACATATATATTGTATTCAACTGAACTTTTGACATAAGTTGCCCTAGCTTTCATCCCATGTATAACAAACAAATTACCATCTTTCGCGCATGCACAGGAAAAAACCTCTTACTACCAATACTAATATCCCAACGAAAATTAAATATATGTATTTTGTGTTTCAGAATAATGTTTCTTTAATGTTTTGCCAATTTTTCAACAACTTTTGTAAAATATTGTTGAAACTCATTCTTGTTACACTCTTCAACAAATTTTGGTATATTTTATTTGTAAATCGTATCAAATGAGGTTTTTTACATTTATTTGATTATAAGAGCACAACAATATTACTATATTACTAAATAATTAGATCTACTATGTGATATAAGAATTATGGGTCGGCAACCTCATTTTTGTACAATGCCAAATATCAACAATACAACGATTAAAATATCTTTTGGGAGCAAAAAATTTTTAACCTAATTTATATTGGCTCATTCATTCTTATTAACATAATTAGAGTATTCCTAAGTAGACATTTGCTAAAATCTCAAGGGGCGAAAAATCTGCGTGTGGCTCGCGAGCCGCAGGCTGCCGACCACTGGGTTATGAAATTAGCAAATTACACAATTCGTGGTTACAAAGTTAAAATTGCAGAAACCTTCAGTACTGTTATTGAGAATTTGGATGACAAACTAACATTACACGGGTCTCATAGTGTATAAGAGATTAAATAACTATATTTTTTGAGAATTAATTTATTGAGAAATGCTGAGGGGGGTGTTTAGATAGGTTATATATCTTTTAGAATTTTTTTTTCAATTAGGTAATATAATACAGAAGTAAAAGTCTATTAAAACATTTGTAGATTCTCTCCAAATCATGGGCACTGCAACGACCATTTAATGACAATTACCATTAATTCGATTACGCAAGTTGCTGACACAAGTGTTGCGTACAATATGAGGTGACTACGATTTATCTTGATACCTAATTCGACACCCAAAATAATGACTTTATGTCGTTTCAATCCGTGGCGTAATACCTTGTCTCAGACTAGATTGGGTTACTTCCCTACAAACGTAGTAACAGTGTCGGGAGAGTTCATACAAACTCAAAGCATTCTAAAACAATAAATCAATATCATCAATGTATAAACAAATAATAATAAAATTTTGAATGGAAATATTCATTTATAAAAACGATCAAGCAACATTTGCAACATGTTGTGTATTTTGAATCTTTTCACTAGCATGAAATGGCTATTCGATCCTCGGAATTATAACTTTCTCCAACCAACGCTTGTATAACGAAAACTAGAGCTAATTTTTACTTTTGATTACCATTAGGGTAATTCCATGGAAGAAGGTAGCATCAGTCACACTGAAGGAAATAATTTTTTTTTTCCCACCACTATCACCATACAAAAATATTAATGGTATATTTACTGCTGTAATTGTGATTAATTAGGACAGTGCTTCTTGTTAAACAATGCTAGTTGAAGCAAAAATATCTCTGAGCGTGACTGACGTTACATTTTTCGTGTAATTGCCCATTATCGTTTTCAGTAGCATCGAATCCATAAAAATCTGCCACTTACAGAACTGCCAACCTAATCCGGCAAATTGTTAACGCCTATTGAAAAACGCCCCTTTATCTACACCACTTAATTTTTAGAGAAATTCTCTTCAAATGTATCTATGATGAATTAAGTAGAAAAATACTCTAAAAATTAAGTTGTGTAGAAAAAGGGGCAGTACTAACAATTTGCCGGATTAGGTTGGCAGCTCTGCACTTATGTTTTATTTAGAATTTTATGGTTGAAAAGTGTCATAAGCAAAAAACTTGCTCTCCCCCCCCCATAAATTAAAACATTGGCAACTATGCATATAAATCACATAGAGCTAAAAATGCATTAGAGATAAATAACTATTTGATAATCAACAGTTCGTTCCTACATTGCTACATATGCATACCTGCCATATAGCTACATATGACTGCCATGCTACATATGTATATCTTGTTAATAATTAGAAGATTTTTAGTACCTGCCTTTTTTTTCACACCAGTCTTTTTTTAGAGTAATTTTATACTTATTTAATCGTAACTACTTTTGGATATAATTATTCTAAAAACAAAGGAGTATAGAAAAAGGGCCGATTTATAATAATGATGTTGGCAGGTATGCATATGAATGAAAAACTTGTAAATAAGATAGCTTTTAAAACTGTTGTATGGTTTTACTTAAAAAAAAAAAAAAATGGTTTTACTTAAAAAAAAAAAAAAAAAAAAAAAACTGAATTGACAACTAAAGTTTGAACAAGAACATATAAGATCTTTTCTTTAAATATTTTTAGAACTATGAATTGATATTTTCATTTTTTACTTTAAGATTTTATTTTATTTTTCTAATTTGTTTATATTAATAATTACGTTAGTGGCACTATTAACAAATAGCCAATATCTTGTTTCTAAAAAGCATGATTGTTTATTTTGAACTTTTTAAGGATAATAATTGATCGGGGAGTTGTGATATTTCCCCGTCCTTTTAATATGAAAAGAAATAATGATAAAATTGCACATTTTTGAGGGATAGGCCGAATTATTTTTTAGCAAGAACGAAAATGGATCAGGCCTGGAATTCACCCGCATTCTATTGCCATTCCATTCCCTTGCATACCATTCCCATTCCAGGTAAAATATTCATCCCTAAGACTTTATCGTGGTTCACTGAATGGAAGAAAATTTATAGCTGTTAATCAAACAAATCATAAGATGCCAGCGGGTAAGTTTAACAGTTAGAGTATTGTCATATTAACCTTTCATCCTAAGTTCGATTCCTAGATTGGTTACTTTTTCATCTTGGTAAAATTTTGCTTAGCGTTTTTCCTTGAAAATGTATAGCTTACATTACATCAAAGTTCCAGCATTTTAGAAAAATATAGAAGTAATTAATTTTGAGAGCACGTTTACAGGAAATGAGAACTTTTAAATATTAGTAATGAGGAAGTTGTAATGAAAAAGGTTTCAATTTTCTACCTAGAGTGCCTCACTGTGACAAACAGTAAAATTAGTGAAACTGCAATTTGAGTTTGATAATGAGCATTCTTTTAATTTTTATACGTGATTCTAGAATGAAATACACTAACCAAATGAAAACTCCTCACCGTAAAACTTTTGTATTCTATCATTCTTGTGGGAGGAGAGGGTGGGGGAGATTCTCCATGCAGAATACAATAATAATTTGCTAACATGTTAGCGTTCTATCGTCCCTGACACCTGCTTTCAATTTCTTTGATGTCTTGATGTACGTATGTGTCTGTGATGTACGTTATATATTGATGTACAGTCGGAAAAAAAAAAAGTCCCCCCCCCATCTAATTTCGCCATAAGTTGTCGTAGAAACATGTGGGTGGTACCAATCGATTTGTAATAACGTCTAGTTTATAATGGTATAGTTACATTTGGCTTAGGGGGTCGTCTACATAGTAAAACTGGCATCCACTTCATTTTTCCAATGGTAAACCCCCTTTTTTATAATTTATTTGAATTCTTTGGATCAAATCATCGCAAAAAATGGTATAGTTTATATATTTTGCTCAATGTTTCATGGAGTTATAAGCTGTCAAAATATGGGGATGCTAATGTTAAATGAATGTGACAAATATTCATTGATATCTTCCCAAAAAATTATTATATTCAAATTCTGCTTTTTTTATGCGTTAGAATGAAGTGACCCAAACATATTTCAAGCATATTTTTGATAAAATAACATTTTTTTGAATTATGAAAATTATTAATAAATTCATATTTGAAAAAATTATGAATTATGTCCTATGTTAATATTTGCACGAATAGAACGGGCATCAACAAAAACATGGGTTTCCAAATTTGCAGCTCGTTCCTAACATTATTTTTTGAGTTACAGTGATATTTCCTTTTTTACTGCTGTTAGGGGGGCGTCACTTCTTATAATTTGTATCCTCTGTGAGTAAATATCTGTATATATTTTGACGAAAAATTATTTTAATTTATATTTTTGTTATTCTAATTGCTATCTAAGCAACATTTCGATGTTTATCATACAAATTGCTATTTTTTATAAAATTACCGCAATGAAGGCGAGAGTTTGTGAAAGAATTTCAAAAGAAATGAAGCCCCGCCTCCATATCGCGGAAACAATACAAATAAAAAAAACTCGTTTGCATTTTCGTATTTGACTCTATACATGACGCTGGTATGCAAAAATATCAATGGTATTTACTACATCGAATGCTGAAGACAAAATTTAAATGATTTAATTTGAAGTATGTAAAATAATTTTGTTTTATAATGTAAAGTTTTAGAAAAATTGTGTAAAGGCGTGGCTTCCGTTGCAAAGAGGAGTATTCTCGATTCTGAAATCTTAAGTTTTTGTTCTTAAATATTACATAACTTTTCCTAGTTTCTCACTGCTAAAATTATAATTTATCCCTTTTGTCTTTTGTTTTTAACTTGAATATTCTAGGATTCGTGCCCCTCAAGTTAAATATCATGATTTAGAAAACGTGGAAAGACGAGGATTATTATTTGAAAGAACAATACGCAGTGAACCATACCTTTTTTTTTTTCTTTTTTTTTTTTTTAAATTAATATAATTAATATTTATTAATTTTTATCAGATTTTTTAAAGCAAATTTTCTCTTTTAATTTTGTTGTGACATTTTTGCATTCGTTTACTCTACCGTTTATGCTATTTAAATTTTATCGCATAACGTAACATAACAAAATATAAATTTTTTATTAAATTTTTTTTTAATACTGAATAATATAGTGGTAATTTTTTTTTTTTAAAGTTTTTAAAATCTATTATTGAAACAAAGCGCAATATCATTTATTTTCGATTATTCTAATCACGGCGTAAAACTGGCGTCACATTCCATAGATCTTACACATTTAAAATTAAGAATTCAAGTACAGTAGACGACTGCAGAACGGGGAATATTCGTTCTAGGCAATAGGAAACCGTTTTTTCTATATCCATATTTACTTTCATATGATTATACATAATAATTATACTCTTTCTAGTGAAAGTATTTGTATTCATACTATTTTGTTTATATAAATATGAATATAAGGAATATTCTTAAGAAATATCGTAACACACAAATTGTGTAAGAAACGCCCACTGGAGGAGTTATAGAGTTCCAAATGACGTGAAACTACGTCAGCGGTCGCGAAAATGTTAAATATCCTTTCTCAGATTTTAGTTTAAATCTTGTTATCTATATTTTTGTATATTATGTGTGTTTGTACGCCTAAAATTAAATGTAAAAATTTATAGTAACACTTTCATGCGTGGCTTACTGTGTGAAATAAAAATATACCCAACAAGAAGTAGGTAATTCTTTTTCTTAAATATTAAACACTTTTTTTTTTTTTTTTTTTTTTTAACCGCTATTAATATTATTATCATTATTACTATTATTCTTTTAGGTATATTTAGATGGTATCTAGATTTTTGTAATTCAACATTGTAGGGTTCATAAGATTCAAGCTATTTAATTTTCTTCGTATGAAGTAATGTATTTAACTATTCGATGTTTAATAAATAGAAACCAATAAATATCTTTTAATTATACACTATCAGAAAAAGTTCTGCAAATTGGAATCGTCTTTTATTTTATAATTAACATTTCTGAACTTTTTTTTCCGGTGTGAAACTTAATAAATAATGTCTATTGTGTGGTAGATTAGTATTTATTTTTCTAAATGTATAGACGGACCCCTAATCCTTTTTCACGTGTAACATTATTCAGAATAGATTTAAAATATATAAATGGGTATGATTTCCGAACCGCCTTGATCTCAGAAATCTGAATATGAGGTCAAAAATAGGGGTCGTCATTGAAAAAAATGAAGTTTATGCCTGTTTTAATATGTAGATGACCCCTTAAGCAAAATCTAATTACAACATTAAAACCCAGACGTTATTACAAATCGATAGGTACCAGCCGTATGTTTCTACGCTAATTTACGGCGAAATTAGGTGGGAGGGGGGGATGGCGTTTTTTTTTTTTTTTTCTTTGCCGACTGTACGTTCTATGTCATGATGTAGAAACTTGATCGTACAATAAAATAAGAAAAAAAAATACTCTTAAAGAAAAAGTATTACGAAACAAAGGAGGGGCTAAAAATACTCCAGAATGAATTAAAATGCTGTCAGCTACGATTTCCAACCGTACGATAATTATCATACACATAGTTGCCAAGTCTCCTATTTAGACGGGAGACTTCATACCAGAATTTTTCTGTAATAAACTTCTGTTTATGTAATCGTTCAAAATTAATATGAAATATTTTTATCAAAAAATGCTGATGTGACACTTGATTTAAAAATTAGAAATATTGGCAAATATTATCGTACGGTTTGCAACGCTGGCTTTATATAAAAAGTAGTACTCAAAATAGTGACGGCTTAGAGCTTTGTAATCTAAACCAACAAACTATGCCTGCTTTGCTGGGTCACTATATTTAAATGAATAATAATAATAAAAAAACTATTTTTTATATTTCATTATAAATAAATAAATAATAATAAATAAATAAGTAATAATAAATAAATAAATAAATAAATAATAATATATACATGAGTAATAATAATAAATAAATAAATAAACACTGAAATCGCTCAAAAACTCGTTTCGGATGATTACATATTATTTTTGACTTTAAGGCAGTGTTTCCAGATTAGGGACTTTTTTATTCAACTATCCCCAATAATTTTGAGAAGTGATATTTGATATACAAAATAGACGATTACACTTCGAAGTGATCATTAAACCGCTACAATTAAAATTTAGTGGTGGTTATTGAATAAAAAGAGTCACCAAAGTGGCAACACTGCTTTAACCCTTTCAGGGGCGGTGATGCCACTACAGCATCACCCAATCTTTATTTTCAACTGCAAAAACTCATCCCAGAAACTTTCTAGCAAAATTTTACTTTTATTTAAATTTTGTTCATGAATTTCGGTGGCAGTGTAATTTAAATGATCCAAATTACTTTGCGCCGGAAAGGGTTAAGATTTCCCTAACACATATCATGATGCTACTGACTGTATTTTACCGCCCAACCGCTACAGGCAGTTGGCACTGATGTAAGCGGACCCTTATCTGGTAGCCCGTTGTACAGTCACCCAAAAAAAAAACGCCACCCCCCCACCTAATTTCGCCGTAAATTATCGTAGAAACATTTGACTGGTACCGATCGATTTGTAATAACGTCTAGTTTATAACGGTATAGTTAAATTTTGCCTAAGGGGTCGTCTACATATTAAAACTGGCATTAACTTCATTTTCTTCAATGGCAATCCCTATTTTTGACTTCATATTCAGATTTCTGAGCTCAAGGCGGTTCGAAAAACATACTTATTTATATACCTTAAATCAATTTTAAATAGAGTTACACGTGAAAATGTATTAGGGGTCCGTCTACACATTTAGAAAATATAAATAACGATCTACCACCCTGTATACATTATTTATTAAGTTTCACACCGGAAAAAAATTTCAGAAATGTTAATTATAAAATAAAAAAAATGACTAATTTACAGAACTTTCTGAGTTAGTTTATAAATTAAAAGATTTTTATTGGTTTCTATTGATTAAAAATAAGATAGTTCACTTCATACGAAGAAAATTAAATAGCTTGAATAGATAATAAAATATCTATAAAAAAAAAAAAAAAAAGATGAATGGTTTTAAATTTGTTTGAAAATTCAAAATTATTTTAACTCAAGCTGCCGTATAATTGTCTGAAACGGCGGCACTCAACCTGGTTCCCACGGCCCTTTCACAGTGACAATGGGAGTTTGTTCTGATACTGCAGTACTTTCATTTTCTTTAATTGACTTTTTTAAAATATTAAAACAGATTTTTTTATTTTTATTTATTTATTTTTTTAATTAATTATTATTATTATTATTTTCATGACATTATTAAAAACTTTTACATAAATCTCCACGATATTCTTTTGCTTTTATATTTTATAATGTGTAACAAATTAATATGTAAAATAATAAATCCTACTACTTAATGGGATGTTCTAAAATTCTACACTTTAACACAGATATCGAAGTGGACGGTGGGCGTAGAAAGGCTGACTATCCTTAATCTAAATCTTCACTTGAAAAGGTCAAAAAATTACATAACTCTTTTTTTTTTTTAAAGGAAAAAAGAAGAAGATAAGGAGGAGAAGGAAAGATCAAAGCGAATATAAAGCATATTAAACGTTAATACCCTTTAAACACTGGAAAAAGGCGGGGGTTTGTATTGTGTGTCATTTGGGAGCTGTAGAGTGCCAGAAAATTACTTTATGTAATAAAACTTTTCATTTAAAGGGTATTTAAAGCAGCATTATATTTAATACATAGACTATTCAGAAAAAAAATACCATTCATCTGGTTCATGAAAAATAAAGAACATTTTCTGGCATTGCTCTATGTATATACATTCTTGTCAACCTATCCCGGAAGATTACTGGTCCCGCCCCTTTCCGTACATTTTTTTCACATCAGTCTTTTTAGAGTTGTGTCAGCCATCGGTGGCTGACACTGAACTTTCCATTTAGGCGAAGTCAGCCGGCAGTGTAAAATATGATATAAAACTACAGAACTTACATAGTTTTAACTAATTACTGACAATTTATTTAAAATTTACATGGTTTTTTTTTTTTTTTTTTAATAGGATTTTTATAGGATTATATCGTTAAGTTCTAATGGGGTTTATTGAAACTCGATAAACATAACACGCTTCTAAGCAGCACGTGTGGCCTGAATGGGATTTCCATAAGAATTCGCGTGGCGCTCAATGAGTTAATCGTAAATGTATTTGAAGTTAATTACTCTAAAAATTAAATTGTGTACACACAGGGGCGGGAACTAACAATGTTACGGGTTAGGTTGGCAAGTATGCATATATATTTTGCTTGATTTATAAAAATTTATAACACATTTTCTTCTTTTTTTTTAGTATTTTGTGTTTATATCTCTCATTAAAAATAAATACAATATTCATATATAAACATTTCCATACAGTAATGTATATAAACATATTGATTAAAGAAGATTTGTTGATATTATATAATTATTCTTCTATCTGTATAGTATATTAACACAAATATATTTTGTAAATTTCGCAGCATCGAAAAACAGCAACATAGCTTCCATATCAAGGCTTAATGTAAATAGCCACGCCTTTTCACAAATTTTCTAAAACTTTATAATATAACGCAAAATAATTTTGCACATTTGTAATTAAATCATTTAAGTTTTGTCTTCAATAATCGATGTAGTAAATGCCATTGTGATTTATGCATCCAGCGTCACATATAGAGTCAAATAGGAATATGCAAATTTGTCTTTTTTTTTAAATAGTGTTTCAGCGAATCAGAGGCGGGGCTTCTTTTCTTTTGAAATTCTTTCACAATCCCTCGCCTACATTGTGATAACTTTACAAAAATATGCCAATTTGTATAATAAACATCGAAATATTGCTTAGGAAACAATAAAAATAACATAAAGGTAAATTAAAATAGTATTCCGTCAAATTATATACAAGCATTTACTTATAGAGTATACAGATTATAACAAGTGACGGCCCCCTAACAGGAATAAAAAGTGAAATATCACTGTAACTCAAAAAATAATGTTAGGAACGAGCTGTAAATTTGGAAACCCATGTTTTTGATGATGCCCGTTCTATTCGTGCAAAAATTAACATAGGTCATAATTCATAATTTTTTCAAATATGAATTTATTAATAATTTTCATAATTCAAAAAATGTTTTTCTAGCAAAAATTTGCATGGAATATGTTTGGGTTACTTCATTATAACGAATAAAAAAAACAGAATTTAAATATCATAATTATTTCGGAAGATATGATTTAATGTTTGTCACATTCATTTAACATTAGCACCCCTAAACTTTGACAGCTTATAACTCTATGAAAAATTGAGCGAAATATATAAACTATACCATTTTCCGTGATGATTTGATCCAAATAATTCAAATAAATTATAAAAAATGGGGGTTACCATTGAAAAAAATGAAGTTGATGTCAGTTTTAATATGTAGACGACCCCCTAAGTAAAATCTAACTATAACATTATAAACTAGACGTTATTACAAACTGATTGGTACCAGTCGCATGTTTCTACGATAATTTACGGCAAAATTAGGTGGGGGGGTGGCGTTTTTTTTTTGGGTGACTGTACTAATAACATTGAGCTTTAAACTGATATATTTTTAACCCGTTCAGGGACAATGAATTTAAGTTCATTTAAAATTAATTGCCACCAGAGTTTGAGATCAAGATTAGAAGAAAAGTAGTAAATAAATGTTTTCAGATACGGTAAAAAAGTAAAATTTTATATAAAATTTCTGGGATGAATTTTTGCAGTTGAGAACTGGAATTAGGTGGTATGAAATATATACCACCGCCCTTGAAAGGGTTAACTATATGAATGACTGAATTTAAAAGGTCAACTCAGAATGAATGTGTTATTTCTCAATTTTAGTGCTTTCCACGTATTTTTGAGTTCAGCGGTTCATGAGGAAATATGTGAACACATACACACAATTTGTTTTTAATAGTATAATTCTTGAGTATGTCTTAAGGTATTATTGTAATTTAGAACAAGGGTTCGTTCGGATCCGTCTTTTTCCCACTCAGAGAAAAATACACTTTTGCTCCAAAGTTTAGCAAGATTTGCAAACTTTTTTTTTTTTTTTTTTTTTTCAATTTAAAACTTATCTCTCAATGAAATGTTTTCAAACATTGCGTATTTAAAGAACTGAGTCTTCGTCATGTTTTTCAGCGAAGATTGGTTTAAGACAACATTTGGGGGACCGGTAACAAATTGAGAAAAATCAATAATACTTGTGATCATCCTGTAACATTAAATGAACGAAATGATCTGAAACTTTAGGATATATTAAAGTAGAGCCAGTACAATTTTTGGATGAATTTGAGTGACGATAGCATGTTAAATAACGGGGATATAAGCATTTAAAAAAAAAAATCAACGTGTTTTTTATTTATAATATACAGAGTTTTTAACGAAAATTATTCCCACTTTCAGATAAGTTGGAAAAATACTTTTAAAACAACATACTGCAATCGGAATGCAAATATCTTAAATCTTTCATGAAATATGAGCATTTTTATGAAAAACATTTTTACTGCGCGTGTGCGAAAGATAATATATATATATATATATATATATATATACATATATATATTGTATGGGTTGAAAGCTAGATATATTGAGCAACTTTTGTCAAAAGTGCATTTGAATAGAGTAAAAATTAGACAAATTATCTAAAAAAGAACGAGCTAGATTTTAGAAATTTTCCAAGAATTGAAATTTCTTAAGGAGTTTTTCACATGCCGAGTAATTAATTTCACGGTCCAATTATTTCAACCACGCAACAAATGCACTTTTTTGTGAAAAACCACTTATAAGATTGTAACTTTAACACATTTTTGTTTATTCACTAAGATTTGTGAGATGATATGAGTTTTTCCTAAAAAAGAACTTTTGCTAAGTGGTTAAAATAATTGGATCTTTAAATTAATTACGCGGCATGTGAAAAACCGCTTGAGAAATTTCAACTCTTGGAAAATATCTAAAATCTAGCTCGTTCTTTTTCGGATAATTTGCTTACTTTTTACTCTATTCAAATGCACTTTTGACAAAAGTTGCCCAATATATCTAGCTTTCAATTTACGCAATGAAATTTTTTTTTATCTTTCGCACATGCGCAGTGAAAACGTTTTTCATAACAATGTTCATATATCATGAGATATTTGAAATATTTGTATTCCGATTGGCGTATATTGTTTTAAAAACTTTTTTCCAACTTATTTGAAAGCGAGAATAATTTTCGTTAAAAACTGTGTATATTATTAATAAAAAACATGCTTTTTTTTTTTTTTTTTTTTTTTTTTTTTTTAGTTTTAAAATAAATGCTTATATCTCCATTATTTAATATGCTATCGTTACACAAATTATCCACAAATTAAACTGAGTCTGTATTAACATATCCTGAAGTTACAGTTCATTCCGTTCATTTAACGATACAGGGAGATCACAAACATTATTGATTTTGCTCAGTTTGTTACCAGCCCCCTAAATGTTGTCTTAAACCAATACTCACTGAAAAACATGAGGAAGACCCAGTCCTTCAAATACCCGATGTTTGAAAAAATTTCATCGAGATATATTTTTTTAAATTGGAAAAAAAAAAAAAAAAAAGAATATGATCGTTTGCAAATTTTGCTAAACATTTGAGCAGGAGTGTATATGGACCGTACGCAGAGGTGAAAATTTCCGCGTTTTCAGCACCACTATTTTTACTTAACAATAATTATTAAGTTTTAAATTAATATTTTGCGATTAAATAGGATGGCGATAACTGTTAAAAAATAGTGGTGGAAGAGTTTCTGACCGTATGAACTCTGAAAATATATTTTTAGGAAAAAGCAACAAATATTTCAAGTTGTCGATTTTATGTTTTTTAACAATCTTTTTCTAAAATTTTTGTACCTACATAAAATCAAGAAAAACATTTAATATCATTAAGTTCTTGGTGAAAGACTTTATTGCTATCTTTTGAGAACGTTTAATTTTCATGTTGATTTCAATGAAGATTATCTCTCTATTAACATCTCTACAATATGAAATAATTTTTTTTTTTTCATGAAATACTATTAAATCAATGTTAAATTATTTAAACAAAGCAACGCCGCTATCTTTTATCACGAAATTTCGCCTTTTCTTATCTTTTTAGGCAGTGGAAGACTTCTCTGTGTTCATTTTATCCTTTTCCCTCTATTTTTTGACATTTTGATGTTTGACTCGAGATTTTCAAGGCATTCTTTTGGAATAAAATAACTATAAAAAGATTTGATTTGAAATCGATATTAAAAGGAAGAGAGATATAAAAAATAGCATGGATTCGAGAGTGTTTCGGGTTAGCGTAATTCTTCGAGATTTCCCTAGTGCCGAGAAGCTGTCTGTAAGAGCAAGTTTTGAGACATTTTTTAACTTTTAACCTTTTCCTGCCTCTCGAGGAAAAAATCCGATGATCATTTTTTAAAGAACTACATACTGATAATTTGGTTTTCTTATTTACGTTTGTTATTTTTTGTTTTGTAGTGTTAATCTTTATTAGAAAAGGAAATGGAATTCGGCATTTTTTGGAGTTTAAAAATGTTAGGGAAAATATATTATTTAAAATCAACAGTTTATAAAAATAAGTGGTTTCAAATAATCTAATTTTAATCTTTTTAGATACGCTAAAGAACGCAAAACAGTTTGTATTTGATGGAATTTATTTAACCCTTTCAGGGGCAAGCAAATTTTCCTAATTTAAAATCAACAGCCACCAGAAATCACCAACAGTATTAAAAGACAAGAAATAAATGAAGTTATTCGTTTAAGTTGTAAAAGAAAAATTTTATAAAAAAAACTCGGGGACGGATTTTGCAATTTTGAATTAAAGTTTTCGGTTGCATTATGCAACGACTGCCCCATCATCATAGATTTTATAGTATACGTGAGTAGCATATAGTATTTTTCACTCCAAATCATCCACTTACGATTGTTACTAATCTGACATCTAAAAGATGTGATTCATAAACAGGAGTCGCTTTTTTTGAATACCACATTTTATATTAAAACATTTTTTAGTCGTTTGCAATAGTTATTTTCGATTGAATAATACGAAAATAGCTTAAAAAAATATTGGCATTAAAAAAAGTTAATGCGTCGATCCCTGTATAAGCAAACTATATGTTTTACCAACAAAATAAATTCAAAACTGGTGTACAATTTCAATATAAATATTTTAAAACTTCTTCACGCGCCATAAATTTTAAGCCAGCACAACCGGTTTCGAAAGGACGTAGCCTTTCTTCATCTGGTGCAAAAAAACTGATTGGTGCTGAAAAACTCAGGTGCTGATTTTGCCCTGTTTTCAGTCTTGCTTTTGCCTCCACGTGTTTTTTTGCATCTTATGAAGAAAGGCTACGTCCATTTGAAACCGGTTGTGCTGGCTTAAAATTTATGGTGTGTGAAGCAGTTTTAAAATATTTATATTATAAGTTTTATATTGCAAAATTGTTTAACGTTGACAAACTTATAAGAACATAACTGATAATATCTCATTTACGAAAGAGTGAAGTAAAAAAACCCTAAATTAAACTAACAGTAAAACTATTTGACATTCTGTAATTGTTCTTGCTGGCTGGAAACTTTATTTTTAAACTGCGTTATTTTTAAAACCTTGAGGGAATGCTAATCGTTCATTTAATTTGAAAAATCACCAAAATTTATAAAGAAGATTAAAAGAAAAGAAATAAATAACTTTTTTTCCTCTAAGTTATAAGGGTAAAATTTTGTTGAAATTTTTGAAGTTAATAATTAATAGTTGTTTCCTTCTGGGGAGGACATCACTCATTAAAGGTTTACCAAATAGGGTGGTTATGACTTCTCTAAATTATGTTGAGTTGCATGATACATTTGAAATAAGTGTTATATAATCCCTTAACTGCCCCGGGCGTATATATCCGCCTCATTAAGCCTATACGTTAACTGCCCTCTGCGTATATATACGTTTTTCCAATGTACGATCCTTTGTGTTGCTTTGCCACCAGTGAAACTAGTCCCACGGATTTGGAATGCATGAAAAGGACCTTGAAAGTGGCCTTGATCATAGCCACCTAAACTAGATGCCTGTCGCATGTCTCAGAAAGTTGGCAACAGTTCAAGCGGTAGACAGCGCCACCTGGCAACTTTTTTATTCAACAGCCCCAAAATTTTTTAAAAATGGGATTTGATATATATAAAAGGCGAATAAAATCGAAAAAACGTCGATTATCTATATCATATATCACTTCTTAAAATTATTGGTGACAGTTGAATAAAAAAATCGCGCAATCTGTACCAGATGGCGCTGTCTACCGCTTGAACTGTTGCCAAGTTTCCGAGCTACGCGGAAGACATCTAGTTTAGGAGGTTATGCCTTGATAGGGTTTTCGAAGGATTTACTTATTTCAGAGAAGCGGGAGAGTGGGAGGAATCCGAAAGGGAATGTTTTTGAAACAGCGAACGCATAACGACACGCGCCCACGTGAAAAATGGCAGCACTGGGAAGCGAGTTTCGTAAGTCTTCCTCAGCAGGTAAGGGGTTAATGCATAGGCGTTAAGTCTCCGTTATTTTCAGCAGACACTTCATACCGGAAAGTATTTATATATGTTTCCAGTTTATTGAATATTATTCACCCTTTGAAACTGTATGAGACGCATAGCTGTCAAGTTTTTTAATTTATTCCGAAATGTTGTTAGCTCCGCCCTTTTTTCGCACCGTAATCGTTTTAGAGTAATTTTCTTGATATTTAATCATAATTATATATTGATCAAAAAATTTTTTAAATATTACGGTGTGAAAAAAGGGCGGTGCTAACGACATTCCGGAATAAATTAAAAAACTTGGTAGCTATGGAGACGGACCTATCAAAATGCTGGTAATAAATCTGATTTAAAGATCAGGAATGTTGGTAACTATATTAACGTCGTAGGATAAATAATACTAAACCATTTTTTACGATTTTAAAATAAGGATAACTTTGCTGGTCATGAAAATCGGCCCTAGCACCAATTTTACAAATTTTTATGTAAAATGACCTGCTGAATCCGAATATGACGCTCGTTTTGTCTTACCACCCACCGTGTTTTAGAGACATCCACTTATTTGTATCACTTTTGAATAAATTTATGGCTATAAATTTTATTTGTAGGGGGCAAAAGGATTATTTTAAATGTTAGATATCTTCTGAGGGGCTACAGAATTAGAAAATTCTAAAACATGAACATTTATAGCAAGGGAAAATTTAGAGAGGGCTTTGCCACTGAAATTATATATTACATATATTATATTTTATATTTTAATCACGTATTATTATTATTTATTATACATTATAACATTTTTATTTTTAAGTGTTAAAATAATTCTTTTCCACACTCCAAATCAAATTTATGTCCATAAAGTTACCGAAAGCTGATAAAAATTGGGGGAAGGAGATCCCGAGAAAACGGTGGGTGATTTTGCAAAATGGGGGTCATATTTGGATTAAGGAGGTCATTTTACATAAGAATCAGCAGGAATGGTGTCAGGACTCGGGAAAAAAAAAACTTTTTTGGAGCGCAGTGTAATTACCATGATATTTTTAGAGAAACTTCTTACATTAATTTTCGGAGATTTAAGATCTCGAAGTTCACTATCGTAAAATTCTGGTGTAAAATCTTCCCGAAAATCGGGAAAATTTGGCAGCTATGCTATAACCATAGTTGCAAACATTTTAATTGATTCCGGTGTGTTTTCAGCCCCGCCTTTATTTCGTACTATTTTCCAATATGTAATTAATGGTGAATAAGAAGAAAATCAACCTTCAAAAAACGTAGTGTGAAATATAGGCGTGTTTTAACAATGCGGACAGAGCAACGTTTTAATTTATTCCGGAGCACTGTTAGTACCATCCCTTTTTTCACACCACATTATCTGTAGGGAAATTTTCTCTAATATGTAATTACGATTAACCTTCCCGGCTTATCCCGAACAGGCGAACAAACAAGGATGCAAGAGTTTCTGTCTGAAGACATATATGTGAATTAATTTATTGTAATAGAAATTATAGATAAAGAATACTGGTGTCAGTGTTCCTTTTTTGGAACGGAAACTCTTGCCACCCTGCGAATAAATTGAGAGGGCAAGGGGTTAAATAAGAAGAAAAACACCCTTAAAATGAAGTGGAACGAAACAAAGGCGTATAATAACAAAGCTTCGAAATAAATTAAAATATTGTCATGTCCGACAACGAAACGAATAAATCGAAAAAATTGGCAGTTCTGGTGTTAAGCAAATCACCATCTATAATTTCTAACAATAATGAAAAATTTCATTGTGCATTTCAAAAATACGCTTCAAACTCGATTGATAGATTGATGGGGAAAAATAATGGATAAAAAATGAATAAATTACTCAGAGATGAATAAATAAAGTCCGAAAAACATTTAATAATTTGCTGTATGAATTCTAGCATATTAAACTTTAATATCGGCCAGCATTTCAATTAGTATTCCGTAAAAATGTTAGTACCCGCCTTTTTTAACCAATCTTTTTTTTTTTTTTTTTTCAGTATTTTTCTTCTTATTTAACTGTAATTACATTCGGAGAAAATTACTCAAAAAAAAAAAAAAAAAAAAAAGGAAGTGGTGCGAAAAAATAGGCTTGTACTAACAATTTTACGGAATAATAACATAGAGCTGCCAACCTAATCCGGCAAATTGATAGTATTGCCCATTTTTCTACACTACTTAATTTTTAGAGTATTTGTTTTCTTAATTCATCGCTAATATATTTGAGGAGAATTACTCTAAAAATTAAGTGGTGCAGAAAAATGGGCGGTACTAACAATTTTCTGGATTATGTTGGCAGCTCTTTTAACACTTTTGCGACCGCATGTTTTTGTCTTTTTCACAGTAGAGTCCACCTGAGGGTTTTATTCTTCCCAGTTACAATATTTCAAAACAAAATTTTCCGTGTTCATATTCATATTACAAATGGATATACATTATAGTTATACTCTTTCTAATCAAAGCATTTATATCCATAGTATATTGACAGTACAAATATGAATATTAGGTATATTTTTAAGAAATAAAATAACATACAAACTGCAAAAAGCCCACTGGTGGAGTTAGAGATTTTCAAATGACGTGAATCTACATCAGCGGTCGCGAAAGTATTTATTTGATTGTTAGCAGGTATGATAAAACACATACTTGAAAAAACACTCTTTACTGTAAAGATTTAGTTAGAAGATCAGATGGTGAAAAAAAAGAAGATTGTAAAACGTCAAATGTTTTTTGTGATCATTTTATACCAGAACTAGTATGTTGTGTCCATTCCAAGACTTTCTTCTATATATAATTTTATACAAATTCGCGAAATCCAATTATTTATTAAATTATAATTTATTAAAAATTATTTTCCATGATGAATGCAGATGATTTTTACCTCAAAAAGTATAACACTAAATGCCGAAAGAAAATCAATTTGGGGTCAACATAGGGGGAAATGAGATTTTTTTTTTCATTAAAAATGAAAAAAAAATCAATAACTTTGTTCTAAATTATCACAGATCTATATTTCAACCGTTAGTTTTAAAGGTATTGACGAGTTCTTTCGAAAGATACCAATATTGAAACTTTACACCCTCGGGGTACTTCCCTCCAAGGGGGGGGGAGTAATTCTCCAACACGTACACACTTTTTCCACTAGTTTACTGTTACTATTAATAATAATTTATACCAACTTTACAATCATGCGTTAAAAATAACTCTCATTTTGTACTCTCATTTTTAACTCTTGTTTATGTCCAAATTTTGTCCAAAACCGACATGATAAAAATTTAGAAAAATAAATAAATAAATAAATAAATAAATAAAAATAAATAAAAAATAAAATAAAAAAGGATGACAGCGCCACCTGTTGAGCGATTGATACCCAAATCTAATCAGCACCAATTTAGGTCATGGTCCTAATAAATACTAAGCTTTGTTAAATTTCGTTCATTGGTTTGCGAGATACAGATTCTACAAAATTTTTTATACAGACACACAGGCTCACAGACACACAGACAGACAAACGTTATCTAAAAATATTTAAATCGTGTTCAGGACATCTCAAATCGTGATCTATCGAAAACTGTAATTAGAAAAATTTCCCGAATTAAATACTTTCTTCTTATATATATATAGAAGAAAGCAAAAAGGTTCAAATAAGCAACAGTTTTTATCTATGTTTATATACTGTATGCAATTTATGTATATATTTTTGAAAAATTGTATAAACATGGAAAAAATTATAAAAAATTCTTCTAAAAATTACAATTTCTTCCAAAGTATTTTTTATATTTAAATATATGAAATATCAGTAGGATTTAAGAAATGTATAGAAATTTTTATTATGTGCAAGAAAAACGTTATACTAAAATCTAAAATGAATTCAATAGCTATTTAGGGAGATCTGGACATTTTTAAAACATAATTTTTATTTGCACAGTCACGAATGACAATACTTTTTAATTTTGTAAGTAAGGTAATCAACTGTGCCAACTAACTTATACAAAAATTTTAATTCAATATGATGAAATTTCAGAAATATAGTGGAAATATAATGAGATGCATTTTAATTAATCTATATTTCGATGAATGAAGGATTTTCTTCATGTTACAAATGTTAATATGATCTATGTAACGTTAATTATTAACTCAGTTGCTGTATTCGCTTCAAATGGTCGAAATGGACTTTATTTCCAATGGACGAAATGGCGTCCAAAAAGACCCAATGTTCTTAATTTTTCTAATTAACCATACTTTCATTTTATGTGTTTGAACTAAATTAATGTAACGATTTTTTTTAGACATAAGTAATAATGTGACATAAACTAAAATAATAATAATAATAATAATAATAATGAACATTGGTTTTGGGTCATAATGGACCCAAATACAGCAGCAGGGTTATTATTACTTAATATTTTGTAAACATAATTATACAATTAATTAAAAAATATCTTCACACAAAATTTTTCTAGAACTTTTAGTTTAATTAAAAATATTTTTAAATATTTTCGGTTAAGATTTAAGATATATCGTATAAAAATTTTACTAACTTTATTTATAACGTAAAAGCAATTCTTCTTAAACATCTGTTATAATATTACACTGAAAATGCAAGCAGGAAATATAGGTAAACAGACATTTAATGTACACCGAACACTTTTTATATTTCATAGAGAGAGAGAATTATAGGAGAATTTTGCAATTTCTTTCGCTTCAATGAAGCTATTCTTAAAATATAAAAGCTTTTTTTAAACTGTTTTGGAGTTTGAAAAAAAAAAAAAAAATCTCTTACAAGCTGTTGTAAAGCAGTAGCACGCTTTGCCTGCCTTGTGTCGATTACAGCAATGTTGAATTTGGTTCTGCCACGAATCACTTTTTCAAGTCGATGAACATTACACATTGCATTTTTGAAGCAGCTGTTTGTATGAAGTTCTTTCTTCTAAGCTTCAAGTCACGATGCAGTTCTAGAAACTTTCCAAGAAAATTTTTTAACTTTTTGTACCACGAAAGAAAATTTTCAATATAATCTAATGTATTTTAGAAATGTGCAGAATTTTCCAAAATTATAATTCTTTTTTTCTTTCAATAAAACATATTGAATACAGCACTAACTTAGTTTTATAAAAAGAGAACATTCTGAAAATAAACAGTATTTAGCACTTATATTGAGTATTGCGTGAGCTATTTCTAATGCTTTGAGAGTTTATAAAGCAATGTCAAAGTTTATTTAGAATAGTAAAAAAATCTCTGACAAAGAAGATTTCCTTTAAACTATTTCGTTTAAAAAGAAATACAGATAGTTAGATAACATCACAGGTGCTGTTTACTCTCCATTTTGTAAAGCTAAATAGATCGATTTTTTGTAAACTACTATAGTAATAAGTAATTCTTTTTTTTTTTTTTTTTTTTTTTTTTTGGGATTCACTAGTAGTATATTTAAAAATATATTTTTAATTGTATCACTTTTTTTAAAAAGTTAGATTATTATGACTGCATTTACCAGATATTTATATTATATTTTATTAATACTATATTTTCAGTATCCTCACGTGAAGTTTACAAAACGGAAATGCAAACAAGAAAAATTTCTACAAATAATTTTACAGCTTTATCAAATTACGTTTTTATAGTTAAATTTAGTGTTCTAAGGGAAAGAAAAAAAAACTGATTCGTATTATGGCATGGACACAATATCACTATTTAATACTAATTTTAAATTTATTTAAGGTACAAATCCCGCGCTTTGTATTAGGAAATTATTTTTAAATTAAAGGTGTTGGAGAATAGAATTTATGTTTCACCAATTAGACACCACTGTTTTTTAAGAATAATTGTCTCCCTATTTGACCCTGTAACGCTTATTGGTTTCACACTGAAACTAAACACGTAACTATTTCTGCTAATATTTCCGAATTTTTTTCACACACCTGTTAAACAATAGTTATGTCCGTATTACTTAATTGCAGAATTTTTGTCTTTAGTTCAAGCAAAAATATTCTTCAGAAATTACAGTGTGAAAAAAAATTAGAAGAATTGGCACTTACGATAAAAAAAAAAAAAAAAAAAAAAAAAAAAAGCAAAATTGTTTTCAATATTTCTTCCTTGTTTTAATCGATTAGAAAAAAAATCCCCTTTTCTCTTTCCGATGGTGGCAATACCACTCAAATTTAACAATGGTGTTAGATGTGAGTGATTTTACTTCACTGCATTGATGAGGTACTCTATCCTATTCTTTTCACCTGACAAAAAACTGTGCGAATTTTTTTTGAACTGAAACAACTGTTTTGGGTTGTTGCAATTTATAGTGTCTACTTATAAAGTTATTTAACAATTAATTTAACTATTATTTGAATTTAATCTGGAGAACATAGATATTTCAAACTAAAAATTTCTAGAAAATAATAAATGTTATTTTTTTCTTTTTACATTATCATGATCAGCTATGTGTCAAATAGTCATTTTTGAAATTAGTTCAGGAATTTTCAAAATAAAATGTAAGTTAAAATGTTAAAGAGGAATTTTCATTCGGTATTATACAAAAGTAATTTTTGTAAAATAGTGTTGAGAGTATGCCTAGATTTAATAAGGTATAAAATAAATAAATGAATAAATACAAAATAGATATATGACCGTTTTTAAACATTATACAGCAATGAGTGATTAACGTTATAGTTATGATATATTATTAAGATATTTAATTTATAAAAACCAAAGTCTGTTGAGGTATTGTTTGTTAGTATTTTGAATAGCAATCAGAAATTAAGAATATACGTATATTTTGACCTTCCTTAATTTCGAATGTAATTTTTTTTATAAGTAATTTCACTAGAATTTTATGAATTAAAATTAAGTTTGAATAAAAACATTATTAAAGAAATAATTTATTAACTACTTAAAGATTCTTTTCTTTTCTTTCTATTTTTTTTTTTAAATCTTTATGTTACATTTCGTACCCCTATTTTTGAATGGTTATAATCAAGTTGTTTAACCGTTGAATATTATTAGAAAGAATTACTTTTTGAAAATGCTGGTGCTAATACGTAGAAACTGGGCCTGATGTAATGATCGGGCAAAACGATTAAAGAAGAAATGAGATTTATTTTAATATATTATTAAGGTTTATTGTAATATATTATTAAGGCATAAATTTATTGGAAGTGTTGAGTTGTAAACTTTTGTAATTTATTCCTGAGCATTGTTAGTATCCACCTTTATTTCACACCACTTTTGTGAAATGTAGCTTTCGTATTCGATCATAATTACTTATTGGAGAAAATTACTCTACAAAAAATGTTTTGTGAAAAAAAGGCGGATGTTGACTATGCTCCTGAATTTATGCTCCTCAATGGTTGGTGTGGTATGAATTTTGTACCTGTTTCTATTCCTTTGGGCACAGTATGAAATAGTGTTATGTCAATAAAGTTTTTGAAATCTAGCTTTGAAGCCCTTATTGTTGTGAAGTGATAGTCTGCAAAAGTTTAAAAAAAAAAAAAAAAAAATTAAAGCATACTATATTTGGTAACATTTATAATTTATTTTGGAGTACTGTTCGTACTTGCCATTTTTTAAAATGTTTTTTGCCGGTAAAGAAATTATTTCCAATATGTAATTACGAGGAAATGAGAAGAAAAATGCTCTTTAAAAATAGTGGAAGGGAAAAAGGGTGTACTAATGATACTTCTGGATAATTTATAAATGTTATCGGTATGCAACAGAGATTTAGTTACTGGCATATATTTATTTATGATTTGACTAGCTTCGACTTTAAATCTTGGCCTCTGATTTGGAAAATGCAGTGTTAATTCTTAACTAAGAATCATATTGTCATTTGCTTTTATTCAGCTTCTTCATTTAGGGATTTAACTATGCAGTTGTAAGCCAAATTATGTTACAAATATATTAAAACTCAGCCAATGTAACGTAAGAAGTATCCAATAAAATAAATTTCATATATTTAATATTTATAAAGATTTGAAAAAAAAAAAAAAAAAAAAAAAAAGACGCTTTTCAGGAAGATTTTTTTTCTTTGGGTTTCCCCAGATTCACCATAAAAAAAAAAAAAAAAAAAAAAAAAAAAAGTATTTTCAGGGATGTATATTTTTTGTCGTGATGAGCGGAATATCTTAATAAAAAAAATTCTATTGAATATTTATATGGATTACAAAATTACTATTTCTTTAGGTATTTTTACCTTAGTATTTTAGTATTTTCTACGTTTTCTTCTTTTTTTCCACTTTATATTTTCATAACGAATGTACTTTTATTCATTTCCCTCATGCAGGGTTACAAATTTTTGTAATTTACAAGTGCTTCAGCGTTCCAGTATTTTTACGTGCGTTTTATTCTTTTTATAACATTATTTCAGAAAAGTATTGTTTTAGGTAATATATAATTAAAATATCTAAGAAAAATTTCTTTTTGAAAATAATGCTAACAATATAATAAAACACATGTAAAAATATAGGAACGCGGCGATCCCTGAATTTATTCCGTAGCACTGTTAGTACCAAACTTTTTTCATACCACTATATTTGATGAGAAATTTTCTTCTTATTTAATCGTAGTTATACATTGGAGAAAATAGCTCTACCTGAAAAAAGTGGTATGAAAAAAGGATGGTACTAAGAATGCTCGGAAATAAATTATAAAAGTTGGAAACACTGCTTCGTGTACGAATTTAGTAATAAATTAAAATTTCTTTTTTTTTTTATAATAGCTAGGCTTTTAGCAGTCCTTTAACCCTTTCAGTCGCAGTGTTCCCGCTGATGGAACACCTAATTTTAATTCTCAAGTGCAAAAATTCATCCCGGAAATATTTAGAAAAAATTTACATTTATAACATAGCAGAAAAGGCCCTTTTTTTAACGGGAAAATTTAAAATTTCTTGTACTTCAATTATGTTCGTAAATTCCGGTGGCAGTGTAATTTAAATGATCCGAATTATCTTGCACTGCAAAGGGTTAAAATACTCCGGAATAAATTGAAATGTTGGGATCTATGCAACTTTTACGAGTTTTTGTTGTCGATAATGTTTACTTATAAAGTGATTTATTTATTAAATTTAATATTATTTGAATTTAATAAGCTATGTGTCTAAAAGCCATGTTTAAAATTAGTTTAGTAATTTTTAAAATAAATTAAGTAGTGAACCTTAAAGGGTTAACTGAATACTACTTTTTCTCGGAGCAATCTTCGTATTACTCAATCGAAAAAGACACTACAAACGATTTCTGAAGTTAAAAAAAAAAGTGGTATTCAATTAGCAGTAGCTAAAAGCCCTGTAAAAGCTTGAAAATCATTTTTGAGTATACTTCATTCTGTAATGTTTCATTGATTTATGTGATGCATTTTGATTTCTAAGATCACTATAGTTTATCAGGAACTGCCATATAGGATGATGTTAATGATATAAAGTTTTCTGCTTGATAAATATTTAAAAATGATTGCTTTTATTTGTTTATGTCTTTCATATTGTTATTTCATCATTTTTTTGCGTTTATTTTACTTTAATTTCGTAACTATTGTTTTTTTCTCTTTCATTTCCACCTATTCTAAACAAAGAATGTACTAAATGAAACATAAACATTATTGTAGGCTTCAAAAGGATCCAATAATAATAATAATAAAAAAAAAATCTGTTATAAAAAATAAACGTAATTTAAATTACGAGAAAACCGTAAATGTTATTTTAAAACAATGTCAACGATTGAATTATAATTATTTTTTTAAATTTATTTTTCTTGTATATTTTTATCATAAACGAGATAGCTAATCACTTTTGGTTCCCATTATTTGTAATGGGGGAGCTATTAACATAATATGCGCTCAGAAACAATTTAAATAAATAAAACTGAGCGTGTTGCTAAGTAATTAAAAATGAAGTATTGTTAAATTTATATAAATTACAAATCACACATCGTTATCATTAACATTAATCATACTTTTATAAAACAGTTAATAAAGAATTAATTTTCATAGAGAGAGTTTCTGCTAATAGTACCATTTAAATAGTCCTATTTATCAAAAATAAATGCGAAAAGATATTGTCGTGCTCAAGCGAATTTAGTTGAACCATATAAAGACGAAAAATGCTCCCATAAAACCATTCATCAAATCAAAGGCGAGACATTGGCAGCAGACATTTGAACGCCCCTGAGTTATGAAATACAATAGAGAAAGGCTGCGTGAAAAATTGCTCCCGTAAGTCTAGTTAATGAAACGATTAATTTGGAACGTCACATTAAGAAATGCAGTTTATATTTAAATTACCATGTTCAATGTGATCCGTAACAATGTGAAAAATTTAATAAAAAATTATATATTTTTATAACCATGTTATTTAATTTTGCATATCGGCTTACTTCAGTGTTTATACGGACTTACAGATGCCAACCGTTCCGAATTTTACATACCGGTATTTCTTCCATGGAAAAATAAGTTGAAAATTTCTGTAAAGAAGTACCGGTAACCTAAAATCGGAACAGTTGGCAGTTATGTGGACTTATTATAGTTATAGTAGATTTACTTTGCTTATTACATGTTATAATAAAAATCTTGTTTATTCTATATGCATAGCCATATCTACCAACTTTTATGCTTTTTACTTACCAAAAAATGTTAATAATTCTTTTTTTATTTATTTCTGTATCAGTTTTCACGTATTCCATTATAAAGCAATTTCTGTTAAAATTTTCCGGTAACAAAAAAGCGTAAAAATTGGCAACTATGTGCATAGTGCATCTTCCGTATCTGTATCGTATATAACTACATACTAGTCATAATAAGTAAAAAACATGTAGGAAGAAAATTTTCATTCAGTGTTATTTCATACAGTACAGTTAATCCCTACAACTTGTAAAACACATCGCGTAATATGTGTGTAAGGAGTGTGGAATTGATGACATTAAAGGAACGTCACAATACTGCATATAATATTTCAGGTATGTTGTACACATGCGGAAATGTCCTCTATTTGCGACATGAAATATGACATCGCACAGGACATTGCTCTGGTGTAGAGCCCCTTAAATAAAATATATAGGTTGGCGCATCGCCGCTATTTTGTTGCCTCGGATGAGGGCAGCATTAGCGCTTGGCGTCCTTATCGCTGAACTAGCGATTTTAAGAAATCTTGATCTGAAGCTACGATCGGTCAAGACGGTCAGAAGCAATAAGCAACAAGTAATATCCCTAACACCCTAACAACACATTATACACAGTACATTCTTGGTATGTTTTTTCATCCTGAGGCTATTATGTGGATGTACTGGGGATAAGATGTGTTGTTAGGGTTAGGGCTGTTTCTGTCTGTTTCAAATACAAATCATAACTTTTTTGGAAAAAAAAAGAGCTTACTGCTTAAAAGTGGAAAATCTTTATTTATTTATTTACTTTTTCTGCTGTTTCTAGCATATACTATTCATTTAGAAAAATGAACCTTAAAATAAATGTAATTGCGACACGGAAACTAAACGACTTTGGCGATCCCAGAAAATGTCACCAAAAAATAGCACCTTTTTTTTTTTGTATTTTTACATTTTTACATTTTTACACTTGAACATTTGAAAAACAAAAAGAAAAATATAAGTAAATAAAAGTTATACTATTTTATTCTTCCTAAATTATCGTATGAAAATCTGAACATTCTATGTTCTTTTCTTGAGTGATTATAGCAATTTATCACTAAACAATCTCCCATATGATAATTTACCGAGCTAAAATTATGAAAAATGATTAAAAAAGTAACTCCAAAGTAATACAAGACGATAGAAATAATGGCTGCCGTTTGTTTATCTACGGAAATCGTTTGGGTACATGTGGCAACCCTAAGGCAACAAAATGTCTGATGTGCCAGCTCGTATATATAGGAGCCTTACTCTGGTGTATGCGTGCTATATGTGACGTCACGGTTTTTCAGGGGCATACCTTTTACAGCTTAATATGATTGCATATACAAGTTGTAAAAATCACGTGCAAAACGCGCTTTCAGTAATATACTATTCACTGCGCAAACTGACGTACGTGAAGGGGATGTTGTGATGTATTGTAATGTATGGAAACAAGTATGCTGTATGGGTAAGTAAATACTGACACATTAACATAGCCCTTAATCCCTTGAGGGCGGTGTAATACATTTTTTACCACCTAATTTTATTTATCAACTGCAGAAAAATTCTACCGGAATTCTTAAATAAAATTTTACTTTTCTTATTTTTAACATAGCCTCTAAAAAGTATTTATTTCTTTTCTTCTACTATTGCTCTCAAATTGTGGTGGTTTATGCGTGATTTTTTGCGGCCGCTATCGCGGTACATACAAATTCTTTCCATAGGACGTAATGATAAGAACAACTTTGGCGTGTCCCTGTACATGAACTACCAATGGAATACTCACGCAAAACTATACAGCTAATTTCGTGGAGCTCCTGATCATATGTACCAAATTACAAGTCAATAGCGTGATTTTTGCGGCTGCTATCACGCGGCAAACAGACAAACGGACAAACCGACACACAGACGCAACCCAAAATCTTTTTGACTCTCAACAGGGAAGCCTCCACTGACGTATCGGCAATAAGAATAGCTCGTGCTCAAAAGAAGAATAGAAAAAAAAAGAAAAATGAGTTTTTGAATTGTATGCAAAAAATATGCAAATTTCGGTACATTTTACCTCAAGTACAGCCTTGTAAAATTAGTTATAATCGAAATAAACAAATAAATAAATAAAAGATAAACCTTCGTTCAAGCACAAGTATCTTGAAGAAGTGTGCGAAATTTCAAAAAGATTGGTGCATTCATTTTTAAGAAATCGAGTTCACTGAATTCAAAAGTAGAGTTTTCAGAAAAAAAAAGCGATTAACCCTTACAGGGGCAAGCAAATTTTTTTCATTTAAAATCAACAGCCATCAGAAATCACCAACAATATTAAAATACCAGAAATAAATGAAGTTACTCGGCTAAGTTGTAAAAGAAAAAAAAAATTATAAAATATTTGTGGGGCAGTTTTTGAAATTTTGAATTACAATTTGCGGTTGCACTATGCAGCCCCCTCTCATGAAAGGGTTAAAGTTTCAAGTAAGAATAAAACGAACCTAATGTGGAAAAATTCTAAAGGTTTTCATTCTTAGATTTTACTCCAATTGACTTGAAACTTTGGAAAAAATATTCTAGACAAATAGTACTATTAGATAAATGATAATAATAATAAATTGGTTCTTTGAAATTTTGAAATCCATGTAACTTTTTAATGTTTTGAGGTGCATCTTAATGACAGGGGTCATATTTTTTACACTTTTTTTCAGGACATTTCCGGGGATGCGAAATTTTCGCGTTTTTTGCTAGCACTTTTTTAATACAATAACATCTATCCTATTTAATCGTCATCTTTGTGTGTAATTTAAAAGTTTTATTTAAGAAATAAAAGGAGCTTCTTATATCAACTAAATGTGTTGTATTAATATTACCGCCTATTATTTTTAATGATTTAGATAATCCATATAGAGTTTCAGAAAATTGAGAATTCTTTAAACATGAAAAGAAGCTAAATCTAGCTAAATGAATAAGTTGAATACTGTAACAGTAGACATTTTTGGCTTAATAACTTTGAAGCATTATATTTCTACATAGTTCTTATAATTGTCATCTGAAAACAGCATACAAATAGCAGTAATTGAAGAGAAGTCGGTTACAGATTGAAAACAAAATCATCCTGAAAATTAATCCGTTCAAAGAACCTTCTTCCTCCAATTTTTTCGGTTTTAACACTAGAGTAGAATTTATGAGAAAATTTGCTTCATTTGTGGTCAATAATGAAGGCAATTATTAAAAAGTATACAAATATCTCCCATATTCTTTGTATGTAATCTGAAGTTACTTAACAAAATCGAGAGCCGTTTGGTAACACATTTAAGGGCCATTTGAGCATTGTAATAACAAATGAAAAACACCAGAAATTCGAATTCTGTTCTATTTAAGATCTCATTAAAGCTTTTAGATAACACCAGTACTTTCTAAAAATGCATATATATATAGAGTTACTTATTTAACATAGAAGTTTTGTACGGTAATGATGCCTATGAGAAATTAACGATGCTTGAGTATCGAATTTACACATTGGCAAAGACACAATGCTGTTTTGTAATAATACATTTTCGCTTATTCTGACGAGAATTTATTATTATTGTTATAAATTAAAAATATTTATAAAAAGTAGCAGTGCTAGTGTGCTCTGGTTTTAATCACAGGGATATTGATTCCTGTAATTAGGCTGTGACTCAAATATTGTAACAGCATAATTGCTAACTTCTACGCAATTTTGAATACCATTATTTCTGTAGAAATATCTTTTATTTATTTAAAGACTGAAATTTTTCTATTAAATGTGACAAATAAAACTTTTTTAAATGGTGATATTCAAAATGAGTAAATGTTCACAACTATGCAATTGCAGAAATGCCAACTTTTCCATTTATTTCGTAGCATTGTTATCAGCTGCCTTTTTATCTCACCCCTTTCTTTATACAGTGATTTTTTGTAGTATGTAATTGCAGTTAAATAAGAAGAAAAAAAGTAGTATGAAAAGAATGTGAAAACAAACAGTGCTACGGAGTAAATTGGAATGTTGGCAGCGCTGTAATTACATAGATTTCAGAAACCGTCATACAAAATTCATTTTCATAAAATATCCAAATTCATTCGATATTTAAGAAAATAGTGGCTTAACGTTTCTCTTCTGCACAGCATGTTTAAAATAAAATTTTTCAAATTCTGACTTCGAAACATGTTTTATTTTATTTTAATTCAGGGTTCGTACAGTTCTTATTTTTAGGCCCCAGTAAAATTTTATAGCAGTTTTTGTCTTACAATAATCTTGTAATTTTAACACTTTCGCGACAGCGTGTTTTTGTCTTTTCGGCAGTTAGCGTCGCCTGTGGGCGTCCTTCTTGTACTTTACATTATTTTAAATCAATGTTTTCTGTATTCATATTTATAATATAAATCGATATACGTTACAGTTATAATCTTTATAATCGAAGTATTTGTAACCATAATGCACTGATTATATAAATGTGAATATTGAGTGTATTGTTAAGCAATAATGTAACTTATGTAAAATAAAGAAACTCCCACTGGCTGAGTTACAGATTTTCAAATGACGTAACTCCACGTCAGTGGTCACGAAAGTGTTACAATTTTATTTTATAAATATTGTGGTGGAAGAATCTTTACGATAGGGCTGGTCCATATGAACCCTGTAATTTATTCTTATTCTATTACAGTGTTATTACGACTATGTCTTTTTTTGTAGGAGTCTTGCACCAGCATTGTTAACGATTCTTTTTTTCTCGCTCTTCTTTTTTTTTTAATTTATAGTCTACTATTATAGCAAAATTTACGATATAAAATTAGCGGTTGAAAAGATCAAGGAAAATGTAAGAGCTTGTGAACCCCGTACTAATGCAATGAAAGAAAAAATCATATTTTCTTTATTTAACAACTAGACTTTTTCAGTCTTTTAATTTCATATATAAAAAGAAAGAAAAAATGGAATTTTCGTCCTTCGATTTCAGAATTGGCTATCAAGGAACTAAGTTGCCACGTTTTCAAAATTCCCCATTTTAAAATCCGAGGCACTAATTTTTAATTTGAAACACCATTGAATCTAATAATCCAATGCTATTCCTTATAATAATAAATGATAATAATATTAATTATCATGATGATACTAACAGTATTAACAAATGTAAATGATGTTATACCCTTAATTTTTAAAAGTTGTGACTATTGACAATTTTTAGAGTAAGATATGATACTTTTTGTTCTTTTTATCATTTTATACATAAAACAACAATAATATAATTCAATATGTTATATCTGATCCTCCAGATCTTCAGGTGATCATATCAACAGCAGCTCTGCCAAGATTTGTAATTTATTCCCACTGTTTTACAGATTAATTTTCTCCAATATGTAATTATGATTAAGTAAGAAATAATCTGATGTGTCACTCACGCGACTTTCTCTTACTCTGAAATTTAATACTATAAATACAGATTGAAGATTAAGGGGTAAGATAACTTGTTACGTAAACCTATGTTAAAACAATTCAAGTTAGGCTTAGGAACAGCTTTATTTTCAAATACTTCTGTGTGAGGGAGGCTACCGCCCCCTCAACCCCTCGTTTCATTATTGCACCTACATTTATGGAATTCAAATCTATTATTAAATTCAAAAGTGCATTTAAAATTAGTCAGACAACTTTGACACGCAACATTCCTTGAAACTTAAACATCTTGATCAAAGTTTTCTAGTAGCAAACGTATTAACTTCAAAATAGAACATTTGGATCGCCTAAAATTATTTGTTTTTAATTTACTCTAAGTGAAACAGACAAGAGTTAAAAATTTGACTTCGGTATTCAGGAAGCCTTAAAATGTGTAAATATGCAAAAAACCAAGCAATGAGTATTTAGTTTAAAAAAATGCATTATTAATCATATGTCCATGAGGAATTCATTTAAATTCCTGGGCAGCTTTCCTGGACTTGGTAAAATATTATAGTAAAGTACTTCCACTAGCAATAAAAAAGAATGTTATGGCTTAAATATTGGCATCTCTATAAATCTTCTAAAGATTATGTACAATCAGCAAAATAAATAAATGAATAAATAAATAAAATAAATAAAATAAAATAAAATAAAATAAAGGCCCTCCCCCTCCCATCTAATTTCGCCGTAAATTATCGTAGAAACAAACGGCTGTTACTGATCGATCTGTAATAACGTCTAGTTTATAATGGTTCAGTTTGATTTTGCTTAAGGGGTTATCTTCATATTAAAACAGGCATCAATTTCATTTTTTTCAATAGCAACCCCTATTTTTGATATCACATTCAAATTTTTGAGATCAAGGCGGTTCAGAAAATGTCCGATTTATATACTTTAAATCAATTTTTGCCGGCGTTACAAGCAAAAATGTATTAGGGGTCCGTCTATACATTTAGAAAAATAAATCATGATTTACCACAGATATGCATATCTCCCAGCTGCTTTTAATGATAGAAAATACAGAGCTGCCAAGTTTTTAAATTTTTAAATCGAATTGAAACCAGTATTTTTAAATGGAATATGTTATATATATTTTCGTCGATTAATATTACAGAAAACAGGTATAAAAGTTTTCCGGTTTGAAGTCACCCGCCAAAAACAGTAGACTTGGCATCTGTGAAAATATAGAAATGTCAAGTAAAAGGAAAGAGCTGGCCACTTCTTGACTTAATTAGCAATATTTTATACATAAAAACGTTAATGTAAATCGCCTTTAAATTTATTCATGATATCTGTTATAAATATATAAAATTTTTAAACAAAAACAATAAAATTTTTAATTTTATTAATTCATTAAAAGTAAATAAATAAATAAATAATAAAATTTAATTGTAATACAGTTATTAGTTTTTGAGGGTAAGTTCATAAAAATTTGTATTGAACAAATAAAAAGCAAATATTAAAACAGAAATAAACTACTACGTCAAAAACGCCAAAGAAAAATTATTGAGGTGCATACAGCTGTTTCGGTAGCCTAAAGCGTACCGTCATCAGTGCAAAAAGAATTCTGAATCTTGAGAAGTGCTCGTATATATAGGAGAGGGACCGGATTTAGTTCAACCAATAGGAATACGGAAGAGGTGGGGAGTGTGGCCAATAGGAATTAAGGAATGTGTAGCTGTGTAAACAGTAGAAAAAAATTAAGGAAATGTGGACTGAATGTAAAATTTCCAACAATCAGACAAATAGGGAACAGCGAAATCACAATTTACAAGGTTTTTAAAATTTTTATAAATATGAAAAGCTTCAAAGAAATCGAGTTCATGAATGGATTTAGGTCTGCAAATTATTTTAGCTGAATTAAATTTAAAATTATGATTTTCCTCCCAGCAATGTTTAGAAATAGCCGATTTATTGGTTTCTTGTTTGCGGACGTAATTCATATGTTCTTTAAGGCGAAATTTAAGACTGCGTTTAGTTTGGCCAATATATGATAAACCACACTGACAGGAAATACTATAAATGCCCCAAGAATTATGCATATCAATAGGATCTTTTAACTGAGAAAAGGTGAGTTTATTGGAAGGCGAAAATATTATTTTAAAATCATATTGTTTGAGAATTTTAGCTATGGTTTGACTGGTTTTAGAGAAATAGGGTAAAACAATACTGATATTAGATGTGACTGATTTAGTAGACGAAATACGAGGGAGTTGTAATTTTTGGATAGCTTTGTCTATAATGGAAGGGTCATAACCTCTGTCAATTGCGATGGCTTTCAGGTATTAAATTTCAGATTTCAATAAAATAGGATTTGAACAAATATTAAGGGCACGATTTACAAAAGTATAGAAAGCAGCCATTTTTTGGTTAGGTGGGTGACATGAACGCGCAATATGAGCAGAAGACCAATAACACAACTAAGCCCGTATAAGCTTAACAAATAATAGCAGGAGACTTGGCGTTGGAATATTAAAACAGAAATAAACTACTACGTCAAAAACGCCAAAGAAAAATTATTGAGGTGCATACAGCTGTTTCGGTAGCCTAAAGCGTACCGTCATCAGTGCAAAAAGAATTCTGAATCTTGAGAAGTGCTCGTATATATAGGAGAGGGACCGGATTTAGTTCAACCAATAGGAATACGGAAGAGGTGGGGAGTGTGGCCAATAGGAATTAAGGAATGTGTAGCTGTGTAAACAGTAGAAAAAAATTAAGGAAATGTGGACTGAATGTAAAATTTCCAACAATCAGACAAATAGGGAACAGCGAAATCACAATTTACAAGGTTTTTAAAATTTTTATAAATATGAAAAGCTTCAAAGAAATCGAGTTCATGAATGGATTTAGGTCTGCAAATTATTTTAGCTGAATTAAATTTAAAATTATGATTTTCCTCCCAGCAATGTTTAGAAATAGCCGATTTATTGGTTTCTTGTTTGCGGACGTAATTCATATGTTCTTTAAGGCGAAATTTAAGACTGCGTTTAGTTTGGCCAATATATGATAAACCACACTGACAGGAAATACTATATTTTAAAATAATATTTTCGCCTTCCAATAAACTCACCTTTTCTCAGTTAAAAGATCCTATTGATATGCATAATTCTTGGGGCATTTATAGTATTTCCTGTCAGTGTGGTTTATCATATATTGGCCAAACTAAACGCAGTCTTAAATTTCGCCTTAAAGAACATATGAATTACGTCCGCAAACAAGAAACCAATAAATCGGCTATTTCTAAACATTGCTGGGAGGAAAATCATAATTTTAAATTTAATTCAGCTAAAATAATTTGCAGACCTAAATCCATTCATGAACTCGATTTCTTTGAAGCTTTTCATATTTATAAAAATTTTAAAAACCTTGTAAATTGTGATTTCGCTGTTCCCTATTTGTCTGATTGTTGGAAATTTTACATTCAGTCCACATTTCCTTAATTTTTTTCTACTGTTTACACAGCTACACATTCCTTAATTCCTATTGGCCACACTCCCCACCTCTTCCGTATTCCTATTGGTTGAACTAAATCCGGTCCCTCTCCTATATATACGAGCACTTCTCAAGATTCAGAATTCTTTTTGCACTGATGACGGTACGCTTTAGGCTACCGAAACAGCTGTATGCACCTCAATAATTTTTCTTTGGCGTTTTTGACGTAGTAGTTTATTTCTGTTTTAATATTCCAACGCCAAGTCTCCTGCTATTAAAAAGCAAATATATTGGTATTAATAATTTTTCATTCGTTATAAAACATCTACATTTTTATAAACCAAATGGTCCAATATTTTAGATTAAAAAAAGAAAAATATGTACTCTCAATTTATATACTGTTTTTATTCATTGTTTGTCAATGAATATATATATAAAATTATTTGAATTTAAATCAATAAAAATATCTTAGGGAGAGACCTAACGGTAAAATTGGATTCTGGCGTGTCTTGAAAGAATGTAAATCTTTCAATTTTTCCATGTGTCAAAAAAACGGTGCAATAAAGTGAAAGTAAACATTTTATTTGTTTATTTCAGTTACTATGTCTAGCTGTGCAAATTTTATTTCTCTCCTGTTGAAAAAGACTTCCCCAAAATAAATTGTAACCATAAAATCTATTAACATAAAAGTAAACGTACTTTTTCTTATGCTTGTATTCTGAGGTTCTAGAGTTTCTATATGCAAAATGCATGGCAATTGTTTTAAGCTATACAAAAAATATTCTAGCCTATATGTGTTTATAGAAGCTCTCCATTACGTGATCTAACTATAAAAAGTTTTCAGTTACAACCACCTATTTCAAAATAGAAATATCTAGAGTTAACTCCGACGAATTCTTAAAAGTTTAGTACTTTCTTCATAAATTTATTTTAATTAATTAATTTCACTTGTATTTTGGCAAAGATTACTTATATATGTTAAAGAACACGTGCATTTAGAGAAAAAAAGGTGTAGTTATCTATCTATATTATAGACATAAATTGAACATTAACTTCCATAGTGAAACTTAATGAGATTGTAAACACAAAATTAAAATTCAAGCGACAGAAAGGGACGTTAAAGAAATATTTATTTAATACAGTAATTAAAACAATAACTTAAACTCTAAGAATCATTAAGCAAAAGTAGACTTTTGTTTTTTAATTTCACCTGTTTCTGAAAAGTTTTGCAGCATAGCTGACAAGTGTCTTCAACATTTTGTAAATCACTATTTCTTTATAAAATCTTTGGATCTATTTAAAACTCATTTACGGCAATTAAAGAACATTGAGGTAACAAAAAAAAAAGTGGTATTTAAAAATCGAAAGACTTGACAGCTATGTTTTATAGTATCTCTCGTCTAGAATAATCATAACCTGAATTTCGAAAGTTGGAAATACGAAATTTGAAATATATTTCAATCATAAATGATGAAGTGTATACAGGATTAGAAATTTGGTGCAAAACTCATACGATCACATTGCTTCTAATTTCTACTTTTTTCCCTACCGGAAATTTTTAATCGAAACTTTTAATAAGTTTTTTAGCAGTTTTCTACGATTAAATTTGATACAAAATTTTTGGAAAAAATACTGGCGTTAAAAACCGTATAAATTGGTACCTAAGCAACTATTTATGAAATAAAATTCTCTTATTCCTAAATCTATGAATTAATACGTAGAGATTTTTTTTTTTTACACTTTCGCGACCGCATTGTTTTTGTCTTTTTCACAGTATTTTGTGGCGTCTTCTATTGACCATATCTATTTCCAAAAAAGGAAGTTTGGATACCAGAACTTTTGTATAGTAATTTTTCAAAATACATATCAAAGTACAGCAGCGGTTAGTCAAATCTGAAATTACTGCATAAAAAAAGTGGTATTCAAACTCCATTTGCGAGAACTCAGATTATGTATTATGATTTTATACCTTACACATTCTTCCAATTTTTTCAGATCACTGTTATGAAGTAGTTAACTTCGCCTGAATTAATTGAAGAATTTAATTCTTTAAATAAACAAAAAAAAAAAAAAAAAATTGAAAATATCGGAAGAAATGGCAGCAATGCTGACAGACTTAAAAGTTGTGTATTTGTTTTTAAAAAAATAGCTGAGGAATTTTGGTGAACATAAAAACAAGATGCTAAAGTAAAACATTTTGACAAATATAATTATATTTTTTTTTTATCATGGCATTTTGAGAAGCGCAGGAATTTTTAACGAGAACCAAGAAAAATATGGTAATGGAAAACATTTTTTAATAAATACATAAAACATAAAAGTAAAGAATAATAAATCTATTTAATGCGTAAATTCATTAACGTCTCTAGCAATCTTACAATTTTATTATATTCATTAAAATTTAACATGTAAAAAATCGGACAGGGAACATTCTAAAGCATTTTTGAAAATTTTCGTCTTATAATTATGACATTTTGCATAAATGTGCATTGAAATATGACATTATTAAACGTATTAAAACGTCTTCAAATCTATTTAAATTTAAAAATTCAAATTCAAAATTTAGGAGGAATTTTAAAATTTTGCGCCGTCGCTAATTTATGTATATATATAATATATATATATATATATATATGTATGTATGTGTGTATTATGTATATATATATATATATATATTATTTTTAAGTGGTGAGATTTCAGGCGAATTCCATGTTTTTAAAATTTGAAACAGCGTTTTAAAGTCTAAATTATGATAGAAACTGAAATGAATACAGAAGTTTATTTTTGAAAGTTCATAAGAAACCTTCACTGTAAGTTTTATATGATTTAGTATAATATAAGGTCGCATAAAGTATTCTAAGACATGAAATTCTGAAAATACTCGCTTAAAAAAAAATCCACTAAAGAGAATTTTTACATTATCTCTAAAAACTACTCATCCTAAGCTAGAATTTTTTTTTTTTTTTTTTTTTTTTTTTAATTAAAAGTATTTTCTAAATCATTTTTTAAAATATTAACATAATTTTTTAATATTTTGATAATATTAAAGCTCGTTGTTTCCTTAAGAAGGTTTTTAAGAATGTTCAATGAATTTAATTTGAGGATAAATAAAATAAAACTTGATAAATGAGATTCATTTCTTTTGAGAATGATAGAGAACCGCTGAAATCTGGAGCAGTAGTGTTGCTGTAAATTAAAAGATACCAACCAATTGATCCGAACTCGAATCCAGACGGAGATAAAATGATTGCAGAGCTGTCAACCTAATCCGGCAAATTGTTAGTACCGCCCCTTTTTCTACACCAGTCTTTTTTAGTGTATTTTTCTTCTTAAGTCATACTTGCCAACATACTAATTAATATTACGTAGTATTGTAAGTCCCGCCTTCTTTTTCACACCAGTATCTTTTTAGAATATTTTTCTTCTTATTTAATCGTAATTGCATTTGGCGAATATTACTCAAAAAATTGAATGGTGTTAGAAAAGGGGCGGGGCTAACAACACTACGGAAAATTAATTAGGATGTTGGCAAGTATGTCTTAAGTTATCGTAAATACATTTGAAGAGAATTACTCTAAAAATTAATTGGTGTAGAAAAAAGGGCGGTACTAGCAATTTGCCGGATTAGGTTGGCAGATCTGTGATTGTATTTCCAAATGTAAAATCAGTATTTCATAAATATTTACAGCTTATTACTTTTTCAAAATTAAAAATATGCTGTATTCCCCTTTTACTAAGATTTCCACTGTAAAAACCATAGCTCTTTTTCAGTGCACTGTTTATTTCTGTATAATTGCCGAAAAAATTTAAGTTTGAGTGAATCATTTTAAAACATTCAATTGACTGAATAAAGCATACAATGAAAAACCACCTTCTCCATGGGAAAAAAGATAAATTCTAGCTGAGTTTTTTTTTTTTTTTTTTCAATTTTCATTAAAGACGGCTTTATTTTCGTTCTTTTACTTTAGGCTTCAGTTAAGATTGGGTTATTTTCTTTCTTTCACTTATTGTGAAAATTTTTATTTAATTATAGGAAACTTTATCCCGTTTCATTGTATATGTTTGAGATTTTTACTTTAGATATTCAAAATTTCTGTATCATCTCGTCAAGATAAAAAGTGAATCAACCTAACAAACACAGAATTGTCGGTAGCTGTACAGTCCGGCATTGGCAATTTCGGGATGCCGATCTATTCGAAAAAGTACCCTCGGCCCGGAATTACAACAATGGCAGCAAACCGATGACTGTTTTGTGACCGGAAATACGCTTGTGGGCCAACACTTTACTTAATGTTTAAAACAAATTGACTATTGTTACGCCCATAAATTATATTGCGCCAATACTGATCCAAATATGGGCCGATGCCATTTGGCGAAGTTGCGGCAGAGAGGACAAAAACTTTATGGAACCGATACAGAAAGTGGTATGTGGCCCATAATCCCTGTATCGGCATGCCGTACACCTTCTGTAATAGGCCCGATTCTCGTGTGTTTGTTGGGAAGTTTTTTCTAAATAATACCAGTCCGATATTCTTGTTCGGATTTTTTCATTTTATCCTCTACAATCGGGAGCATTGCCATAAGTTTACCTGAAACGTGAACAATGTTGATAGTAACTGAATCAATAGCTTTAATTACAAAACCAGGCATGCCAACATTTTTATTTATTTCGGAATACTGTTAGCACCTGCCCCTTTTTTTCCACACCACTTTATTTGTAGGTAAATTTTTATATAATTATATTTAAATAAGAAGCAAAATAACCTCCAAGAAAAGAGGTGTGAAAAAAGGGTGAATGATAACAATGGTTCTGAATAAATTAAAATGTTGGCATGTATGTATAATATTATAAGTCCACACATATACAGGGTGGCTATTAAGTATCCAGATTTCTTATTTGATAGTAAATAATTAGTGAAAAGGCAAACAAATTTAAAGCTTCTATTTTTGCAACAAGTAATGTCTAACAATTATTTTTTACTATGTGTTTTGAAATGGCGGTCATCGGTTTTGACGCAAGCTGCGACCTTTTTCGGAAGTGAGGTGACGGTGCGGCGCAAGTAGTTTCGATCTAAATCCTCTCATATTTTGTTCAGGGCTTTCTTGAGTCTATCAAATGTATGATTTTCTGTGTTCGCATTTGTTCTTCTACGAACCCACACACTGAAAAATCCATTGGATACAAAACATAGCTGTTAGGAGAACACCGATTTTTGGTCAGTTTTTTTTTCACTTTGACATCGATTAAAGCAAACGTTAATTTGACTCCATGTGCCAGAGCACGAACTTGGTAAAAGATCTTAGCCGGGTGATTTTGCTTCCATGGAAGTACAGCTTTCTCTAAAACATCTTTTTGATAAACTTTATTTTTTGCGCTTTCTTTGAAAAAAAAAAAAACTAGTTGAGTCTTCCCATTGTTGTAAATCTCAGCCTAAACCATCAAACGTTTTAGAAACAAAGACCTTGTTGGATCTTTTCGTTTTCTGGTGTTCTTGAGGACTAGATCCAAAAGTCTGCGATGATTTTGAGAGTTTTTAGCGACTTAAACAGTAAAAAACTTTCTCATCAGACCACAAAATACCTTATATGCACCGCACTTTGAAAAAATCATGAAACATTTTCTTTTATCTAATAGATTTTACTTTCCCTCATCGCTCAAAAACTGCCTGTTGAGTAAATGCAAATTATTTTAATAAATAATATTTAAAGATAAAAGCACCACAACAACAAAAAAGTGGTTATAATGAAGTAGGTAGTCCATAAAAGCTCCTCAAAAAATTTCCGGATACTTAATAGCCACCCTGTAGGTTAAATTTGACGCGAAAATACTAAATGTAGAAGTGCTCTATAATTAACAAGACAGGACATGCTATAAGCACCGTAATTTTTGGTAGACAACCCGCAGGTAAGATGTGTCATTTCGCCGCTAGAAATTTTTTTTAATAGAGAAATCTATACTTTTACGAAGGAAGAGTTCGTACAAATTCAAATTTATTTATCAATTGAAATTTCTGGTGCAAAACTGGATTATATAACCTGCCGGGTATCTACCAGAAATTACGGTAGTTCAACTAGCTTATTGAACTATAAGCTAATTAGGTTAAAATATATTATATATATATATACATATATATATTTGGTTAAAATAAATTTGATTGTCTAAATCGTATTTCACAGGGAGGATTACCGTTAACAATTATGAACTTTACGCTATATAATAGTGTAAAATTGCGCTATTAGGTTAAAATGCACGAATGTAATTTCAGATATATTAAAAATGAAAATCTGTAATTTTTTTTTTTTAATTTTTAATGTATTCTTTTTCAAATTGTAACATAAAAACAATTTTGTAAATAAAGTTATCCTATTCAACGGCATATTTATTTTGGGGCAGAAATTTAAGATGAATATTTTTCCACCGAAAGATGAAAAATTATTGATAAAAAGTTATTTTTTTTCTTTAAAGAGTAAAGTTTTCGCTCAGTTTTCAAAATTTATATAATGATGTTTCAGATTCCACATCAATCTCCAAAACTCAGATTCAAATCAGTGATTTCCTAGTATCTTTCAAAAAAGGTAAGTATGAAATTGTAACAAAAATGCCTATTAATTATTATTCATTTATATATATGTTATTAAAATTATGTAAACAAAACGTGCAAAAAAGTAAGCATTATTTAGTAAGATAACATAACTTTTTAATTTATAATATGTTTTATATGAAGTAAGTTGTAGATTAAGGAAAATGTTATACTTTACAAAAAATAAAAAAATAACCACATTTAAACAATTAAAATAATAAATAACTTTGTTCTGGGTTTCTTTCAGTGTTGCCTGATTTTACGTCTTTTTTTATTCAATATCCATCACTAATTTTCACTTTTTTTATAAGACTATTTTCATACAGAAATCATCGTATTTTTATTGTAATGCATAACTGCCAACATGCTAATTAATAATCCGGAGTATTGTTAGTACCAGGCAGCGTTACCAGATGTGACCTTTTTTAATTCAATAGTCACCAATAATTTTGAGAAGTGACATTTGATACACATAATAGACTATCAATCTTTGAATTGATTTGCCAAACATTGCAAATAAAAATTATTGGTGACTATTGAATAAAAAACAGGCCAAATCTGGCAACCCTGGTACCAGAGATCTTACTTTCCGTCCTTTTTTCAGGACGCTGTCAGGGATTAGATATTTCTGTCTTTATTGCTACCATGCTTTTTATACAATAATTTCTATCCTATTCAATCTCGAAACATTATTATAAAAATACTATAAATATTTCTGGATGAAATTAGTGGTGCAAAATAGGCAAAATTTTCTTATCCCTGCCAATGTCCTGAAAAGGGCCGGTGAATGCGATCCCTGTGAGTACCCGCCTTTTTTTTACACCAGTCTTTTATCAGAGTACTTTTCTTGTTATTTCAGCGTAAATATAATTGAAGAGAATAACTCTAAAAATTATGTGGTGTGGAAATGGGGCGCGCAGTAACAATACTCTGGATTATGTTGGCAGCTGGGGTAATGTATCGTAATTAAATTTGATAGAGATTATTGTGTAAAAATGGTGGTAGCAAAAAAAAAAAAAAAAAAAAAAAAAAAAAAAAAAAAGCGAGAAAACAACAAAGCAGTACTCGCGAATGCGCTAATCTAAAACTGTTTGAGTTACTCTTTAATTGTGACAATGAACCAGCATTCTACAACGCTTATTGTCAGAGTCCCAACTTTTACAATTTATTCACGAGAATTTTTTGCCCCGCCTTCTTTTCGCACCAGAAATTTTGTACATTATTTCTCTTTAATATGTGACAACGATTAAATAAGAACAAAATCATTTTTCAAAATTTCCGGTATGAAAAAGAGGCGGAGCTAAAAATGCTCGTGAATAAATTATAAAAGTTGGGAATTTTGCTTATAGTTGATGCTAATAATAAAATTTATAACTGGGACATTCTTTTAAGGACATATATATATATTAAATTATGAAAATCATGTTATTAAATTAAGAAGACGATTTAATCAAAACTAATGAATTACTGAAATATTAACAGATTTCGCGAAGTAATATGAAATGGTGACTAGTTGAGAAAATATAACTTTTAAAAGAAAATGACATGGTTAAATTATAAGAGAAAAACAATCAAAACAATTATAAACTTAAACAGTATGCATTGAATGGAGAAATATTTGTGAAAGCATTAAATTTTATTAGGAAGTAAGTATATTTAATATGCGATATTTAATTATGGAAGTACAGCAATTTTTCATTCTTTTTTATTACTTCTACTTCAAATGCGTATTTTTAAAATCCAAACATCTTTTGAATAATGACTTGCATAGATTAATAATTTCATTAACGAATATGTAATTCAGATGTCCATTTTTTTTTAAGAAATATAATTATGGTTGTAAAACAAAATTATTTAAGATAAATATAAGCTGTATAAGAACATATCTTATTTACGTATCATATAAAAATATAAGCATAATGTAATGAAGAAATCGTTTAACAAATATTTAGTCCCATATTTATTATTTTAATTTAATTTTAGCTCTTTATACATACAAAAATACCATTTTCTCTTTATAAATATTAAAATAACTCTCTTAAAGCGAATGAGTTCAATTACCTTATTAAAGAAAAGGTTCTCTCTCTCTCTCTCTCTCTCTCTCTCTCTCTCTCTCTCTTTTTTTTTTTTTTTTTGTTTGAATTACCATGTGTTAAAAATAGCGTTGTTTGGGTCAAGTGGTTGCTATGTATTTGTTGTCATAGTTGTCAACTTTTACATTGTTAATACCACTATTTTTTTGCTTTGTTTAGAGAATTCTTAAATAAGAGAAAGAAAGTAGTACGAAAACAGTAGTGCTCTGAATGCGTGGCAAATTAGGTGTTTAATGACAACGAAGACAGGACACACCGTTAACGGAATTAAAATCCCATGTTATTATCATTATTACATGACGGGTAAAGAAACCAGTGTTGCTAGATTTTCATGTAATAATCACCAATACTTTTGAAAATTGGTACACATAAGGGACAATTACCGTAATTTTCTGCGTATAATTCGCAGGTCAAGTGAGTCAGTTCTGCACCAGAAATTATAATTAGCACACGAGGTTCTATTTGTACGAGCTGTTTCTTCAAAATAATACAGATTTTGTGTTAAACAAAATTTCTGGTGGAGGAATGGCATATCTTATCTGCGGATTATACGAAGAAAATTACGGTAATCTTCGAAGTGGTTAGGCAACCGTTACATTTAGAATTATCCATCACCAATATCCATCAATTCCTATACAATATCCATCACCCCTGAAACTGTCCTAAAAAAAAAAAAAAAAAAAAAAAAAAAAAAAGTGGGGATTATAACCCATAATGTGTGGTAACAGTGATAGGAAATCTCATCCTTCTATGGGATTTAATAGAGCTCGAGCATTTTGAGATTTTTTAAAAATATTTTGTCACTGCTAATTTTGTTATCATTAAGTAAACACCTAATATCTACAGAAAAGATCTAAGTTTGTATTTAATTTAGTGAAATGAAATTAGCTAATATTGCTTTATTGCATAGAGTTTTTCTGGATATGGATAATTCATAAAACCTTGAACAAAATCTAAATTAAATTAATTCTCAGAGCTTCATAAACTAAAGTAGAACGTTATGAATCAACATATTCTAAAAATTACAGGCTATTATAGAGTTCGAAATCTCAGCTCTTTTATCAGGACATTTTCCAGGAGGAAAAATTTCCGCTTTATATGCCACTACTATTTTAATTCACAAATCTTTACCTTATTTTTATAGTAATGTGTCGTATGTACGGTAAATATTATTGCATAAAAAACAGTAAACCCCCCCCCCCCCCAAAAAAAAAAAAAAGTATATTTCTCATTTTTGAAAGAGCCTAAGAAATAGGCAGAGAGTCTAAGCTTTGTTTGTGACAGACACTATTTCTGTCACGGAATTATACTTTTTTTTTTCTTTTTCACAATATTTTTCCACACCTGGCAACGTACTCAGAGCCTGATTAAGGGGGAAGCACACATTATCTCCGCTCTCACCGGAATATTTTTACAATTATTTTTACTTTCTTCTATATGTAATATAGAGAAAGTATTGGATTCGCGGAAATTTTCGACCTCCGTTTTTTGACGGATCTACACGTTTTGGGATGTCCTGAACACGAATTGATAGTTTTTAGAAAATGTGTGTCTGTCTGTCTGTGTGTCTGTATCATTTTTTTGTGGACGCTGTATCTCACGAACATATGAATGAAATTTAACCAAACTTGGTATTTAGTTGCACCCTGACATGAACTGGTGCCCATTAGATTTGGGGATCTATAGCTCAACAGGTGGCGCTGTAATCGCATTTTATGCAAATTTTTAACATGGCAGCATAGGACAAAATTCCGTATAAATGGGCATAATGAGAGTTATTTTAAATTTGTGATTGTAAAATTAATTTGAATTATTGATGATAGTAGTAGTTAACTAGGAAAAAAAAATTGTGCATGGGGGGCATCGGTTCCCCCCTGGGGGGGAAGTACCCCCCCGGGGGGGGTTAAATTTTGAAGATGGGTATCATTCGAAAGATCTCGTCAATACCTTTAAAACGAATGGTTGAACCATAAATCTGTGATAATTTAAAACAAAGTTATCGATTTTTTTTACTTTTAACAAAAAAAAAAAAAAAAAAGAAAAAAAAATCGTATTTTTTTTTTTTTTTTTTTTTTTTTTAACGAAATTTTACCAAACTTGGTATTTAGTTGGTCCCCGACATAAACTGTTGCTGATTATATTTGGGGATCAATAGCTCAACAGGTGGCGCTGTGATAGCATTTTATCTAAATTTTTAACATGGCAGCATAGGACAAAAATTCGTATAAATGTGCATAATAAGAGTTATTTTACTCTTGTGATTGTAAAATTAATATGAATTATTGATAATAGTAGTACGTAACTAGAAAAAAATTTTGTGCATGGGGGGCATCGCTTCCCCCCCTGGGGGGGAAGTACCCCCCCCCCGGGGGGGGGGGGTAAATTTTGAAGATGGGTATCATTCGAAAGGTCTCGTCAGTACCTTTAAAACGAATGGTTGAACTATAAATCTGTGATAATTTAAAACAAAGTTATCGATTTTTTTTACTTTTAACCAAAAAAAAAAAAAAAAAACTTAAAAAAAAATTCGATTTATTTTATTTTTTTTTTTTTTTTTTTTTTAATATTGTTAGTGATTGAATATGTATTAATTTTCACAAAAAAAAAAAAAAAAAAAAAGAAAGGAAAAAAAAAATCATTTTTTTTTTTTTTTTTTTTTTTTTTTTTTTTTAAATATTGTTACTGATTGAATATGTATAGGAAAATATAGAAGAAAGTCTTGTGGTGGCCACAACATACTAGTTTACTTCATGTCATAGAAATTCCACGCTTTGACGAGGAAATATTTTTTATAAAAAATGAACGGTGTAAAACATTCCAATTTACTGACCGTTATTAGACACCAGAATTCTTTTAAAATAATTTTAAATGAGAATTTTCTGTTTATTATAGGAGGAAAGTATTTGTTAAAAAATAACGGTGTAAGTATAAATAATGTGTGCTTCCCCCTTAACCCCTTCCGCTCCAGGCTAGCTGTAGTGTAAATGCCTGAAATACCAGATTATAATTTTGAAATAGTATCGTATACTTTCTTTGGACGTATGCACGTACGTCCATGGTATTAATGGCCATTAACACTAGGACGTACGCACGTACGTCCCTGGAGTGGAAAGGGTTAATCATCTCATTATTAATCGTGACATTGTTACGCCCCTTTATAACACGCCCTTTTTTCCACACCATTTTATTTTTAAAGTAAATCTTCCTAAATATAGTTTCCATTAAATAAGTTTAAAATTACTCTAAAAAAGACTGGTGTGAAAAAAAAAAAAAAAAAAAAAAAAAAAAAGTCGGGTACTAAAAATGTTACGATTCGTAATGAGATGATTGGAAGGTATGCCTCGCAAGTACCTAATTAATATTCTGTATTGTTGGTAGTCAAGCTTTTTTTTTTTTTTTTTTTTTAAATACCAGTATTTTTGGAGAATATCTTTTTTCTTATTTAATCGTAATTATATTTGGAGAATATTACACGCCAAAAATATCTGTGTGAAAAAAAAAAAAAAAAAAAAAAAACGCGGGACTAACAATACTACGGAAACCATCAAATAGAATAATCTTGCTAAAAATTTCAAAAAATTTAGAATTAATTTCAAAGAGATATACTTGACTGTTAGGGTAAGGCCTAAATTAACCCGTTAGTAGTCGCTCGATTTGCCTCCCATCCTTCAGTTTTGCCAGATTTTTTTATCCATTAGCCACCAAAAAGTTTTAGAAGTGGCATTTGATATACACAAAACGCGAATAAAATCGAAGAAACGTTGATCACATCACTTTTTTAAAATTATTGGTGCAAGTTAAATAAAAAGTGCGCAATCTGTAATAGGTGGCGCTGTCTATAGCGACTACTAACGGGTTAAACAAAAAATAATGTAACTGAAAAGGATTTTTCTAATTTTAATTACATTTACTATTACTGACTAATGTAAAATATGAAAACAGCTGTAGATTTTGATCATATTGATATTTCATAACATGCACTCTTTAATGATTGACAATTTAATGTGCTTTTCTAAACTATATATTTACTTAAACAATAAAATTTCCTTTATGACAAAGATAAATATTGGTTCAATCCGTACACCGACAATACGATAAATCTATCGCAGTGAAGGTATTTAAAATCTGAAAGATACTTTTCTAAATTTTGATTAATTGAAAAGGTTTGTGACGATTTAATAGAAATCTTTCTTTTTTCTTCGAAACAAAGAACTAAATGATAAAATCAACACGTAAACTTTTAGTGAGAACATTAAATCATCAGTTTTACAGTGACTGCATAAACTTTCGTTTCCGAATCAATATCTCACTGCTCTATGTTGTATTATGCATAGTTGCTGAAGCATATTAAATGCCTGAGCTTAAGACTTTCATTTTGATGAATGATTTTTCAGTGCCACTTTTCACCTTTGAAACTCTTCACCTAATTAAATGAACCATTCGAAATATTCCCTTTTAAGAAAATTTCTTGAATAAAACTTTCTTCACGACGAAAAGTGTGAAGTGCATACCGAAATGCGGGATCGCGCATATCATAAATCTTTCTATAATTTGAGAATTTTGTTGAAAATATTCTTTAAATTTACTTCTATCTTTTAGCACCAAATGGCTCTTTTGAGAAAAGGGCTTCTTAGACTTGCCAAACATTTATTAAATTTGGAATTTTAAGTAAGCACAGAGATTTATTTTTGAAGATACAATCAGTGTATGGAAATTACCAACATTTTTTTTCCATACAATGATCGACTAAGTTTTTTATTTCTATTAGGAATGAAAAGGAATTTTATTTGGTGCACAACTCACTTCTTTTAACTAAATCAACTTTTTAAAAAATATATAACTAAAAAATGCACAAAAATTTAGAAGTAAGTTTAAAGCATCAATAATTTTATGTAAAAATATTTTTTAATAGATACGTATTTTAAATTAATGTCAAGGAGGGAGAAATTTATTTTTAGTGATTACTGTTTTTGAATGTTTTGTGAAAGAAAATTTGCATGAGAATTCTAATAGTGAAGAATTTTTAACCTAAAAAGTGTGCTGCTTTTGAAAAAAATGAGACTAGATACATTAATTTTCATTATTTTGTGCCTATGTTTTTAACTTTTATAAAAAGTATTTGGCACTGAAATTTGAATTAGTTTTTAAGGTAAAGTATAGTCTCAAGATATATAATAAATATTTCTCTTTCATTCTGTAATATATAGTCATATGGAGGTGGCATCATTCTTATAATTTGCCCACCAGCGGCTGAGTGGTTCTGCGCTCAAAACGGGTTGAGGAGAAGTGCCAGGTTCGATCCTAGGTCACGTTCATCGATCTAACCGTTCGAAATTTTCTGTAGTTTTCTCCAAAATTCGCGTAAATAAGGGCTAGGACCATTTAGAAAGACCCCACGGAGGTCATTCCATCTACAGGCCTAGGACCCTAGTGAGTCAATCGGCTTTAAACCCACCAAACAACCAACCATTCTTATAATTTATTATTATTCAAGTCATGACATTCTCAGTATTAAGGGTATTTCCCTTAAATTGGTTTGGTTGGTTGGTTGGTTGGATGGGTTTTACGTCGCACTAGTGTCTTAAATTGGGAACAGTTTACTTATTAAAATTTGAGCATATTTCTAAAAACTCAATAGAAGTATTTTGTTTTGATAGAATATTATAGTCGCTAATTATTACGTTTATTAAATATCATTTTGTCAGAATAAAAAATGTCAATTTATTCATTCTTACTGAACTATTATATTAAAATTTACAAAATATACCTATTAAAAATTACTGTTAAACATAAATCTTAGTACCTGTCGGCCAAAGTAAGTAAATAAAATAATAATAATAATAATAATAATAATAATAATAATAATAATAATATTTTTCCCATTCTGTAAAAAATGAGTAATCTGCGGGAATTTTACATTCCTGATCCCATATATGTCATTGAAACTATTCCATCACGTGCCGTTTTTAAGACAGGTACTATATAAAAAATACAACTTACAATATTAAATGAAAAAATAATGCATTTATTCGTAATGTTTTTTTTTTTTTTTTTTTTTTTTTTTTTTCCAATGGCTAGGCAAAAGTTACAGAGGACTATAAAGATACGAATCAAATTATAGACAATATAACATAGAAGACCGAAGTCATTGCCTAAGGAGCGATCTTGCCTCCCAATATTTCGACTCTTCTGTAGAACATCGAAGAGCCCTACAACGGGACAGATGGTCCCGGTCCATTACTTCTCCAGAATCACAAAGTGGGCAAGTAGGGTCGTTTAAGATACCTATGCGCTTCAAATGAGCGGCAAGGCAGTCATGTCCTGTAGATAGGCGGAAAGTCGCAACTGCCTTACGTCTTGGTTTATCAGGAATTAGAGTAGGACTTAAATTCTTCCATTTCTTTAGAGCTGTACGATTCTCAAAATCTCGTAAAACATTAGATGCAGATAAATTCTTAAAAAACAGTTTAATCCTCCAGTAAGAAATGGCTGTATTGGGATGTTGTAGTAAGGTGGCACCCCTTTTTGCAAGAAAGTCCGCTTGTTCATTGCCCCAAAGGCCACAATGGCCAGGAACCCACTGGAGAACAATTTGTTTCCCCTTTAAAGTGAGAGTTCTTAATGATTCTTGACATTGGGATACTTCCGGTGTTAATGGATGATCAACAGCGCTTATTGACTGGATGACTGCCTGAGAGTCAGAAAGAATGACCGCCCTTTCAAACTTGCAATGGACAGCTAATAGTTACTTTAAGGCTAAACGTATCGCCACGACTTCACCATCAAAGGAGGTACCAATATAGCCCGCAAGAGCATAGAAAGAAAAAAGATCTGAGAACACGCCAGCCCCTACATTGAGATGACAATCAAACTGGGAACCATCTGTAAAAATGTGCAGCCACTGAGATGGTGGATATCTGGCCGCAATGGTCTCTAAGGCAAGACATTTCAACACACTTGGTGCAACATCTCCCTTTCTATGGATAGTTTCAACTAGATCCAGCCTCATATCGACATTAATCACTTCCAAGGGATTAATGTCGGGGTGTCAAAAGTGGTTGTATATCACCTGGAATTACAAGATCTTTCTTAATATCCAGGACTATTTGAATAAATCCATTTTGGGGTTTTAAATTCCTTGGCTTGGTCACATAGTCCCTCCAGTAGGGATCCTCTATACGCAGTAGCTTTTCATAGAGAAATAAGGCCTTCAATTTCATAATATCTCTGTAGTGTATATTCCCGGTCAATAATAACATCGCATCGATAGGAGTGGACTTCACACCTCCTGTGATCAAACGTAAAGCCTGGTTTTGCAACACTTCCAGCTTATTGACCACAATTTGTGGGGCTGTGATCAGAGCTTCACAGCAATACAACATTAAAGGTTGTATAAAGGTTTTAAAAGTAGTGTTAAGAGTGGACTGAGCGCATCCCCAAGTGCATCCTGCTAAGCGCTTAAGAATACTCATTCTATTTGAAATACGCTCGGTAAGCTTTTCAACATTGAGCTTCCAGCTTAATTTATTATCAAAGGTCATTCCCAAGTAAGTAAAGCTGTCTGTGTTGGCGATCGAAGAGCCTTGGTACTTTAACTCTGGCCGGAAAGCCTCGTGGGTTAAGGAGAAAGACTGTGAAGCTGTCTTTCCTAAATTTACAGCCATATTATTTTCTTCACACCATTTCGAGAGCACGTGCAGGGCTTTATTTAAGCGACTTTCAATAACATTTTTAGCAACATTTTTTGGTGCTTGGGTCCAGATTACCAAATCATCAGCAAATAGTAAACATTTAACATCAGGTATTGATTTAAGTGATGAAATTAGATCATTGACATATATATTGAACAAGGTGCAGCTACTAACTGCTCCCTGAGGGAGCCCAGTTTGAAGATTAAAGCTTTTGGAGAAAGATTCACCGAATTTAACCCTGCATGTTCTCTGGTTTGTGAAAGATCTAATCCAGTGAAATAATATGGATGAAATTCCAATATTCAAGAGCTTCTGGTAAAGCCTTTCCCTGCAGACAGAATCATATGCCCCCTTAAAGTCAACGTAGATAGCTGTTAAAATGCCTCTGTTATCTAATGAATCTTTTACGAATTGGCTAAATTTTGTCACTTGGTCACTCGTTGACCTATTTCTTCGGAAGCCAGCCTGTTCTGTATCTAATATATTATATTCCTCGATATACCAGTTCAAACGGTTAACCACAAGTCTTTCCATGACTTTTGCAAGGATACTCGTAAGTGAAATGGGCCTATAGCTGTTCAACTGTCCAGAGTCCTTGTTTTTCTTTAGAACTGGAATTATGATAGCACTTCTCCAATGCGCCGGAATCTGACTCGACTCCCATACACGATTTAGAACTTTCAGTACTGTTTTTCTTGCCACACTGCCCAAATGTATAAGAAATTCTGCATGGATATAATCCACACCAGGAGATTTTTTCATTTTGAGACGTGTTAGTGCAAGTTCCAGTTCTTGTGCACCAAAGGGAGCATCGAAAACAGCTCTCCATCCAGGTTCCTCACCAGTCTTCTGCATTTTGAGTAGCTTCTTCCATTCAGCATTAATTTTTCGTGACATTTTTCTTGCATAACTTCCCTTTCGCTGGGACTGGGAGTAGGATTGCCCAAAGGCATTTGCGATGGCTTTATCAGAAGATAATAATTTATTTCCAACAGCAATCGGATTCTTCTTACACGAGGGTCTACGATTCTGGATATTAGAGATAAATTAAAAAACTTTTAAGCTATCTTTTTTGTAATCTATATGTGTAATAAAATCGTCAAAGGATTTGCGTTTGGCCTGCAAAACAGCTTTTTTAACCACGCTAGCCTGTTTCCGCCATGCGACAATATCAGATTGTCTTTTAGTGAGCTCAGCCCTTCTTCTGAAACGATCTCGTTTCTTTTTAAGTTCTTCCGATTCAGGAGACCAGAAGCATTTATAGCCTCCGACTTTTCCCCGAGGTACGCACTTTTTTGCACAAAACAGGATTGTCCTTGTTAAATTGTAAACCAGTTTTTCCGTGGGAAGTGAAAGGTCAAAATTATCTTCCTTAAGTTCTCTATCGGACAATTTCTCAAAATAATCCCAGTTTGCTTTTTTAAAATCTTTAAGCTCAATTTAAATCGATCTACTGGGACTCTAATATTAATAGAGGCCACGACTTGCCTATGTCCTGAACCTGGATCCTCTACAACCTTCCTTTCTGTGAAGGCACAGATATCAGCTGAAACACATAACAGGTCTGGCGAGGTGCCAGAACCATTGTAATGGATATAAGTAGGAGGGTCATCTGATTTGAAAATAAGCTCAAGGGGACTGGAATTCAAGAGGTCTTCAAATTCTTTTCCAGCAGCGTTTGGTTGACTATATCCCCATCTTCTTGAATGTGCATTCATATCACCAATAATAATTGTTTTAGATGATATCTCAAGATTAGACAAATCTAGCTTACTATTTGGAGGGACATAGAGAGCATAGATCTTGAAAAGGATCTCATTCTTCCATAGTTGGATCTTTACAATTTCACTTTTATCAGTGTTCTCTCCCATATATTTAATAACTTTAAAATTAGAAAAAAGATCTTTTCTGACACCGATCAAAATGCCACTAGCAACTTGTCTATATTTTGGGAGCAGGTTTATTCGTAATGGTACAAAGCAATAAAAACATGAAACCTGAACAACTTTCATTACCTTGTTTCAGAAACAAATAAAGTCTCTACTGATATGTCAATTTGTTGACATTTTTCTTTTCAGACTGCACGTTTGTAAATTTAGATCATAGATCTTCAAAAGAGGGTACACAATTTTTTCTAAAAAACATGGGAATTGTTTCAGTTAAAAAGCAGACGAAAATAAGGGATAGCACTCTGATAGTGCTAATGCATACGGTCCGCATTTTTTTCTTTGAATCTTCCACCACTATATTTATATAGTAATCTTCAATAGTATCTTTGGGGTAGGGGGGTGAAGCTGCTATATAAATATAATGGCGATATAATCAGGGGAAAAGGGTGGTATCGCAGACATTGTGGTAGTTGAGACTGCACGAAAACTTTTATTTAATGCCATTAACAGGTATTAATTTTCTTTATTGCGTTAAATTTGTAGAATTTCTTTAGAAATTAATTTTTTGTTTTATTTAATATACAAAAATACGTCTTATGAAATATATTAAAAATGAAACAATTAACAATTGTAACCTTTTGTTGAAACTTTATAAAAATTTATTTTAAAAGGAATTAAAATATGTAGTTTTTTTTATATTTATATATAATGTTGACTTTATAGAGGCTTTAGAATTTTTTCTTTTATTTACATACAATTAGTTTATATATATATATATCATCAAATGCATTGAGATGGTTTTTGCAATTGATTAGTATGGCTTTATTTATTTACAACTTAGGATGATATTATTAAATTTTTCTTATGAGTGTAAATGAAGTCTGAAAAGCTCGCTAATTAAACTTAATATATTTAGTTATTGCCTATTTTAAACTCTCCTGAATCTAAAAATTAGAAATCAATTGAAGGAAAAAAAAGAAAGAAAGAAAATTGTTATTTCGAAACCTCCAATAACTGTTTCGTTATATTTGGCTTATTGTTGGACCATTATAACATTTTGTGTAACCTTGAAACAGTTTACTACAATACTAGTGAAAAACTACAGTGTAGTTAGGAATAGGGCAGAGCGGTCTTTACTTTCAAATAGAATATAAGTTTTAATAAATATGCATCATTTAAGAAAAAACTATTCTAAATTGTTCTTGTATTTCAGTTGTTATAATTCAGTCTAAAGTTGCGAAAATTCACGAGAAAATATTCTTGTACATAGAAGTTGAAAGTTTATGGAATTATTATACGAGAACACTTATGGAAAATTTTAATAATATATAATTGCGGAAGAGATAAAAGAAAAGTACGCACACACTTTTTGATGTAACAGTATGGTTAATGAGGGTTGCTACGGACCGTAATTTACAGAACCAATATTTTTGTACAGGGATTTTTTTTCTCACAGTTGCAAACATTTTTGTTTTCTCGGGAGATGTAATACCATACTTGCCAACCATCTCATTATGAACCGTACAATTTGTAGTACCCGCTTTTTTTTTTCACACCAGTCATTTCTTAGAGTAATTTTATTCTTATTTAATCGTAACAACATCTGTAGAGAATTACTCTGAATAATAAAGTGGTGTGAAAAAAGGGGCGTTAATAATTGTACGGTTATTAATGAGATGGTTGGCAAGTATGTAATACCACTAAATTGTAATGGAAAATTTTAGTAACCGTTTTCTACAAGTTATCTAAGGTTAATTATATTGGAAAATACTATTGAGAATAGGAGTGATTATTCTTTAAAAGACAGCCTAAACTTTGGCAACAATGTTCCCATAATACTAAATAAAAGAACTGGTGTACAATCAATATTCAAACTAAAAACTTCTTCACACACCAGTGTTTTAATTAGTTTTATGGTGTGCGAAGAAGTTTTTAGTTTGAATAATGTTCCCTTAATTAGCGAAAGCATTACATATACTGGGGTCGTACTCTCCGCCCTTTTTTCCAGGACACTCTCATTAATGAGAAATTTTCAAATTTATTGCTACCACTATTTTTTTAAGTAACCTCTACCCAGTATAATCATGGCACATTACTATAAATATACCAGAAGCCGCCACCACAAATTTCATGCAAAATGCATGAAATTTGTGGTGGCGAAAAAGTCGGAAAATTCTTATCTTTGAGAGTGTCCTGAAAAAAGGGCGGAGAGTACGACCCCTGCATATACATACTTGCCAACATCCTAATTAATATTCGTAGTGTTGTTAGTCCCGCTCTTTTTTTTTTTTTTTCCCACCAGTAAATTTTTAGAGTAATATTCTCCATATGCAATTACGATTAAATAAGAAAAAAAAGTATTCTAAAAAGATACTGGTGTGAAAAAGAAGGCGGGGTTAACAATACTACGGGATATTAATTAGTATGTTGGCAAGTATGCATATAGGCAGAGCTGCAACCTAATCCGGAAATTGTTAGTAACGCCCCTTTTTCTACACCACTTAATTTTTAGAGTAATTCTCTTCAAATATATTTACGATGAATTAAGAAAACAAATGCTCTAAAAATATATTGGTGTAGAAAAAGGGGCGGTACAAACAATTTGCCGGATTAGGTTGGCAGCTCTGATATAGGCAATTACTATAAAAAAAAATAATCTTGAAATAACGGACCGTAGCAAACTACGATTGTTATAATAAAACAGGGTGTTATAATAGAATATTTTTTCCCTGATTTTTCCAATAATATTTTTCTTTCGTAATTTTTAATAGCATGTTTGCACCATTAATTAAGTAAAAATTATGAATATTCTGGTCGAAGAATCAGGGAAAAAAGTCGAGTCTCTTTCCACCCTGTAGTATATTAACAGAACAGGTTATATTTCCCACCTGAATTTTCCACCAATATGTTTTTTTCGGAATTTTACATAGAAATTTGCATGATTAATTAAATAAAAAATCATCGTATAGATATACTGTTAGAAGAATCAGGGATAAAAGGTGGGTCTTTAGCCACCCTTGATAAAGTATTACAGGATCTTGAAATTACTTACCGTAGCAAATTTGTTAGTGTGTCTTCGAGAAGGATAATCTTATAAAAGAAAATTAACACTATACAATTATCTGTTTAAATACGCTGTTTCGGAAGTAAGAGACAGACAAATTTTGCATTGAAGTAGTTTTGTATAAAAGAAAATAAGCATACAGATTTTTCTGAAAAGTTTAACACATAAAATACATCGAGAAAAAGTTTAAAAGTTTAAGAATGGCAATTTTTACAGCTGATGTTAGACTTAAAAATTATTAATAAGACTATTTTACGAATTATCACACAGTTAATGATAAAAGTTGGATTACCCCTCTTTCTATGTTTAAATTAGAGTTAGATAATTGACTGTGAAAAAAAGTTAGATATTATCACGAAGATAAATTTATTGATTCTATTAAATATTTATTTCTTTTTTCTTCTCTTTATTTATTTTCTTCTCTTTATTTATTTATTTATTTATTGTTTGGAGAGGGGGATTTTTAAAAAAGAAAATTTCCCTTTTCATCCTAGTTAAAACTAGTATTAAAATGGAGTGATATTAACTTAATTTGTTAACAAAACGGAAATTTACGTAGCAAGATCTAATTTAAAATGCTTAAATGTATTTGCCATATTGAGTTTGTAACCGTTTTTATTAATATAATCTAATATGTATACTGAGTACTTCACACTATTTTTTATACAATACAATATATTTCCTATTTTAAATGAGTAAGTGCAAAAATATAAAAAAAATAAAAAATAAAATAAATAAAATAAAATAAAATAAAAAGTAATATATATATGTTCCACTTATCTCAAACTTATATCTTATCATTGTATTTAAAATAAAAATCTATAAAATGAAAGCCAGAGTCATTTGATTTCACTTGCTTTTACGCTTAAGGCTACTTTCTTAAGTCATGAATAATGACTGTTATTAAGGAAAGAGATTTATTTTTTTATATCCTTTTTTTATTTCAGCCTTTCGAAATCATATTATACACTGACATGCACATTCAAGAACAAATTTATTTTCATATGTGTTTTATTACTTGTTCTTTTGAAATATGTAGGACTCGACACATTAAATGAGCTGAAGCATATTGAAGAACAAAATATTGCCATTAATTTTATAGAAATACATTTCGTTTACTTTCATTGAATATTTTCATTCATTTTATTGCCTCATTAGCCGAGTTTTTTCGTATAAAGAATTGTAGCTCGTGCTTCTGTTTTTTAAGGTCATTATCAACAATAAATATAATGTGTAGTCATTACAATGGCTGTCTCCAAAAAACTTTAATATTTAGGATTTAAGAATTGGAGTTGGAATTGGAATTGAAAAAAAAAAAAAAAATTGTATAAACAGAGGCTGTAGTAAAAAGCATTTAAATAATACCGAATTAACACGCATAACTAAATTCCTTAAAAAGGAAAAAAAAAAGCATTAAATACACTCCTGCTCAAACGTTTAGCAAGATTTACAAACGACAAGTTTTTCCCAATTTAAAAACGTATCTCTCGATGAAATGTTTTCAAACATTCTCATATTTTTCAGTGAAGGTTGGTTTAAGACGACATTTAGGGGGCTGGAAACAAATTGAACAAAATCAATAATGTTTGTCATCACCCTGTTCACCCTGTATCGTTAAGTGAATGAAATGAACTCTAACTTTAGGATAGGTTAATACAAACCCAGTTTAATTTGTGGATGAATTTGTGTGACGATAGCATATTAAATAACGGAGGCAACACTGCAAATTTCCAGGAATTTATTTATTTATTTATTTATTTTTTTTTTTTTTTACGAAAAATCTTATCTTAATAATATTTGGTCAAAAATTTCTACTTAAATGTGTAAACAAATAGTGAATTATTCACGAAAAATAAATTCTGTTTGTTATTATAGCTACCTATAATTATTCAAACAGAGTTAACTCAGTGTTTGAAATCAACCACGAATGCAGGAGTTGCATGCTCGTGCACTTGAACAGGTAGGTTTAATTTTTGCACACTTTTACTTTGGTAGTAAAAAATTTGACCATTCTCGTCTGACCATCCTCATTTTTTCTCCTTTTTGACTATAGTGGATATGCAAATCTAATTGCCATCGATTTCGTTAATATTCCTAAGGTACTGAAGGGATTGGTAAATGACGAAAACAATGTCATTTATTTTGTATTCAGGGTGATCAGGAGGCCCTTGATTTTATGGAGTATTCGTTGTGGTCTTGTTTTATGTGATTTTTTGGATCCTTTTGAGGTTTTCCGGAGTTCGTAGGAAAACCCCTACCATCGTCTTGTCAGGCGTCTAAGGGTAAAAACTCTTCATTTTAGAGAGGTTCTTTAGCTATTGAAGTATCATTAAGGAAAGTCGATCTATGCCACAGCTATTTTATAGTTATGCCAACTGACACCATACCTAACTATGCCAGCTAGTCCTGCAGGGAATCCCAATATAAGATGGATACTATAGAATCCCAAACATCAGGAAAAAAATATATTATACATGTACGAAACAACAGTTAACCACTCTTTCGAAAACCGCCATAGGCAGTGCCTCACTTTGATCTACAGAATTACCCGACCAAAAAGATATAGGATGAAAAAATTTACTCACTAGTCAGAAAAAAGATAAAACAGAGATTTTACCTGCATGATGCTTCTAAGCAGATTTAATTTACGGTGGAGGGTGCACCTATACGTAAACTCCCTACTTGTAAAATGAAAACATATCACCTTCACTGTGGCAGGAAACAGAAGCTAAATGCTAACTAGTCCTTACGCCAACTAACGCTGGTCTCTCTCCTATTTCTGATAGATCAGGTTTAGATTTGATACATTCATTGAAACAGAAGTCAATTTTATTTGCATTTGAGAATTCAACCATTAATCATAGGACTGCTGAATTTTTATATCAGAAAGAATATTCAGTTTTAGCAAAAGTTTTATTAAAATTTACTCTGTAAATTTTATTTCCTTATAATTCATAGGCATATTAATTAGCAGTTTACATCAAGGGTGTTAAGTGATTGCCGATTGTCCGTAACCTTCATACCGGAATATATTAAAATTATTCTATTGTAATTATTATCTGTGATTAAATAAGACGATTATTATTATTTCGGAATAGTGGTAGGATTTTTTTTTTTTTCTGGTAGCAATTTCGTCCTTCTGGTTTACAGTACGCATGCTCCAGATAAATGCAGGGGTCCTGCCCTTCTTTCAGAAAACTTTTCACTACTTACCCTCGAAATAAACTTCTTTTTAAATTTATAAGCTTATTTTATGGCAAAAATTTCTTTTTAAAATTAGTGGTAAATAATAATAATGACTTTTAAACCTCTGTAAATAGTTACTAATCCAACGTGTGTATTTTAAAGATTTTTCTATAGTATTATTTAAATTTATATGTAATAAAAAGAATTCTTTAGACATTCTTTATGCAGAAACATATTTTTATAAAAGCATATTTTCACCTTCCGTTCGCGGTATATGACATGAAAAATTTTTTGTAATGAAACACAGCGTTCGTACGTTACTTTTTTTAATATTTTATTTTTAATAATTATATATACGCACGTATAAAAGTTATATAATTAACCATTGGTTAATTTATTTGGTAACAGCATATAATAACTTGATGCACATTTTTTTAATAATTATTATTTTTTTTTCGTTAATTATCTTCTATAAAACTACATACGCATCGAATTTTTTCATACAACGTTATTAAAATTAGGTTCTTTATAATAAATATAATAATTGCGTAAAATTTAATTAACTGTATTCTATCGTATTTTAGCTTATTCCCGTATTTCTTTAAAAAAATTACACCAAAAGAAAATGTTTTTAAAAAAAGTGTATGTTATACGAAAATAAAAAGTGTATGTTATACGAAAATGTATTTTAAACAATAAAAAATATGTACCAAAATTAATATACAACAAATAATTATCCATCATTTATTCTGTAACAACAAATTATAAAAAATATTAACAGTCGATTTATTTTTCCGTCACTTTGATATCAAGATCGGAAAAAAAGAAATGCACTGTTTTTTTTTTTCGGATATCTTAACAGTACTATCAGAATAAAATAACTAGATTTGTTTTAGTCATAAAATTTAATTTCTTTTTTCTTTACACTATATTCTTTTCTGTTGTTTTTTTAAGTTGTGTAAACAACAGAGTAAAAAATAATAAAAATAAATAATAATAATAAAAACATAAAAAAAAGAAAAAAAGAAAGATTATTGAGTAGCTGGGTGGATAATAATGCAAGAAGTGACATGTAAGGGAGAGGTAAAATGTCTGAACATTCTAAAAAGAAGAAGACAATGTCCTGCTGTTTTGAGTGTCTTTAGGATAATAAATTTAAATAAATTCATTACAAAAAGTAAGTGGGGGTTTAGAAATATATATTTCACAGGAATGACTATTATTTGTAATCGAATTAGAAGATATTTGCTAAGTCTACCAAATTTTGAATATAATTTTTTTTTTTATTTTTTTTTATAGTTACTATAGTCCTAAATAAGACTATGGTAACTATAAAAAAAAAAAGTATGTGCTAAATTTGTATGCACTAAAAAGAATTCTTTAGACATATAATTTATGCAGAAACATATTTTCATAAAAGATTATTTTCACCTTCCGTTCGTGATAAAATGGTATGAAATTTTTTTTTGAAATGAAACACAGCGTTCGTACGTTACTTTTTTTAATATTTTATTTTTAATAATTACATATGCGTACGTATAAAAGTTATATAATTAACTATTGGTTAATTTGTTTGGTAACAGCATGTAATAATTTGGTGCATACTTTCTTTATAATTATTTTTTCTTTAAATATCTTCTATAAAACTACATACGCATCAAATTTTTACATACAACGTAATTAAAATTAGGCTCTATATAATAAATATAATGGTTGCATAAAAATTAATTATTCGTATTCTATCGCATTTTAGCTTATTCCCATATTTCTTTAAAAAAAATTACATCTAAAGAAAATATTAAAAATAAAGAATGTGTATCTTATACGAAAATGCAGCAATGCAGCAAAAATCGCAGCAATTGATCTTTAAATAAGCTTGAAAATTTTATAAAGCAACAGTAGTATGGGAAATATCGGAGTCCTGGCAGCTATATTAGAATATTTGTTATTTCGATTATTGAAAATTATAATGTTGTTTAAAATATATCATTGCTTGCAGCAAACTTTTAAAACAATAATTGTTTTTATCGGATAATTTTATCTTTGTCATTCTGTCTTTTAGGTAGATTCCTTATAGGAGATCTACCTATTGCAATGGTTCTCATGACACGAATTCTGGAAAATTTCTTCATATCTTCACCGATCATGACCCCTAGAGCGCAAAACCACCCTCCGTTCAAAAGTTTATATATATATATATATATATATATATATATATATAATAAATAATTTAATTCCTTTACAATACTCAGCAAATAAGAGAAAGATGAAAATACCAACAATGATATTAATATTTAGAAGGATTACTTATAAAGTTATTGTCACAAATACCATATAAGTAAAATTCACCGATTAGTAAAATCATGTTAAAATACTTACACAGAAGAGAAATGACGTAGATATCACTAATGCCTAAAACAATGATAGTTTTTTTAATCCATTTATCGAGTAAATTCAGCAACACAAGATAAGAATTGCAATAAATAAACCAAAATACTATTGAAATAAAAAGGAATGCATGAAGGAAAAATAGAGTTAAAAATGTTGAAACCCAGTACAGTTCTCATCAGGAAACTAGCTGTACTGTCAACATGAGATGCAAGATTTCGAATATTGTATAGCTAGTTCAGCAAATATACAATACTAGTTCCAATCTTGCATAAAAAAAATAGAAAGATAAAAGGAAAATGGCTGATAAAACAACTTAACCAAAATGAAAAATGATATTCGTGAAAGACGAGGGCCACATGCAATTCAAATCCAAATCGAATGAAAGTCCAGGCGGTTGCCAAACGAACTAACTGAAAAGAAATGTTTAAAAGTAGAGAATCGATTAATCGAAATAATTTCTGAAATGAAATAAATGTAAGCATGAAGTGATATTTATTGTGCTTAATATTTAAAAGCTGAAATCACAAATAAAGAATTTTCTAGAGGGAAATTTAAGTATAATGCAGAACAATACGATTGTCACTGTATGGCATACGTTCGACACAACGTATGAGCGCGCCATCTAACGTGGAAAAAATAAGTTACTATTAATTGATGTAAGAAAAAGTGTACGATTAGAGGTTCAATTTACATGAGTGTAATTTAGATTCTTAAGCTAACATAAGAAAAGACCAACAAGTGATTATAAAGTCATTATTATTAAGAAATTGGTGAATAATTTTAATTTTTAAATTTCAATAATTATTATTGTTATTAATATTATTATTAGTATTAGTATTAAGTAGGAAAATGGTGAATAGGTTTAATTTTTTTTTTTTTTTTTTTTTTTAAGTATTAAGTAGGAAAATGGTGAATAGGTTTAAATTTTTTTTTTTTTTTTTAAGTATATAGGTATATATATATATATGTATATATATATATATATGTATAACGCTTTTTCCCATGTTAAGTTGTGAACACGATAACTGGAGTAATTTTTATTTAAATTTAACCAGCTCGGGATATGTTGTCAGAACAGTAAAAATCTCGGTCGAGTTCGTAGATGGGGTATCCTGCTCAAAGGGGGTGGAAATGGTGGGGGGTGGAAATCTTCATTTGCCCATAATTTCTTTAATATTGAAAATAGGAAAATACTTTAAATCAGGCGAATTACCGCCTTACCCCAAATAACAACTTTTGTATTTAAACTGTTTCGATAACTTCAATTGCTTAAAAGTTACAAGTTAAAAAGTGATTTTTCTTGTGATGAAGCCGACATTTTCTATAGCTTTCATTGCAAAAATTTATAATCTGATGCTTATGTCACGTGCAAGTGATAATAAAAAAGATCACTGAAAATATAATAACATTTTAATCATGTTTATAAACAATATAATAATCTGATTAAAAAAAAAAAAAAAAGTTTAATTTAACAGAAAATATGACGTCACAATTACAACAATGTACTGAGAAAAATGAAATAAAATTTTATCAGTGATTTTAAACAAATAAAATAAAAGTTAATAAAAAATAAGTAAATTTAATCAACATATCTTAGGGCTAAGCAGATTTAGACTTAGCTTTATGACATAGATGCTATAATGTAAAAGATAAATGTCATCGTATAAAAAAAAAAAAAAAAAAAATCTTGTTAATCTATGCTAAACGAATTAAACTGGCATGGTAGAAAAGACAATAAATTTGGGGACATTTAGGTATCCCTTTAACAAATGAACTAGGTACGATTTTAATTAATTTTCCGTTGAAGTTTATTTTCATGAAAATTTAAATTTAAATTAAAGTATTTCATTACTCGAATTCCCTTATTTTGATAAATAAAATTATACCATTTAAAAAAAAAATAAAGAACACTCTTTTATTGAAAAATGAACTAATAAAGGTTTTAGAAAACTATTACTTTTAAATTTTTATAAAAAAAAAAAAAAACTAATTGTTGCCACTCGACATTATACAAATACATCCAAATCCTGTGTCACATACGATAGTTTTGCATAAGTATAGATTTTTTGTTTGCCCTTGGAACCTGCCCCTGAAGGGGAAAAATGCCTGGAAACACTTGTATCTAGTATTGTCATTGATTATGAAGTCGTGTGCAAAATTTCAGGTTCTTTGGACAACAAGAAGTTGCCGAAAATTGAATTGCAAAATTCCGTTACATACATTAATAGTTGCATCATATCAAGTTAATAAAAGTGTGTTAATTAAAAACCTTGTTAAATGCTTTAATTAATCATTTAAAAACATAAAATTAAAATAGTACGTCAATCTTACTACAAATATCGTTTGTGGTGAATAGTTTAGAATGTCAGTTTAGGCAAGAATTTAAAATTTACGATTGAGAGTAATACGTTACAGCTTCCTTTGACTTTTTATCTTGTTGAAACAAGATATTGGTCTGTGAAGAGATATGAGGTTTTCGTGTGGAAAGAAAATATAATGACGCCAAAGCTGCCTTTCTCCATCTCCAAGCTTGCCAAATTTGGTCGCCAAGTCAAAATTTCGTCGTCAACTATCAACTTTTGCCGCCAAACCACAAATTCCATTGCTAAGTCGCAAGTTTTGCCACCAAAATCTCGCCAAATCATACAATTTACTAAATTCATAACAATTAACATTGAAATTCAGCTGTGCCAAATGGTCAAATGTTAATTAATGTTAATGTTAATGTTCCAGCTTATGTGAACCAAAACAGTTTCAATTTACAATTTTTACTCATCTGACGATAAGAATCACAAAACCACAATACAAAACTTTCAATAATTCAGTAAAAATTACAATGAAATAACTATCCAAAAACCGCTACCACTTATCTGTATTTGACTTGACCATAGCAACGCCAGGCTTACCAGAACTAGTAAGATCACAAGTGCATTTTCACTTTTCTATTACTTTTTCTCTTAAAAGAAAGATATTAAACAACAGTTATATAGATTTTAAATAAAAAATATAATTTTGATTAAGCTTGGGTGGGGAGGGGGGTGTAGCCCAATAGTCCCCTCCGTGATTCACTATTGCTGGGATTGTATATCTTGATTGTATATCTTGTGCTTTTATTTGTTGAATGATTATGAGCTTGAATTTTAAAAAATTGAAACGTTTACAAACCAATAAATTTAGCCTAAAATTTTAAGTAGAATGAATATAACCCTTTTGTAGTTGAAAATTAAATTTTTTGGAAACAGAATAGCGACGTAAATAATTCAATGTGTGGGAAGAAAGCCATTGGCTAGGTATTAATGCATATGTAAAATTTCTTTACAATTGTAACATTAACGTAAAGGAATCTACCTTTGCCTTTAAGCTTGCCGAAAAGGGATTTTTTTACTGGGTTTCATTGTCACTTGTATGTATCCAGTATATATCAATATAATATATGAATCAGCAACAGATATCCATTAAAATTTTCGATGGCGAATTTTGAGGATTATGTTTAAAAAAATTAATACTGAATGATTTTAGAGGTGCCGCACTTGTTAAATGATGATAAAGAAAGTCTGAAAACTGCTGAAAATTGGTAATGTTTTTTGCTATCAGAAACCCTATAATTCTTAACAGTGTTTTAGGTTTTAAAATTTTTAAAATTAAGCACACAGGAAGAATTTTAAAAAGATATTGTTGGATGACCTAACATTTTCATTTCCGCTTCATTAATTTAACGAATTGTTTTGATATTTCATAATATCTTTTCTCGTGATTTCAGACAGACAAATGAATATTGGCTAGATTGAAGTACAGCTAAATCACAGAGGAAAAATGTAAAAAAAAAAAAAAAAAAAAAAATGATAAAAAGGAAAGTAAAGAAAAAAATTTTAAAGAAAAGCACGAATCGAACTGAGCAATTTTTTTAAAGCTTCTGAGAACAATTATGAATCTGATCTCATTTTCCATGAATGATTGTAACAGGATTACCGTAATTTCTGGTAGATAACCCGTAGGTAAGATGTGTCATTTCTCCATCAGAAATTTTATTTAATAGAGAAATCTATACTTTTTCGAAAGAAGAGCTCGTGAAATTATAAATTTATTTATCAATTGAAATTTCTGGTGAAAAACTGGATTATATAACCTGCGGGGTATCTATCAGAAATTACGGTAGTTAAATGAGTCTATTTTCCAGAAAAACAAAAAATAATTTATATAATTATTTTATTTAAAATACTTTTTACAAGTTCATTTTTATTCATAGAAAGATGTGGTACTGGTGTGTGGATCAAAGCCAATTTTCTATGCGGGAAACCTAGAGTTATGGGGAATACTCTCAACTTAAGTCTTTCTAAAAAGGCGTGTCTTGCATATCTTGTATTCATTCACATTTAGGAAAGAAAAAGAAAAAAAAAAGCTACAGCAGCTTCCGAATGGCTAGATCAACGAGCGCAATCTGAGTCCAAAACAGAAACGTTCCGTGCTTCAGCTTTAACCCTTTGCGGCGCATTGTCCTTGCTGCAAAGGACGCAGTTACCAAGTTCCAACTGAAAAAACTCATCCCGGAATTTTTTTCAGCAAAATTTTACGTTTATAACATAGCAAAAAAGGTCGTCAATTTCTTTTATTTTAATTTTGTTCGTGAATTCCGGTGACAGCGTAATTTAAATGATCCCAATTACCTTGCGCAGCAAAGGGTTAAGAGAAGAATCTCTCGGACACTGATGGAAACAACAAAAAAATGCGAAAATATAGCGTTTTTATTAACGATAAAGTAAAGTACCTACACTGTAAAAAATTTTGGTTCAAAGTTGAACCAAAATATGGTTCAATGCTGGGTGCATCCATATGATGGTAAAACCTTTCTCCATAACATGGTACTTGCTTTCAGCCATACTTTGGAACTATGTTGAACCATGTTTTGGGAAAAGGTTGAACCATATTTTCAGAAAAGCAAGAACCATGTTTTGAGAAAATGTTGAACCATATTTTCAGAAAAGGAACAACCAAGTTTTGGGAAAAAGTGTAACCATAATTTGGAACTACGTTGAATCATGTTTAGGGAAAAGGTAAAACCATAATTAGGAATTATGTTGAGCCATGTTTTGGGAAAAGGTAAAACTATAGCTTGAAATTACATTGAACCATGTTTTGAAAAAAGGTGTAGCCACAATTTGGAACTATGTTGAACCTCTATTTGGAATTAGGATGAACCCTACAGTGCATAGCCAAATTATTATACCAAAGCAAAAAACAGATAAATGTATGGAAATTTATTAGAATGATCAATTAACTACAATGAGTACAGAAACGAAACTTTGGTTATGTAATATGTATGTATCAGTTCATATTTTCAGTGAGTGTTCAGACAGAAATGCATAAAAGTAGCAGATAAAAATTAGACAGTAACAAAATGTTTTGAAAACCCTATCATTAAATGAAAGAAACGATTTGAAACTTGTTCGTCTTGCTTATTATGCACCAGTTTTTGCCTCAATTTTCGTAGAACTGGCACAAATATTTAGAAAGATTTTTTTTTAACAAAAAACAAAATTCAGTCTTTATTTCCCTGTTTCCAAGTTTAAAATGAAAGTTTTTTTTTTTTTTTTTTTTTTTTTTTTTTTCAAAAATTTACCAATTTGCGAAACATTTCTAACAATGCAAGTAAATTTTTAAAGTCAAGGAAATGCAGGTGGGTAAAAAAAATCACAGATTGACAAACGTTGATTAAAAAAATATATATCAATTTCAACATGGAAAAATGAAAAGGAAAAAAAAAAAAAAAAAAAAAAAAAAGAACATTTATATCTTTTTAAATATGTGCTAGTTCTATGAAAATTGAGGTAAAAATTGGCACATAATAAGCAAGACTAACTGTAGAAGTTCCAAATCATTTCATTGATTTAATGACACAGCGTATTCAAAATATTTTATTTTTCTCTATCGGTTCCCTATATACATTTTTGTTCGAACTTTCACAGAAAAATATGAACTGATTATTACATAGCCGAATTTCGGTATCTGTGCTCATCATAGTTAGTTGATCATTCTAATAAATATATAATGTATTTTTGTGTTTTTGCTTTGTGTGTTTTTGCTTTGGTCTAATAATTTGGCCAGGAACTATATGATTCATCCGAATTCCAAATAGTAGTTAAACTTATACTCAAAACATAAATCCAACTAGTAGTAAAAATATATATACAAAACATAGTTCAATTACTAATTGGTTTTTGACAACCAAATCAGGTTTTTGCCTATAATTTAGACAAAATTAATTTTTTCTTTTTTTAAATAAAATAAACAATCACCCACTTATTTTATTCACAGTAGAGTCAATTTCTTTTTTTTTCTTTATATTCGGCCATTTTATGCCCCCAATTCATTATATTATACGTTTTTTGTGAATTCCATGCCTTTTCTTTTTTACTTCACTTTTTATGCAAATTATAATGTCCTAAGACAAGTATTGCACTAGAATAAATTTTGCATACATTAATATCTTGGGAGTACAAAAGCTATGTAATCTCACATTTGTGCAATTAGTCTTAAGTTACTAAAATTAACAGGAAGCGTGATAAGAATCACATGTGTGTATTACATTGCTATTTATATAGCATAAAATTGAAATAATGTCAAAAAATTGATTAAACTGCTCTGAAAGAGCAATGGTGATACAATTTAGAAGCTTTACCCTACGGTGGTGGCAATATATGACTTTAATCTATTTCTTTCCAAGTCCATATTCTTTTAATTTATTCCCTCGCTATTTCTGTTTCTGAAACCAAACTTTAACCACAAGTATATTTCAGTTATAATAATTAAATAGGAAAATTTCCACAGTTAAAAATGTTGACAACGAAACAAGATTAATGCATAATTTAAGGGGCATAAAATTAGTTTTAAAAACCAGAATAGAACAAATCTTAATTTAAATTTGGGATTAGCAGCAACTCGGTTAAGCTAAACTGTTTTGTGATAAATATAATTACAGTCAAACCTCATTAATACATCACTTTTGGACTTCTGAAAAACTGTGTTAAGCGGTTTGACTTGTTATGCGGATTGAAAGGAATTTTGGGACTAAGAAAAAGGGGTGTCTTATGTGCAGAGTGATTTATTAACGAGGTTTGACTGTGCAACTATAAATAGAGTTAACTCTTACAAATTAGCATGAATTAAAATTTAAACTAGATTCCACCGTGTTAATTTAAATAGAACCATAATTATTTTTTTAAAGATCAATAACCAAATAAAAGTTCAATATCATAAACAGGGATCTTTTTGTTATTCCCTGATTTTTGAAGGTCATATTGGTGCGGAAATTTTTATTAAATATGGGTGTATATCGACCGATAGGTGGCACTGCTATAAATGTCTATAATTTTCCACATTGCTGTATCTCAACACCTATTACTTAAAATTACACTAAACAGTCGGTATATTTAAAACATTTGTTGTGAGAAGCTATGTTAATTAAATTTTTTGTGCATTTAATTAATAGGTGGTACGTGGTACTGTACAGTTATTTAAACTGATATAGGAAAAAAATTGTAATGGATACAGCGTGCTAGAATAATAAATTTTAAATGAAATTTCATAAGTCTTAAATAAAGAGAACATATTTTAAGAATTAAAATAATTTTAAGCACTGCTTAAAAAATAAAATAAATAAATAAATAAATAAAATAAAATAAAATAAAATATTGCACATTCCCCTTTTACAATTCAGAACACATATATTTACAATATTTTTAGGATTATAGTATAAATGCATATTAATCTAAATTGCCTAAATTGTTTTAACAGACATTGTACATTGATTAATCTGTTTATCCAAAAATTTTGCTTTATCTCTTAAATGTGCTTGATTATCATTATTATTATTTCCAATAAAATTGTTAATGCAGTTACTGATAGAAAATTTAATCAATGTAAACAGAAATTAAAATTTGCAATTAAAAGAAAATCAAATGGCTATAATTTTAGCAACAACAACAACAATAATAAATAAAATCTAAACTAAAATTGGGAGTGTTAGGTTGCTTGCTCTCTTCACAAAATTTAAATTCATAAACAAGCATTTCAAAAACATTTAGTTTAAGTAAATGATTAATTCAAATTTTTCGATGCCTAAAACCTGTTTTCAATATTGTATGAAATTACCGCATATGCACACACTTAGTTCAATAAAAGATTGGTAGCTTAATATTATATATTTTTATATTAAACAGGAAATCGGTTGACTGCTAATGCTGAAAATTAAAGCTTTACTCGATACCTTTTTTTTTTTTTTTTTTTTTTTTTTTTTTTTACAAAATCAGTAGAAATTTACAAGAGTATTTATTAATTTAAAAAAGTGTACCAAAATTTTAAACCTAGATCAACACCTAAAAATTAAAGACTCAAATACAAAATTAAAGAAGAAAATAATAATAATAATAATAATAATAAAACACTCACTTCATTACTGAGGCTTCCTTAAGTAAATATTCAACTTGGAAATACTAGCAGGTACAAAACCCAAAGCCAAAGAATATTAAAACTTTGAGCTTTTAAGGATTGTACCTGCTTGCAAGTGGTAAGTAAAGTATCATTTATCTTTCAGGACTACAATGAAACTAAAAGTAGTTTCAGGCTCTGTTTAATCCATTATGATTTCACAAAAAATTGACACATCACTTTTAACAGGATAGAGGATAACGACAACGGTCAACGACAACTGATAACTTCATTCAATTTCAAAATGGTGCACGCCGTGACGCTTTTGAGGTTTGCCACAGTATACTTGGCGATTTCGCAGATGGAGCGGAGAAAAACGTACCAATTTCCAGCAAAGATTTCCACTCTTTCGTTAGTTACGGTTTCCGTAACCTTCCCTTCTTATCTATTAGAAATTCTTTGCCTTAAATATCTTTCTGAAACTACCTGAAACTTTCACAAAAGCTACACCGTAAGCACCAACAAAAACAAGTCGTCTCGTGATAAGTCACGTGAGCAGCGGAGCAGCCTTCTGAGCGAGCATGCGCAAAGCGGTGTTCTGGACTAAAGGTATTCCCATGGGTTGGTTAAACTTTGAACCATGTTGAAAGTCGAACCATGATCACATTTTTCGAGAAAGCAAGTGTTCCATTGTTTGGAATTTTCTCTTAGCTAGACCCATTCGCTTGTTCAACGTTGAACGGAAATTTTTAAGAGTGTAACGTAATATAAAGATAATATTGTATTTATTATTTAGTTACGCAAATATTCTGTGATTGGAAAATATTTATATATAAATTGCACATTTTAGCTTTATGCATGCAAAGTTTTGTATGATTACAAAATTTCAATTAAATGCTTTTTTATGTTTGAAACCAAACAAATTAGTTCCAGAAAAAAGTTTTCGTGATTCAAAAAGTGGAAAGTGGTGGATGGGATTAATTAAAAGACATATTTCTATTTTATGGTAATTGCGTCTTAAGAGTTTTTTAGGACGTCAAATTAAATTTTTTAGGTCAATTAATTAATTTAGGAATGAATATTTTTGTACTGAAAATCCATAAATGTCAGGTAACCCAATTTTTTTCTGTACTTCGATGTGTTATACATGGAAGTTTGTGTTGATTTACAAAAAAATTGGAATACTTTAGGTGATGTTTTTAATATTCGATTTCAAGGGTGCCATAACAGAATCAAATTTGTAAGCGATAACACTTGGATAATAATCTTTTGTTATTTAATAGTCACATATCTAGTAAGAAAAATACAGACTCCCCCTCTTTTTTTTTTTTAAGTACATTTTGTTGAAGAAGCTTTTACTAATTTAATGAAAAAATGAATATTCCTATCAATATCGGAAGCGGCCTAAATGTTCGTGAGTGAAGTTTCTTTCAAATTTAAGGAAGATTAATAAAACTTGCTAGGGGTTTCGCGCAGATCCAAATCTTCTGCTTACACTGTAACATTTAAACATATTTTAAACCATTACCATACTTGCCAACATACTAATTAATATTCCGTAGTGTTGTTAACCCCACCTTCTTTTTCACACCAGTATCTTTTTAGAATATTTTTTTTCCTTGTTTATTCGTAATTGCATATGAAGAACATTACTCTAAAAATTTACTGGTGGGAAAAAAAGGGCGGGACTAACAGCACTACGGAATATTAATTAGGATGTTGGCAAGTATGCATTAAATAGCAGTCAACCAATGTTACCAACTTGTAAGAAATTTTATACTAAATACCCATCACTAACTTTTTATTGTAATGTTTGTCTAATTGTATGGGTGTGTAAGAGACTATCATATATAAGAAACACCAGTCTTCAAAATTAGTGGTGATTGTTAAATTTAAAAAAAAAAAAAAAAAAAAAAAAAAAAAATGTACGAGTTGGCAACCAGTTTTGCCAAATTTAAGGAGTTTTTTAATCAATAATCACCAATAGTTCTGAGGAGAGATATTGGATATGCGTAATGGATGATTAATCATCGAATTCATTAGGCAACCGTTACAATTAAAATTTAGTAGTAGATATTGAATAAAAAGTCCCGGAGTTTGGCAACACTGTTGCTGACTGTTTCGTTTTTCAGATACTGGTATTTTCCTTATACATTTTTTTTTTTATAAACTTTTGTAGAAGTTTTATATGGATAATTAAGAAGAAATTTTATGTAAAATAATACTGTAATTCCAAAACCAGAACGGTTGGCAGCTATAGCCATAGTGTCCAAAGTACAGTGGGTGTAAAAGCTTTAAAGTCAGTTAAAGGTATTTTCAAATTTCTTAAATGAGAAAGCAATTGTTTATAAAGCATTGGAATACTCTAGTTGTTAAATTTTATAACTTATTCTGGAGCGTTTTTAACCCCGCCTTTATTTCACACAAATTTATTTGTTGAATACCTGTTTTCAGTATATAACGTATTTTGAAATGACGTAACCAAAAGAATGCATATTGAGAAAGAAAGTTGTTTGAGGCCATAGCCTCCTAAACTAGATGCCTATTGCGTGGCTCGGAAACTTAGCAACAGTTGTAGCGGTAGACAGCGCCACCTGGTACAGATTGCCGACTTTTTTATTCAACAGCATACTTGCCAACCATCTCATTATGAACCGCACAATGTTTAGTACCCACCTTTTTTTACACACCAATAATTTTTTAGAGTAATTTTAGTCTTATTTAATCGTAACAACATTTGGAGAGAATAACTCTAAAAATATAGTGGTGTGAGAAAAGGGGCGTTTTTTCAGGGGGCGTTGACAATTGTACGGTTATTAATGAGGTGGTTGGCATGTATGCAACAGCCACTAAAAATTTTTAAAAGTGGGATTAGATATACATAAAAGGCAAATAGAATCGAAGAAACATCGATTATATATATCATATATGACTTCTTAAAATTATTGATGACAATTGAATAAAAAAGTCTCACAATCTGTACCAGGCGGCGCTGCTACAGTTTGAATTGTTGCCAACTTCCAGAGCCTCGCAACAGGCATCTAGTTTAGGAGGGTATGTTAAGGCTTTTATTATATATTGTACCAACAATCGGCCAGCAGTTACCTCATGAATAGTAAAATATAATTTCTCATGTTATATGTTATTATTAATGATGTGTATTTTAAACTCGCACAAGTTGTACTAGGCGGCGCTGTCTACAGTTTGAACTGCCAAGTTTCCGAGCCTCGCAACAGGCATCTAGTTTAGGAGGCTATGTTAAGGCTTTTATTATATATATTATTGTACCAACAATCGGCCAGCAGTTACCTCATGAATAGTAAAATATAATGTCTCATGTTATATGTTATTATTAATGATCTGTATTTTAAAGAAGACGGTCATTGGACAAAATTATAAGGTCATTATGCAAATTTTATGGTAAGGGAAAAATTTTAAATACATTTTAATTGCCAACATTTTAATTTATTCCGGAGCATTTTTAGCCCCGCCCTTATTTCGCATATGGGTGGTGCCCGCCGCCCATTTTTCAGGATACTATCAAGGATGAGAAAATTTTTCCTTTTTCCCCACCACAAATTTAATCAGAAAACTTTATAGTAATTTTATAGTAATGTGTCGTGATGATATAAGATAGAGATTATTACAGTAAAATAGTGGTGCCAATAAAGATTGAAATTTCTTTTCATGAGATTGTCCTGAAAGAAGGGCGGAGAGTACAACCCCTGTCTTTAATATGTAACTACGATAAAATAAGAAAAGAATTCTCTTAAAGAAAAAGTTGTATGCAATAAAGGCGGGGCTAAAAATTCTTCGGAATAAATGAAAATGTTGGCAACGCTGTAAATATGACCTGTGTTGTATGTCTTAGTGAAGAGTCAAAATTATTATTCTAGCTTTTAAAATGTGACGAATTTTAAAAGCTAGAATAATAATTTGGATTATATTACAAATATTAAAAGTTTGAATAATAATTTTGAAGCTATAATAATAATTTTTTCTACCTATGTTTGATCGTTGTCAAACCATTGACTCAAAGAGGACAAGGACAGATTCTTGTATTCAGTCATTGTGGGTTAAGTTCTTGTATTATTGCTGATAAAATGAAAAAAATCCAAGACAGTTATTAATAATTTGTTGAAGAATTCTGTAAATTATCGCCAAAAGCGATCTACGGAAAAGGAAAGTTCCTTTAATTCCTGGACTAAACGGACGTATTGTAAATAGAGTTATCATTAAAAATATGTCTTCGGCAGCAATTGTTAACGATATGGAACTTCCATGTTCAAGTAGAACAGTACAGCGAGTAATATCAGCAAATCTTATTTAAGGTGCACGATAGTAAAGAAAATACCGGCAACAAATCATAAGAGGTGCCGTCTACAAATTGTGAAAGATTAAATGTCATTTAGAGGAGAATGACAAAATAGGGTGTTCTCTAACGAAAAAAATTTGAACGCGAACAGGCCAGATGGCTTTCAGTACTATTAGTATGATATTCGCCGAGACCAGTGATCCTGCTTAAAACGTCCGTTCGGACGAAAAAATGATGGTATGGGTATGCCTTTGCTGCTACCAGAGTCATTCCCATAGCATTTATGAAATTGAGAATGACATTGCGGGATTATTAAGATGTTCTGAACCACAATACGCTGCCAAAAGTACCCCTTATCGCAAACGATTACTTATTTCAACAAGACAATATCTTTATTCATACTTCAAGTGACGCAAAGGCATAGAAAAGCGAATGCAAGAAATGTTTTTAAGAATTTTCAATACAATGTACAGTCACCCCCCCAAAAAAAAACGCCACCCCCCCACCTAATTTTGCCGTAAATTATCGTAGAAACATGCGACTGGTACCAATCAGTTTGTAATAACGTCTAGTTTATAATGTTATAGTTAGATTTTACTTAGGGGGGCGTCTACATATTAAAACTGACATCAACTTCATTTTTTTCAATGGTAACCCCCATTTTTTATAATTCATTTGAATTCTTTGGATCAAATCATCACGGAAAATGGTATAGTTTATATATTTCGCTCAATTTTTCATAGAGTTATAAGCTGTCAAAGTTTGGGGGTACTAATGTTAAATGAATGGGACAAACATTAAATCATATCTTCCGAAATAATTATGATATTTAAATTCTGTTTTTTTTTTATTTGTTAGAATGAAGTAACCCAAACATATTCCATGCAAATTTTTGCTAAAAAAACATTTTTTGAATTATGAAAATTATTAATAAATTCATATTTGAAAAAATTATGAATTATGACCTATGTTAATTTTTGCACGAATAGAACGGGCATCATCAAAAACACAGGTTTCCAAATTTACAGGTCGTTCCTAACATTATTTTTTGAGTTACAGTGATATTTCACTATTTATTCCTGTTAGGGGGCCGTCACTTGTTATAATCTGTATCCTCTATAAGAAAATGTTTGTATATAATTTGACGGAAAACTATTTTAATTTACCTTTATGTTATTTTTATTGTTTCCTAAGCAATATTTCGATGTTTATTATACAAATTGGCATATTTTTGTAAAGTTATCACAATGTAGGCGAGGGATTGTGAAAGAATTTCAAAAGAAAAGAAGCCCCGCCTCTGATTCGCTGAAACACTATTTAAAAAAAAAGACAAATTTGCATATTCCTATTTGACTCTATATGTGACGCTGGTATGCATAAATCACAATGGTATTTACTACATCGATTATTGAAGACAAGACTTAAATGATTTAATTACAAATATGCAAAATTATTTTGCTTTATATTATAAAGTTATAGAAAATTTGTGAAAAGGCGTGGCTATTTACATTAAGCCTTGATATGGAAGCTATGTTGCTGTTTTTCGATGCTGTGAAATTTACAAAATATATTTGTGTTAATATACTATACAGATAGAAGAATAATTATATAATATCAACAAATCTTCTTTAATCAATATGTTTATATACATTACTGTATGGAAATGTTTATATATGAACATTGTATTTATTTTTAATGAGAGATATAAACACAAAATACTAAAAAAAAAGAAGAAAATGTGTTATAAATTTTTATAAATCAAGCAAAATATATATGCATACTTGCCAACCTAACCCGTATCATTGTTAGTTCCCGCCCCTGTGTGTACACAATTTAAATTTTAGAGTAATTAACTTCAAATACATTTACGATTAACTCATTGAGCGCCACGCGAATTCTTATGGAAATCCCATTCAGGCCACACGTGCTACTTAGAAGCGTGTTATGTTTATCGAGTTTCAATAAACCCCATTAGGCCTTAACGATATAATCCTATAAAAATCCCACTTAAAAAAAAAAAAAATGAAGTAAATTTTAAATAAATTGTCAGTAATTACTTAAAACTATGTAAGTTCTGTAGTTTTATATCATATTTTACACTGCCGGCTGACTTAGCCTAAATGGAAAGATCAGTGTCAGCCACCGATGGCTGACACGGCTCTAAAAAGACTGATGTGAAAAAAATGTACGGAAAGGGGCGGGACCAGTAATCTTCTGGGATTGGTTGACAAGAATGTATATGCATAGAGCAATGCCAGAAAATGTTCTTTATTTTTCATGAACCAGATGAATGGTATTTTTTTTTCTGAATAGTCTATGTATTAAATATAATGCTGCTTTAAATACCCTTTAAATGAAAAGTTTTAATACATAAAGTAATTTTCTGGCACTCTACAGCTCCCAAATGACACACAATACAAAACCCCGCCTTTTTCCAGTGTTTAAAGGGTATTAACGTTTAATATGCTTTCTATTCGTTTTGATCTTTCTTTCCCCTCCTTATCTTCTTCTTTTTTCCTTAAAAAAAAAAAAAGAGTTATGTAACATTTTGACCTTTTCAAGTGAAGATTTAGATTAAGGGTAGTCAGCCTTTCTACACCCACCGTCCACTTCGGTATCTGTGTTAAAGTGTAGAATTTTAGAACATCCCATTAAGTAGTAGAATTTATTATTTTACATATTAATTTGTTACACATTATAAAATATAAAAGCAAAAGAATATCGTGGAGATTTATGTAAAAGTTTTTAATAATGTCATAAAAAAAAAAAATAATAATTAATTAAAAAAATAAATAAATAAAAATAAAAAAATCTGTTTTAATATTTTAAAAAAGTCAATTAAAGAAAATGAAAGTACTGCAGTATCCGAACAAACTCCCATTGTCACTGTGAAACGGCCGTGGGAACCAGGTTGAGTGCCGCCGTTTCAAACAATTATACGGCAGCTTGAGTTAAAATAATTTTGAATTTTCAAACAAATTTAAAAACATTCTTCTTCTTTTTTTTTTTTTTGATAGATATTTTAATATCTATTCAAGCTACTTAATTTTCTTCGTATGAAGTGAACTATCTGATGTTTAATCAATAGAAACCAACAAATATCTTTTAATTCATAAACTAACTCAGAAAGTTCTGTGAAATAGTCATTTTTTTTACTTTATAATTAACATTTCTAAAATTTTTTTCCGGTGTGAAACTTAATAAATAATGTGTACTGGGTGGTAGATCGTGATTTATATTTTCTAAATGTATAGACGGATCCCTAATACATTTTCACGTGTAACTCTATTTAAAATTGATTTAATGTATATAAATAGGTATGTTTTTCGAACCGCCTTGATCTCAGAAATCTGAATATGAAGTCAAAAATAGGGGTTGCCATTGAAGAAAATGAAGTTAATGCCAGTTTTAATATGTAGACGACCCCTTAGCAAAATTTAACTATACCGTTATAAACTAGACGTTATTACAAATCGATCGGTACCAGTCAAATGTTTCTACGATAATTTACGGCGAAATTAGGTGGGGGGGGGGTGGCGTTTTTTTTGGGGGTGACTGTACAAAAGATTGGTACTATGTAAATAAATAATAAATAAAAAATAAATAAATAAAAATAAATAAATTAATTAAATAAACAATCATCATAACATAGTTGCCAACACTAATTTATTCTGAAGCATTGTTAACTCCTCTTTTATTTCGTACCACTTTATTTATAAAATAATTTTCTACAATGTTACAATTACGATAATATAAGAAAAAGTTATTCTTTAAATAAAAGTGGTGTGAAATAAAAGGGGCTAAAAATGCTCCAGAATTAATTAAAATGTTGGTAACTCTGTCATAAATTGCAAAAACGCACCTTTATTTTAAGTCGAAATAATTATGAACAACCCTTAATGTATGGTATATGATATAGTATACATAATATATGGCACCGTATATACTGTCAGTTACCTCAGTTACAATTAATTGTCTTTATAATTTAATAGTATTAATTATCTGTTGTTTGAAATTTCAAGACATTTATTTTCTTTCTCTGCAGCACTATCACAAGAAATTTTCGAAGTAATTAATATTCTTGTTAAAGAAATGTTCAGTTAGATGTTCCATATTTCGAATTGTTACAATAATGCGTATGATATCATCGATCCAATAAAAGAATGCTTCGAGAAAATTGCGTTATTTTATCATTTTTAAATAGAACAATATTATCAATACGATATTGAACAATATATCGGATAAAAATATAGTTCGACTATCTTACGTATTGTTAAATCCAGGAAAATAATCCTATTTTTGTTTGCGGGTGTAGGTTTTGATTCAAAACTGATAAAGTAGGTTGCAATCATTGTTTTATGTACAAAAATTTCTTATTTCGGCGTCATGAAACTGCCTTTTTTTAACCCCTTAATTGGTTTTCCAATACACATTGTTTCAGTAACAGTTTGTACAAACTGGCACCGGTATTTTTTCAAGGTATTTCTTTGGAATAATTTTCGACAAAATAACATGATAATTCAAAGGTTAAATAAGATGAATATTAGTATGTAGTAATAGTGGTGTGAGCTGAAATATGAAAATAATAAAAGCACCACTTAACACTTTCGCGACCGCTGACGTAGATTCACGTCATTTGAACATCTGAAACTCCACCAGAGGCGTTTCTTTTGCAATTTGTATGTCATTTATTTCTTAAAAATATACACAATATCATATTTGTACAACCAATATACTATGGATATAAATACTTTGATTAGAAAGAGTATAATTATAATGCATATCCATTTGTAATATGAAACTGAATATAGATTTTTTATTTATTTATTTATTTATTTTTTTTAATAATTTTTCTACCGCACTGTCTACCACTCATAACAATAACACCATTAATCTTAACACCATTAACACTAAAAAAATAGCCCACTATAACAATCGTAAGTATGCCTTAAAACGCGAAGCGATTGAGGTACTAACCACCCCATCCTCTATTAACGAACGCGAACACAGTTTAATCCCTGAAGAATGGCAACAGATCCTGGAAATCAAGAAGTGAAGTGAAAGTGGAACGTCAACGGGGGAGTTTTTGTTTACTTCGAAGTGCCGGCAATGCAAGATTCATCATTTACAACACTGAAGAGGGCCGCGATGACGGCTGAAATATATACGTTGCTTTAAAGGATTAATTTTAAGGTATTGAATTTTTTAAAAATATAATTGTAATCCTCTTTCATATTATGCCAAATAGAAAATTTTGTTCTGAGATGTTGTAACTTGGGAGAATAACGCGGACCTTACTGTCAAAAAGGCAAAAATATGCGGTCGCGAAAGTGTTAAGGACTTAAGACACACACACACACTCATATATATATAAGGTAATTCCGGGTGAGTTGCCCCACCGGTAGATATGCCCCACTTAATATAATTTCGAAGCGCAATGATATATGGCTCTGCAAGTCTCATTATTATTTCAGATAGATGTTGAATGGTGTGCTGTGGAAGTTACGTGAACTTATTTCTTTGTGTTCTGCTGTCACAACAATATTTCAAGTAAGTACCATGTTTTTTCTACTCTGTTATAAAAGTGATGTTGCATTGTAAGGCTGGCACTAGTTAATAAAAATGGATTTTTTTTTTTTACATAAGTTTAAAAATCTGTAGTAAGAAGTTGATCAGTCGACTTCGGCCATTGTGGCGCCATTTTTGCTGTCTTTTACTTTGGATAGTTGCCGGGGCATCTCTCCCATACCAAAAGGATAGATGCCCCAGATTATATTCGGGTGAGATGCCCCACATACATTTACAGGGAGAAAAGCCATGTAATTGTTTAAATTTTAAACTAATATTGTTTTTATAAAATGCGTAATATTTGTAAATCGTTAAATTTTTTAACTTAAAAATATTTTTTGAAATTATAAATTTAGATTAAAAATCATCAAATAAAATTCAAATTCGTGTGATCTCTAGAAGTGGCAACTCAAAACGAAATCACAAAAAAGCAAATTAAATCCAGATAAGAAAGCAAAACACGCTCAGGAATGTCAGACTGACCTTTGACATTTATTCTATAACGTAAACAATCTTGGGCACTAACGAAACTGTAGGTGGGCGGTTAATTGTGCCGGTAAGTGTATATTATTGTATTTGTTAATGCAGTTGTTCAATGCTTCTTGTTTGTTTCAGGAAAGATTACTACAGTGTACAAAAGAAAAAATACTGGAGCAGCTCGTGGGACCTGGACAGAAGACCTTTTAAAAGATGCTCTTGAGACTAGAAGCAGGGGAAATTGGTGTCATTGAAGCTGCTAGGTACTATGGAATTCCTTCTCGGACAGTTCGTCGTCGAAGAAAAACAGATAATAATACCAAAACAAACTCTTTGGGGCAGGGCCTGATTAAGGGGGAAGCTCGCTCTTCACACATTATTTATATTTACACCGTTATTTTTTAACAAATACTTTCCTCCTATAATAAACAGAAAATTTTCATTAAAAAATATTTTAAAAGAATTCTGGTGTCTAATAACGGTGAGTAAATTGGATTGTTTTACACCGTTCATTTTTTATAAAAAATATTTCCTCGTCAAAGCGTGGAATTTCTATGACATGAAGTAAAAAATAATTGTAAAAATATTCCGGTATCAGCGAGCTTCCCCCTTAATCAGGCCCTGCTTTGGGGGCCATTGACCACTATTGATCACTATTGACCAATGTTAAAACCTTTTATTATGTTTTTTACAGGTAGGGCATCTCTCCCATGTGAGTGGGGCATCTCACCCGCAACTTCGGGAGAGATGGCAAAATGTAGTGCTACCGCAATTTTATTTTTTTCTTTAGAAAATTTACAATATGGTACAAAAAAACTACTTGGTAGTAATAAACAATATCTATTATGTATTTACCACAAATTTTCGTTGTCATTGTTACTACCCAATTTATTTTATAGCTTCCTTTCCTTAAGTGGGGCATCTCTCCCGGAATTACCTTATATACATACCTGCCAATATTTTAATTTATTCCGGAGTACTTTTAGCTCCGCCTTTATTTCGCACCATTTTATACATAGAAAAATTTTCTCTAATATATAACTTCGATCAAATAAGAAAAAAATACTTTAAAAAAATAAGTGGTACGAAATAAAGGTGGGGCTAAAAATACTCCGGAATAAATTAAAGTATTGGCATCTATGAGAACAAGTTAGTCAGGAGCATGTGCTCTGTTATTAAATGTATTTGTCACATTCCCTCACAGGATCGTTGTAGTCCTACTTTTCGGCTTTATGTAAGTAACCGCGTATGCTAAATCTATGGGAATGCCAAGCTTGTATTTAAGCAGCTTTGGTGCCAACGATAAGTCTTTAACAAGAAAAACAAATACTTTAAGATGTATATTTTAAATTATTCATCGTTTTAACAGCAACCTGAAATCCCCGACAATGTTAAAAAACAAGAAATAAATGAAGTTATTCGTCTAAGTTACAAAAGAAAAACTTCGTGGATAGTCTTTGCAATTTTTAATTAAAACTTGAGGCTAATTACCGCCCCAAAAACGTTGAAGAGTCACGATTTTATTATTGAAATTCCCCTTTAAATTTCAGCGTTTGATACACAGAAGTTCAAACGCGTTTTTCAATAGGTACAGAATGACACTCGTAGTTTGAATGCGGGGAGCATATTATCATGTCAAAATCAGTAGTAGTTTCGCTAAATAATTTCACTGGTGTTAGGTTCATAGAATAATTGGAAAGACAAAATTTTTAAAATTGATTTTTATTTGATGGGAAATTAGTGTGAATATTGTAATGAGATTTTTTGAAAACAACGCTAGAAAAAAGCTGAAGTCTATTGTAAGCACATGACTGAAGAAATATTTTATAATTTTAATTTTTCGTTGATTAACGAGGAAACAAGAAAACGGCCCAGAAAAAAAATCATCCAGACCCGGCCCGGTCCGAGTATACACAAAAAAATTGAGCCATAGCTCGGCCTGGCCCATGCCCGAGAATAATTTGAAAAATTCGGCCCGTAAGTCCGGTTCGAGCCGTAAGTCCTGCCCGTGCAGACTTCTAGGGTAGAGATTATTTTATATATAAAAAAAAAAATGGTAATAATAAATTTGAAAATTTCTCATCTTTGAGAGCGTCCTGAAAAAAGGGCGGAGAGTGCGACCCCTGGGTGGTTGGCAAGTATGAAAAATGTCAGCAAGTATAATGCTGATTCAAGATAGGCAAAAGTTACTTTAATACTTGATATAGTTCATAAACTTAACTAAAAAAAATAGTTTGAATAAAAAATTGCTACAATCTGAATAAAAAATATCACAATAGCTGATTGAATTTTATATTAGATTTCTTCTATAGTCAACTCATTTCACTCACAGCTTGAATTTGTCAATGATATTTTCGTTTGTCAAAATATAATGTATGATGACAAAATAGTCTCATATTTTTTGTACAGAAAATCTGAAAAATATTTTGGCAGCATGCTTATTTCACACGAACTATTTCGAAACTTTTCCCTTGAAATGAGATTTCTTTATATGAAAAGTGCAAAAGAACTTTGAGATATATTTCAGGATATAAGTTTTGAATATTCTAAAACTGCGAATAATCTTTTTTGACGTCAAAAGAATCTTTTTCCCGAAAATAACTTCCTCTTCGGTTATGGAAATCACATAAATAAACGATATTTAACAAAGTGCTATAAATTCATCTTCGGAAATCTTTTTAGATTCCTCGAAACAAATTTACGTTCAGAGTTTATATTGTTTTTACAACGTTTTTATTTACATTTAAACTTATATTTCTTTTAAATTTTAAATCTTTTTCAAAATCGGAGAAATGGTATCACTTTCGAAATGGCATTTACAATAATTTTTAATAAGTTTTCGGAAAGAAAAACATCCAAAATTGTTACACGCGTAAAAAGACAATATTGCGATATTGTAATAGTGTAGTTTTTTTTTTTTTTTTTTTTTTTTTTTTTTTTTAAGTTTAATTCAGCTTTCTTGATGGTGGATGATTTGAATTGTTGATGAACTAGTTTTAATTCCTTTTTAAACATACTAAATAGTCTTTTAATGAAATGTAATGTACAAAATCTGAATTAGTCTGTAAAATTTTGCGGTAGTTTCACGTTTCACATATCGTGGAAGCCAAAATGACTTAAAAAATGTGTGTATCTGTCTGCAACACTATTTCTGTCAGGGTATCACGTGAGAACGACAGGACGGAATTCAACGATACTTGGCAAGAATTTAGGTTTGTACCAAACTTAAAATTATATCTACCAACTTTTGCGAATTTCTCCCAGATTCTCCTCCCCAGGGTGTGCAGGAGACAAAAATACGTTTATAAGCATAACTCGGCTCCAAGTTACTTCATGGTGAAGAAATTGCACATGAGAAAACTAGACTTGAGTACAAAAAAATCATTTTCTGCGAGTTTGAAAAATTCGATATTTAAGGTGAGGAAAGGAAAATCGATGATTTTCGAGGGAAATTTCCCTAATTCCCGATTCTTGAGGAAAAAAACTCATTTTTGTTTTTTTTGTGATTTTCGATTTTAGAAGGGCGTCACGAGGGAGCAAATTCGAGAAACCTCCCCCCACCCCCCTTTCTATTTAACGCAAATTTTGTCATGGAAAATCTATGGGAGCTGCGGTCACGAATTGTCGTGCGTGGATTGTTGTATTCCACACCTAAAGTAACAGGATTTCCTCATTTTGTCATAAAGGGGGGGGGGGTAACGGGGAAAAACCTTTGTAAGTGTAACTAGGCTCCAAACTACTTCACGGTGAAGAAATTACAAATGGAGAAACTAGACTTGGAAAAAAAAAAAAAAATCAGATTTTTGTCTGTAAAAGGATGCAACTGCATAACTCTGTTCCAAATTATTTCAGGAAGGCAATATTTCGATGTTTCGTTTGATTATGTGCAGCGTTGTCAGATCTGGCGGATATTTTATTCAATAATCACCAATAATTTTGATAGAATGTTACTTTTTGAAGAGATTAGGAAACACTACCATTAAAAATTATTGGTGACTATTGAATAAAAAATCCGCCAGGTATGGCAACACTGGTTATTTATATGCAGCACTATAAAAGGATTTTGCGAAATTATCCCCCTTAGGACGGGCGGGGCAAAAAAGCAAGTTAACTTTAACTTAGAGTTCGACTGATTTTTTTTTTTTTTTTTTTTTTTTTTTTTTTTGAGATTTTTTAAATAATAATATGGTACTTTGAGCATTTATTTAAATATAATGACCAGTGAAGCGAACAAATCCTGCTAGTATTTGATATCAGGCCTCGCAGCGTTACTAAAATTTTGGGAATCATTTTGCTACATTGTCACCACTATTTTAAAAGAACACTTATGTACCTAACATTTTAACATTAATACAGGGTGGTCCGAAAAACATGATAGAAAGTAAGCAGTCATTGTGGAAAAAAGACAAAATGCAAGAACATGAAACATATTTTATTGAATAAAGATATGAATGACATTTAATATACAAGATGCTTAAAATGTCTACAGTCCCCGACTATAGTGTTATAAAGCCGGTTCCGAAACTCTGACATAATGCGCTGGAGTGTGTCGTAATCAAGTGTATCAATCTCACTTCTGATAGCCAATTTTAGGTCCTCCAGTGAATCAGGGCTATTCCTATAGATTCTAACCTTGATGTAACCCCATAAGAATAAGTCGCACGGATTTGGGTTCGGACTGTATGGGGTCCACTCTATTCCGTGCCCCGTGAATTTCTCTGCATCCAATGCAATCAAACGCTCACCAAACGTCGTTTCACGAAGACGCCAGAAGTTTTTTGGGGACGAGCCCCTTCTGGCTTGAACCAGTACCGGCGTGTCCTGTTGAGATGGCCCGCATCAGGGCCAAAGTGACGCTCTAGCAACTCTCGATACTTCACTCCTGTGACCACACCATCAATAAATACCGGACCAATTATCTGCTTCGGCGATATAGCACACCACACCATGACCCTTTGGGGATGCAGTGAAGAGATGGCGCTGAGATGAGGATTTTCCTTACCTCAGTGGCGCCAGTTTTGTATGTTCACGAAACCATTCAACTGAAAATGGGTCTCATCACTGAACCAGATCTTGTATTCACTGATGGAACCATTTTTAAGTTCCTCGATTATGTGGTTTGCGAAATCTCTCCGCTGCACAGTATCCCCCCCCCTTTAGCGGCTGTCACATTTGGATCTTGTATGGACACAATCTTACTGCTTTCATTAGCCTTTGTAATGATGGTTTGGTTATGCTTAATTGTTGGGCCGCCTGTCGAGTGGAAGTGGTTGGCTGATCCTCAAAGTATGCGCGTGCAGGCTCCCTGATGTCGTCAGTAACAACTGCTGATTTTCATCCCGACGCCTTTCTTTTTGCATCCTAAACACTCCCTGTAGATTCATATCTGTCCATCAACCTGTAGACAATGAAAATCAGTGGGAGATTAGGACCATTACATTAGTCATCTGATTGCTTGAAAATCACTGCGACTTTAGAGTGCTATAACTTACTTCGCGATTATCTCTTCACTAAGCGTCCTTTTCTTTTTGAACTCTGAACGACACGGCCGGTGAACGGGGACATTACATCGGCTATTCTCATAAATTTTTCCTACGATATATAAACGATCTTAAAAGGTTTGTGATTCTATATTGCTTATTCTTTATTTCCGGTAATTAAGCATTCAACTGAAATGTCACAATATGTGCTATTATAATACGGAAGAATTATATATGCATCAATACATTTGAAATCAGAAACTTAAAATATTTTCTATCATGTTTTTCGGACCACCCTGTACCTTCAAGAAAAAAGTTTTTAACGATAGTGGTGCCAGTATAATAAAACATGAGTAAAATTTTAGAAACGCTGCGAGGCCTGGGTATACATAATAGTCGACTAATCTTGGTAGTAATTAAGCATCCGTTGCAATTAAAATTTACTGGTGGGTATTGAATAAAAAAGTCCCTAAATTTAGCAACACTAATCAGAAAGCCTCTAGATATTTTTTTCAGCATTTTTGCAGGCTACTTTTCCTACTTTTTCAAATATTTCAGGTTTTATACATGTAAAAATAAAAATTTATAAAAATTACATAGCTGTGTTTGGGATATTTAATATTAATGCTAAATAAAAATCGCAATGAGTTTTAAAAAATTACATCATTTTCATATTACAATTAGTTAATAAAAATCAATTTAACATTAATACTCTGACTGTTCAATTTCTTTAACGATATCACTTCAAAAATTGCATGATTTTTTTTTTTTAAATTACGTATTAAAAATTTACATGTAAAATATTATGTTGAAGTATGTAACATATTTTTGTAATAAAGATTTTTAACCCTTTATCTAAAGATGGCAGTTTTATGTCCCATTAAGCTGTCTCATTAGTGCGTTTTAGCCCATAAAATCGTATATTTGGAAACGATGTCAAAGATACTCATAAGAATACAAAGTACATACTTTACATTAAGTTCTCGTTATGTCACTGAATGCTACATGAATCCGTGATTGTTAAAAAAAAAAAGGGGGTTTATAGCGGGCTTTCGCTGTTTCGGCTGTCATTTTTCATTATGTTCTATTCATTATGTGTTATAATTATTTAATGACTAAAATCACTTTCAGAATCCAATATCTCATAATAAACATAAGTTCTGTCATTCTCTGAACGTTTCCTACAAGTTATATGTCATAAAAATACACAAAGAGTAAGAGTAGGAAAACTGATCGGCGAGCAAGTTGAGGAAATGTAACGGACAGCAATCTTTATTTGTCGATAAAACTTGATTTAACGATTTATGACAAGCATTTACTAACAATCATCAAAATAAAATATAAAAATAAGAATAAAAACTAAAACTAAAAATTGAAAACAAATAAGTAACCAGACAGACAAACCGAAGTCATAAATGTTGGAAAGTATTATAAAAATACGTTTTTAATTATGCTAATAGTAAAGAAAAGAAGCACACGAGAAAAAATGTTACAATAAAACACCTTTAAAAATCATTTCAAATTATTATTTATTACTAAAAAATGACGATTGATATCATGCATTTCTATTATAAGTTTTTCTCACAGAAGAAGAAATCTGAAAACAAATCCAGGGATCGAAGGAGTCTTTGTTTTGAAAACGACTTTTTTTTAAAATTTTATTATATAATAATCGTTTGCAGTATTTTTGTTGGATTGGATATTAAGAAGGTAAGCTTTATATATGTAGTGGCATTCAAAAAAGAGGGTTCTCTATTTCTCGAAATTTTTCCGTTGATTTTTTTAAAAGGCAACAATTTAAAAAGGAAGAAATGTATTTCTCTAAAATTTGTCAGGAATTTAGGAAAGCTAACATTTTAATTTAATCCGAAGCTTTGTTATTACCCGCCCTTTTTTTCACACTATTTTATTTATAATGAAGTTTTCTCCAATATGTAATTGCGATCAAATAAGAAGAAAAGTTGTGTAAAAAAAAAAAAGGCGGGGAGTAACAATGCTTTGGAATAAATTAAAATGTTGGCATGCCTGAAATTTTTTGCGAACATTTTCGTAACTTTTTCGTGATTCCTAATATGAAATTAATATATTTTCTACAAGCACATTTAATACACAGAAATGAAAGAGTTCCTTTTTTTATTTTGCTATTAGGTTGATTCATAAATAATTTCCGATGCAGTTAAAATAGAATACACACCAATAACGTTATACAACGAATATGATAAAGTATATTAGGTATTATTTCTTGCAGAAGAATAAGCCCCTCCCATATTTATAATGTTACATCTTTGACGGTGGAGTCTTAACACTTTCGCGACCGCATGTTTTTTTTTTTTTTTTTTTTTTTTTTTTTTGACAGTAAGCTCCACCTGTGGGAGTTAATTTTTTATATTGCATTATTTTAAATCAATGTTTTCTGCAGTAATATTTATAATATAAATGAATATACATTACAATTATACTCTTTCTAATCAAAGTATTTGTATCCATAATGCATTGATTAAAAAAATGTGAATATATGGTATATTGTTGAGAAATAATGTAACCTGAAGAAACGCCCACTGGCGGAGTTACAGTTTTTCAAATGACGTGAATTCACGTCAGCGGTCGAAAAAGTGTTAAATAACTTCCTTTGTTTTTAGTACGCTTTTATTTTTCTTTTATTTAGTTACAAAATTATATCAATTTATTATGTATTCTCCATTATTATGTATGACGTTCTCCCATCTTTTTGGCAGCTCATATATACCTTCCTTGTAAAATGTGCTTCGTTTCGATTGGAAGAAATTTTCGACAGCCTATCTGACATGTTCTCCAGATTTGAATGTTTTTCCTTTCAAAAAGTTTTATAAGGTACAGAAAAGGTGAAAATCTGTCGGGGCAAGGTCCGGGGAGTAAGGTGGGTTCGGTAAAATAGACCATCCGAGCTCTGGAATTTTTTTCTTGAGGAACCCATGCTGTATGTGGTCTTGCATTATCATGTAAAATAATGACGTTTTTGCTATTCGCGAGTGTAGGACGCTTTTCATGAAGATTCTCTTTCGCTCTTTGCAGTTGCTGAACATATATGTGTGCAGCAATTGTTAAATTTGACTTTAATAACTCATGATGGATTAGTCCTCGACAATCCCACCATACACACAATAAAATCTTTTTTCCATGTATGTCAGCTTTCGAATCTGGTAAGGGTTTTTGTTTTTTATCACGCCACTGCCTTTTATAGATGATATTCTCATAAGTAATCTATTTTTCATCGCCAGCTATTATCCTATCTAAAAAAGGCTCGTTTTTTTCTCGTGAGATCAGACTTGTAGCGATAGACAGGCGATCTTCTTTATTCTGTTCACTGAGATTGTGTGGTGCCCATACTCTTAATTTGCTGACTTTCCCTAATTTCTTCAGGTGGTGTAAAATAGTTGATTGTGGTGCATTCAACCTTTCTGCTATGTCTCTAGTTGTTTGGCGTAGATTTTGTTCCAATATAGCCTTTACAATGTTGTTATCAAATTCGGAAGGACGTTCTGTTCTCATTTCGTCCTTTAAAGTCGTATTTCCTGAGCGGAATTTTGCAAACCAATATCTAACTGTCCGATCAGTTATTAGTCCTTCGCCGTATACACTGCATATTTTTTCAGCTGTCGCTTTAGCATTATTGCCTTGTCTGAATTCCCAAAGCATCACATGACGAATATGCACTTTTTTATTCTCCATTTTAGGAGTTTGGAGTAACAGTTTAACCAAATTTACACCAGACAAAACGATTGTTAGAGGAATAATTGAACCACAGATTATGCACTAAGACAGATGGCACACGCCCAATGAAATCAGACCAATGTACCAAGTACAGTAATGCCAATGACGGCTGAAAGCTAATGTTTCCAAATATTTGCATAATTCCAATAAAATAAAAGGTGATCGTTATTCTGGTTGGTTAAAAACGAACATAATATGCAAAATTCCACACTTTCGAAGAATTTTATTAATATTTTCAGTATGCATGCTTTGAACATTCGTTCAATGCAAGTAGCACCCAAACACACTACATGATGAATGGAGGGGGAGGAGCCTATCTTTGAAGCCTTATATTCATTGTATAATATTTCTGGTGTAAATTTTAACTAAACTGCAACGGAAATTACTTATGAATCAACCTAATATTTTTAAACGATTACCCATCTAATCACAAAAAATTGCTGTCAAAATATTATCTTTCTGTATGGAAACAATGGTAGTAGAAAAAGTGTAACTCTCACTTTTCCGAATACTTAAATTGAGTTTTTTTAAGTATACAGAATGAGATTTCAGAATTTAAATTGTTGCATTCATTTAAATTACATTCTAAAAGATTATGATGAAAGAATATAGTCAATATTATCTACCTATAACTTATTATTGCTGATAAAACATATTTTTATCTAAGATATGTTCTACTAACACTTTAAAAATAAACTTAAAATAACTTAACAAAAGAACTGTTACATTGACATCCGCCTTGAAAAAAAAAAAGAATTAAGAATTTAAGCAAGTAATTTATGTGACTCTAGACTTTTTACAGAATAGTTGAAAATATTACAGTACAGTGGCTTTAAAAAAAGTAATGAATCAAAGGCATATCTCTTCATCGTAAGAGTAGAAAGCAAAAGGCTATGAAGACTGAAGTAACGAAGCTATTCCAACTCTATTTCATTCCGGTCACATCTTCGCTTGAAACAAGCCACTTGCATTTACGGCTGTCTGCCAAATCCCCTCCCAAAATATCCTTTGTCTCCTGCATCCCAAGAGATGTTCTTTGAAATAAGATAGTTGTTTCTTGAAATCGATCAGTTTTCTTCTCACAGATTTTACTGGAAAGAAAGGAGGTAGAATCCAAAATACCTCTTTTACATAAAATAAAATTACATGTAATGAAACAGAAGAATAAAGCAAGCAAAGTTCTGGAAAGGCAAGTTAATTTCAAATTTGGTTTTGCTTTAAAATATTCTTCATATAGATAATATACATGATGGTAAACTTTTAGATCATGGTATATTATGCAGATGACAGGAAGTTTTGTATATTTAAAAAAAATTTCTGTGACTTTTCTATATTTGCATCATGTAAATGCTTAGTATATTTGCAACATTTATGTATATTGCTTTGTTAGTAATTTGTATAAGTTTTTGGACGTATAAAGCAATGCGGATTAATCAGTTGAGAGAATGTAAAATTTATGTAAGTAAAGGTTTATGATAATTTTTGTTGTTGTTTTTATTTTGTAAATTATTTAACATTTTTTTTTAAATATTTACTACAATAAATAATACCTTAAAATAACATGGAATGATGCGTGTATGCACATGACTTTTGTTTATATGCTTTCATTATTTTTATAAATAATATTATAAAAGTGTTTGTTATTTTATTTACAATCGAAAAAAATAAGGAAAGGTGTTTCTTTGCTTTAGAAATACAAATAAAGTTTAAAAGTGTAAAAATTATCTTTAAGATTCTATGAATTACATAATCCTACTGCTCATATAAGTTCATAATAAATGAACAATAAATATTGCGTATAGGCTCATTTGGTTTTCATGCGTAAAACTACAAAGCCAGTGAAATAATAATTCATTAACAAATATGAACATCAGGACAGTACAAAAATTTAATAAACACAGAACATTATATTGATCTGAAATACATAAAATTTAATTAACGTGTCAATGTCAAGATAAAAAAAAAAAGGCGTTATTTTTTATGACTTAAAGTATTACGCTTAATAATTATGCATTAAACAAGAGATTAATATTGATTAGATTGATAAAAAACATAATATCAGTTAACTCTGTCCACAAATCTTTGCTTTGATTAAACGTTAATCGAAATAAAAGAAAATAAATCTACGACAAATAAGAAAGCAGAGTAAGTATAGACATAAAGATATTTAAAATTTTACCTTTTATTTATTGGTAAATTAATTGTTTTTACTTAATCTATGCTTTTTAAGAAATCCGTTATAAAATTTAATGTTAATATATTTTTGATAATACGGGGCTAAATTTTATTTTGAATTCCTAATTTTTTAATAGTTGGATAATATATTTTTAAATTATCCATATACATACTTGCCAACCATCTCATTATGAACCGTACAATTTTTAGTACCCGCCTTTTTTTTCACACCAATAATTTTTTAGAGTAATTTTAATCTTATTTTATCATACCAACATTTGGAGAAATTTACTTTAAAAATATATTGGTGTCGGAAAAGGGGCATGTTTTCAGGGGGCGTTAAAAATTGTACGGTTATTAATGAGATGGTTGGCAAGTATGCATATACATACTTGCCAACCATCTCATTAACACTTTCGCGACCGCGCTGAGGCAGGGTTCCCACAGCCACGCCTTTTTTCAAGGACTCTACCACCAGAATAACCTTAAGATAAATTTATTCTTAAATGTTTAGTGCACATTTAAGATGAAATTTATTTTTAGATAATAATGGTGGAAGAGTCCTTGAAAAAAAATCGGGCCGTGGGAATCTTGTGACGTAGATTCACGCCATTTGAAAATCTCTAACTCCACCAGTGAGCGTTTCTTTCGCAGTTCATAGGTTATTTATTTCTTAAAAATGTACCTAATATTCATATTTGTACTCTCAATATACTATGGATATAAATGCTTTGATTAGAAAGAGTATAACTATAATGTATATCCATTTGTAATATAAATGTGAATACAGAAAATTGTGTTCTGAAATATTGTAACTGGGAAAAATAACGCTCACTGGCGGAACTTACTGTAAAAAAGACAAAAACATGCGGTCGCGAGTATTTATATAAACGTAACATTGTTACGCCCCTTTAAAATACTTCTCTTTTCTCACACCACTTTATTTTTAGAGTAAATTTCTCCAAATGTAATTACGATTAAATAAGAATAAAATTACTCTAAAAAAAGACTGGTGTGAAAAAAAAGGCGGATACTAAAAATGTTACGATTCATAATGAGATGGTTAGCAAGTAGACATATTAAAAATAATAATAATTTTTTAATACTCAGCAGAGTGTTTAAGTATTTAATTTGAGGGTTTTAATATTTATTTATTCATATATTTGTGATAACGTTAATAAAGTTAGTTATAGTCTACGCATACTTGTCAACATTCTAATTAGCATTCCGCAGTACCATTATCCCCGCCTTTTTTTTTTTTTTTTTTTTTTTTTTCACACCAGTATTTTTTTAGAGTATTTTTTCTTATTATTTAATCGTAATTACACCTGAAGAATTACTCTTCAAATTTATTAGTGTGAAAAAAAAGGCGGGGCTAACGATACAACAGAATATTAATTAGGATATCGGTAGGTATGATTCTACCTATCTAGTTTTCTTTCTTTCTTTTTTGTCGTTAATTTTGTGCTCATATGGTTAATTTATATAAAGCAGGGTTGAAGGAGTTCCACCTTTTCTGCCACCAGTATTTCTATACCGAAATTTTGCCACACTTTTATTTTTGTGATTCTTTTTTAGGTTAAAAAGTTTTGTAAAAAAATACTGGTTGCAAGGAAAAAAAAAAAAAAAAAAAAAAACAGAACTCTTTCATCCCTGATAAAAGGAATTCTTTTACATTTGGGATAAAATGATAAAAAGCTAGCGAAAGCAGCATAAATAGGGGAGAGTCGGGAGGGATGGGACACCTAAAATTATTCTTGAAATAAACATTAATTTTAATTTTTGACACTTCCACCAGGTGAAGTAACTACAGCCCCATATTTGTTGCTATGTATCATTTTAGTTAGAGAAATCTGGAAGTTTATGTAAAAAAAAAAAAAAAATAAAAACTATTTTACAACACAAAATGTAAACAATTGCTTAACTTTCAAGGCAAGTTTTCAACGTCACTCACTGATGTTAGCATAATTACTTTTCATATTTTATATACCTAATAATATAACTTTTATGAATTAGTAGCTAAATTAAGCCTAAAAGTAGCATGTGTCTAATAATAAATTATTTTTTGAAAAACAATGAAAAGGAAAGGATGGGACATGTAAGAAAAGGAAGGAGAATGAAGATTCTGATACTCCTTAAACAGAAAATATCAAGAGGCAAGTGAATTAATATATGGAAGAAAAAATACACGAAACAAATTCAAAATCATGGAAAATATTTGGTGTGGCACTCACACGACTTTTGTTTACCCTTTTAACTTTTAAAAATACTTTATTTATCATAAATGTATGAGGAATTAATTTTCATTCCTGAGAAGTTTTCCTGGACGTGGTAAAATATACAAAAGAAATTAATTCACCGATTACAGTTAGGATTTCTTGGTAATATTTGTTCTTGAGATATGCTGATAACGCACACAGACTAGTCACTAAAAATCTTATTAATATTCCGGGAACCGCAAAACATGTAAATATAACAAAAACTTAATTTAAAATATTTGAACTAAAAAACAGTACTTTCTCTACTAGAAGTAAAGAAAAAAAAAAAAAAAAAAAAAAAGATGAACTGATTGAGCATTTGAAAATTTTTATTTAAGTGGTACATGATGCTCTAATGTGGGATAAAATACATGATATTAGTAATTCATTAACCTTACATACATCGTGTCCCACTGTTTTTGTCATTTTTCATAGTATGTCTGTGTATTATGTAAACTGCTGTTGTTTGTAAAAAATGCAACACCAAGAAGGAATGCGAATATCATAATGATATTTACTGGGCTCATACATTATAGTAAGAAGAACAATTGATTAAAATTTCAGGAAATTTAGAGTAATATGTACTGAGAAAACAGTACATAAAGCAGTAACCTCTGTGAGCAATAACTCCACTTATCTGCCTAGGCATTGAATCAAACAGCAATTGGATGACATGTACGGGTAAAGCACTTCATGAAGTTTAAACACGATGCCATAATTCATCGATCGTAGTTACTGGTGAATGGTGGGGGCCAGTCGCTTTTCAACGATTAAACAGTGATTTTTCATTGGTGCAAGATCAGGAGAACGCACTGGCCAGAGCAACAGTCGAACATATCCTGCATCAAGGATGATCCGGACAATATTTACAACTTGCGGTCGTGCATTGTCCTGCTTAAGTATTGCGTTTCGTAGGCCTTGAATTTAGGGCACAGCGAAGGGTCTTAACTCGTCAGAAATGTAATGGCTGGTATTCAGAGTGGCGGGAATCAAAACAAGAGGTGATCGAGACGTGTATCCAATGGTACCACAAACCATCACTCCAGGTGGTGACCCAGTATGCAGCTACCAAAATTTTGATTACCCTCAAAACTGCATCACTGATACGGACACCTTTAATGTGTGATTAATGACGAACCTGGACGCAGGGAGGGCATGAAGTCGCCTTTCAGACAAATTACAATCCTGTTTACACCATCAATATTGCCTTATCCGTATTTAACGGCATTGTCAATAATGCACAATGCCAGCTGGGATTCGACATTGTCACACTGTCCACCACATGCAGTGATGGTATGGGGTCCCATTGGATACACGTCTCGATTACTTCTTGTTCGCATTCCAGGCACTCTGAAATGCGGTCATTAAATTTCTGGTGAGTTAACGCCCGCACCTCCTCTCTATATTCAAGGCCCCCGAAGCGCCACATTTAAGCAGGATAATGCACGACCGCAAGTTGTCAGTATAGTCCGGACCTTCCTTAATACATAATGTATTCAACCGTTGCTCTGGTCAGCGCATTCTCCTGATCTCGCACCAATGAAAATGACTGTTTAATCGTTTAAAAGCGACTGCCCCCCCCACTCACCAGTAACTACGATCGATGAATTGTGGCATCGTGTTGAAGCTTCATGAAGTGCTTTACCCGTACATGTCATCCAATCGCCGTTTGATTCAATGACTAGACAGATAAGTGCTGTTATTGCTCACAGAGGTCGCTGCTTTATGTACTGTTTTCTCAGTACATGTTACTCCAAATTTTTTGAAATTTTAATCAATTGTTCTTCTTACTATAATGAATGTGCCCAATAAATATCATTATGATATTCTCATTCCTTTTTAGTGTTGCATTTTTTACAAACAGCAGTGTATTTATTTTAACTTTATAAACATGCCCCATCTCTCCCTCATATAAGGGAGGGATGGGACATTTTTATGACTATGTTAATTGGCTTATAAAATTAATTAATATATATAATGACCCTCATCTGTCATGAACGAATCCGGTTAGTACCGCTTCAAAACAGAAACTTTTGGCAGCCATTTTTTTTCCGTTTGTTTAATTCAACTTAGGAAACATACATATCATTTTCATACATGTTTTGTATCGCACATATTCTTATTTATTTCCTATAAAACATTGAAAAACTATTCAATTGGAATGTTTAAATGTCTAAATTAAATATAACAGATCACTGGCTATTATAAACATGAACCTATAAATAGAATTATGTAACTTCATGATTATAAACAATGCAATACCAAATAAAAACAAACCAAAACTGTTGCAATTCAGAAAATAAAAATTCCAAATGGACAACTTTTTAATTCCGAATGAACGACTCTTTGACTGTTTCATTAAAAAAAACGCTTAAAATATTTCTAAAACATATTAAAGCCTTAAAAATCTTAAAATATTTGTAAAAACGCATTAAAGCCTTTAAATATTTTTTATCAAACTTCATTGTTTGATTACATTTTAAGGTATGATTGGCGTCGAGTTTAGAACGTAAATGCCGCCAGTTGATTTTAGTTTTGAAATTAGTGCAAAATGATAGTTGGGATAGAATGTTTGGTTGGGAAAGTAAAAGTCACCAGTTGAAACGAGTATTGAAAGTAGAGTAGTCTAAGGTGATAATCGAGTCAAGGTAAAATGTTCGGTTGAGAATGAGAAAGTCCCTAGCTGGATCCTGGATATTTTGGCGATGTTGTGGGTGAGATAGCTGGTTGGAGGTATCGGGTAGAGGTGAATTTGGGTTAGCATGGAGTGTCTGTAGTTATTGGATAGTTAGTTAGAAAATTTGAAAACAGGATCTACGATAGTCTTAAAAAAGAGTATTTTGGTAAAATGAAGTGAATCGTTTTTTCTTATTATGAGGACTTTAAATACGCAAACGAAGTGATGACGTCACTTGCCGTTCGTGGATACAAGAAAAATATTTCCTATGTTAAACGTCCAATGGATTTTTCGTAAAAAATTATTAAAAATCGAGGGAAATTATTTCCCGATTTTAATCCCCATATTTAGGTTTAGATATGTATTAGTTATCATGTGCATGCGTTAGATTAAGTGGTTTTTGTTCTAAAATTGATAAAATTTGAATTTTTAATTTCAAAACTCTAGATTAAAAAAAAAAGAAAAAAAAAAAACTTTCATATTCCATTGAAAATATAAACATTTCATTTCAAAGGATGATATTTACACAATAAATATCCAAATAATACACTAATTAAAAGGAAAATGATAAATATTCTATCATAATTTGAAGTGAAATTTGTTTTCAAATGTCTACATAAAGTATCTGATATAAGATACAAATATGTTGCAGCGGAATAGATTTGATATCGGTCATCCTTGGCAGAAAAAAAAAAAAAAATATATATATACATATATCGCCAAATTATCTGGCGAATATAATTTAATTCCTTTCAAAAATCATAGTTATTTTAAAAACTTATATTAAGAGAGTAATGAATAATATGAAACAATATTTCGTACAATACATATTACGAAAATATACATCTGACATGTATATTTTAGTAGTACGTTTTTGATCGCCAAATACAAAAACGTGAAGGACAACAGAGTTTTGAAATTTAAAATTAAAATTTTGTCAATTTGACAGCAAAATAACTCAATCTAACACATGCACATGATAACTAATACATATACACTAAGCGACAAAAAAAAAAGCCGCACTGCAGAAAAAATGAATTATACATTTTTTATTTGTAATAACTTTAAAATTAATGTTTGAAACAAATAAAACTGTCTTGTTTGCATATTACCAATGTGGTGAAATGATGCCTATGTACATTTTCGATTTAATAATTTGCCTTATTGCACTTTAGGAAGTACTTTTTAAAAATCTGCATAAAACTTTCTTTTTGAACATAATGCAATAACCATACACTTCGCATTTTATTATGATTTATTATATGAAATAAACAAGTTATATTTTAATATATGAAATAAAACTATTTATTTGTTAGATCTAAGCAATTTTTTGTTAAAAACATGTATTCTGCATTGGGTTAATTCCACCTTTATATGGAATTACTGCTTTAATGCGCAATGGCATAGTTTTATACAGTGTTTTAATATAAATATCAGAAATTTCAATGTGCCAAATATCACAAATAATTTTTTCTAGTTCTGGCAGAGTTATAGGCTGCAAATTTCGATTCCTCTCCCCTCACCCCCACCTTTTTATAGACGAAACATTTTCGAGCGGATCGCGATTAGGACTATTTCCATGTCTGGTAAAGAAGAAATTCTATTATATCTTTTGTGGAATTTAACTTAAAGTGAAAAAAGGTATTATTACTTACAGAATTATAGGTTCTAATGGGAATGGATAGGAAATTTTGACAATTTGAAGTGAATAAACTTACCACAGATGCCGTGTAGTAATGTACAGTCACCCAAAAAAAAAACGCCACCCCCCCACCTAATTTCGCCGTAAATTATCGTAGAAACATTTGACTGGTACCGATCGATTTGTAATAACGTCTAGTTTATAACGGTATAGTTAAATTTTGCCTAAGGGGTCGTCTATATATTAAAACTGGCATTAACTTCATTTTTTTCAATGGCAACCCCTATTTTTGACTTCATATTCAGATTTCTGAGATCAAGGCGGTTCGAAAAATATACCTATTTATGTACCTTAAATCAATTTTAAATAGAGTTACACGTGAAAATGTATTAGGGGTCCGTCTATACATTTAGAAAATATAAATCACGATCTACCACCCTGGATACATTATTTATTAAGTTTCACACCGGAAAAAAATTTCAGAAATGTTAATTATAAAATAAAAAAAATGACTAATTCACAGAACTTTCTGAGTTAGTTTATGAATTAAAAGATTTTTATTGGTTTCTATTCATTAAACATCAGATAGTTCACTTCATACGAAGAAAATTAAATAGCTTGAATAGATATTAAAATATCTATCAAAAGAAAAAAAAATATATATATATGAATGGTTTTAAATTTGTTTGAAAATTCAAAATTATTTTAACTCAAGCTGCCGTATAATTGTCTGAAACGGCGGCACTCAACCTGGTTCCCATGGCCGTTTCACAGTGACAATGGGAGTTTGTTCTGATACTGCAGTACTTTCATTTTCTTTAATTGACTTTTTTAAAATATTAAAACAGATTTTTTTATTTTTATTTATTTATTTTTTTAATTAATTATTATTATTTTTTTTTTCCATGACATTATTAAAAACTTTTACATAAATCTCCACGATATTCTTTTGCTTTTATATTTTATAATGTGTAACAAATTAATATGTAAAATAATAAATCCTACTACTTAATGGGATGTTCTAAAATTCTACACTTTAACACAGATACCGAAGTGGACGTGGGTGTAGAAAGGCTGACTACCCTTAATCTAAATCTTCACTTGAAAAGGTCAAAATGTTACATAACTCTTTTTTTTTTTTTTTTAAGGAAAAAAGAAGAAGATAAGGAGGAGAAAGAAAGATCAAAACGAATATAAAGCATATTAAACGTTAATACCCTTTAAACACTGGGAAAAGGCGGGGTTTTGTATTGTGTGTCATTTGGGAGCTGTAGAGTGCCAGAAAATTACTTTATGTAATAAATCTTTTCATTTAAAGGGTATTTAAAGCAGCATTATATTTAATACATAGACTATTCAGAAAAAAAATACCATTCATCTGGTTCATGAAAAATAAAGAACTTTTTCTGGCATTGCTCTATGTATATACATTCTTGTCAACCTATCCCGGAAGATTACTGGTCCCGCCCCTTTCCGTACATTTTTTTCACATCAGTCTTTCTAGAGCCGTGTCAGCCATCGGTGGCTGCCACTGATCTTTCCATTTAGGCTAAGTCAGTCGGCAGTGTAAAATATGATATAAAACTACAGAACTTACATAGTTTTAAGTAATTACTGACAATTTATTTAAAATTTACTTCATGTTTTTTTTTTTTTTTTTTTTTTTTTTTAATAGGATTTTTATAGGATTATATCGTTAAGGCCTAATGGGGTTTATTGAAACTCGATAAACATAACACGCTTCTAAGCAGCACGTGTGGCCTGAATGGGATTTCCATAAGAATTCGCGTGGCGCTCAATGAGTTAATCGTAAATGTATTTGAAATTAATTACTCTAAAAATTAAATTGTGTACACACAGGGGCGGGAACTAACAATGTTACGGGTTAGGTTGGCAAGTATGCATATATATTTTGCTTGATTTATAAAAATTTATAACACATTTTCTTCCTTTTTTTTTAGTATTTTGTGTTTATATCTCTCATTAAAAATAAATACAATATTCATATATAAACATTTCCATACAGTAATGTATATAAACATATTGATTAAAGAAGATTTGTTGATATTATATAATTATTCTTCTATCTGTATAGTATATTAACACAAATATATTTTGTAAATTTCGCAGCATCGAAAAACAGCAACATAGCTTCCATATCAAGGCTTAATGTAAATAGCCACGCCTTTTCACAAATTTTCTAAAACTTTATAATATAAAGCAAAATAATTTTGCATATTTGTAATTAAATCATTTAAGTTTTGTCTTCAATAATCGATGTAGTAAATACCATTGTGATTTATGCATACCAGCGTCACATATAGAGTCAAATAGGAATATGCAAATTTGTCTTTTTTTTTAAATAGTGTTTCAGCGAATCAGAGGCTTCTTTTCTTTTGAAATTCTTTCACAATCCCTCGCGTACATTGTGATAACTTTACAAAAATATGCCAATTTGTATAATAAACATCGAAATATTGCTTAGGAAACAATAAAAATAACATAAAGGTAAATTAAAATAGTTTTCCGTCAAATTATATACAAACATTTACTTATAGAGGATACAGATTATAACAAGTGACGGCCCCCTAACAGGAATAAAAAGTGAAATATCACTGTAACTCAAAAAATAATGTTAGGAACGAGCTGTAAATTTGGAAACCTATGTTTTTGATGATGCCCGTTCTATTCGTGCAAAAATTAACATAGGTCATAATTCATAATTTTTTCAAATATGAATTTATTAATAATTTTCATAATTCAAAAAATGCTTTTTTAGCAAAAATTTGCATGGAATATGTTTGGGTTACTTCATTCTAACGAATAAAAAAAACAGAATTTAAATATCATAATTATTTCGGAAGATATGATTTAATGTTTGTCACATTCATTTAACATTAGCACCCCCAAACTTTGACAGCTTATAACTCTATGAAAAATTGAGCGAAATATATAAACTATACCATTTTCCGTGATGATTTGATCCAAATAATTCAAATAAATTATAAAAAATGGGGGTTACCATTGAAAAAAATGAAGTTGATGTCAGTTTTAATATGTAGACGACCCCCTAAGTAAAATCTAACTATAACATTATAAACTAGACGTTATTACAAACTGATTGGTACCAGTCGCATGTTTCTACGATAGTTTACGGCAAAATTAGGTGGGGGGGGTGGCGTTTTTTTTTTGGGTGACTGTACATTTTCATCGTGAAATGCTGATTAATGAAATGTCCAAGATACCTCCAAAATAGTCGGTCAGGCACCACTTTTATGAAGATTGTGTTTTATTTCGAATTAATTGGAGCATAAAAATTTGCCCAACTGTTTGAAAAGTTATGCACCTCCGTACCATAATGTACGGAGAATGCGTCACTGTCTTAAAAGTGCGATTTTCATTAAGTCAGTCATATTTTCGTTGTCAGATCTGCTTGTTTTCTTTAGCTCGAAATAAATTAAACTAGACTCATCAAAGAGAACCAGTTTATCCCAATAATTAACTAATCATTTTTTTTTATTTTTTTAGCCATCTGAGGTCTTGCTTTCCTAATTCTATTCACTAAGAATGGAATTTTTTCAAATTTTCTCTCATTTAAACCTGCTTTGTTTAATAGTTGCTGTACTGTAGTTAGAGAAATTATGCTGCTAAACACTTTTTCTGAATCTCTTTATTGTTCTAAACGCAATACAAACCGATTTTATAAGCAATGGCTTTTTAACTTACGGTCATCTCGCTTGGATAAGCAACATAGCCGCCTAAAACCAAATTTCCAGTTTAAACGGCCAAAAAATTTTATATCTTGCTAAAAACCCTTTTATCAATATTTCGTTAACATTTAATTATTTTGTCATCTCACGTATTAAAATATTTTTTGATTTTCATTCAAAAAATAATACTTTTTGTGGCATCGTTAACTGCCTTTTTATTACCATTTTTGAAATAATTTCAAAAATTACAATTTTCCTGACAATTTCTTTTTTTTTTTTAACACTGGACTCGAAGCTAAAGTGTATGTGGATGATAACATAATAAAATCTGTTCGAAAATTTGCTTTTTAAACAATAAAACTGGCGGTTGTAGAAAGCGAAAAGGAAAATATCCAAGTGCGGCTTTTTTTTTTTTGTCGCTTAGTGTATATACCCAAATATGGGGATTAAAATCGGAAATTAATTATCCTCGAATTTAATAATTAAGAAAAAAATCCAATGGGCGATTAACATAGGAAATAATTTTCTTGCATCCACGGATGGTCAGTGACGTCACATTTCGCTTGCGTATAGAGCACTTAATAGAACACTGGGATGTGTTGTTGCTGTTGTGTTGTCGGGCCTATATTTTTTGTCAACCAGCAGTTTTTTTATTGTCATTCATATTTATTGATCGGGTAGAATTTTTGAAGTAAAAACTTCTTTAGGCGCGTTGAGCTCTTTTGGGTGAACAAAAATCATTGAATTCCCGTCATCGTCACCTGACGCTTTCCATTTGAAGTGAAAACTTTTGGGTGAACAAAAATCATTGAACTCACGTCACCGTCACCTGACGCTTTCCATCCTTGTATGATACAAATAATGTATCATACAATTAACTTGCTAATGTGACGTGTAAATAATTATATACTGTATATTGTTTTAAAATCTGGTGCGCCTCTACACGACTTCTCTCATCTGCGGACACTGTTTCTATTGCAGTTAGACCTCACAAAACCGTGAGAAAGGCCAAAGCCGCCATTTTTCTCACGTTTTTACAATCTGGTGCGGCTCTACACGACTTCTCTCATCTCCGGACACTGTCTCTTAAAGATTGCAGCCGGAAACGTTGCAGTTAGACCTCAGAAAACAGTGAGAAAGGCCAAGGCCGCCATTTTTCTCACGTTTTTACAATCTCATGCGGCTCTACACGACTTCTCTCATCTCCGGACACGGTCTCTATTGCAGTTAGACCTCACAAAACCATGAGAAAGGCCAAAGCCGACATTTTTCTCAAGTTTTTACAATCTGGTGCGGCTCTACACGACTTCTCTCATCTCCGGACACTGTCTCTTAAAGATTGCAGCCGGAAACGTTGCAGTTAGACCTCACAAAACAGTGAGAAAGGCCAAAGCCGCAATTTTTCTCACGTTTTTACAATCTGGTGCGGCTCTACACGACTTCTCTCATCTCCGGGCACTGTCTCTATTGCAGTTAGACCTCACAAAACCGTGAGAAAGCCCAAAGCTGCCATTTTTCTCACTTTTTACAATCTGGTGCGGCTCTACACGACTTCTCTCATCTCCGGACACTGTCTCTTAAAGATTGCAGCCGGAAACGTTGCAGTTAGACCTCACAAAACAGCGAGAAAGGCCAAAGCCGCCATTTTTCTCACGTTTTTACAATCTGGTGCGGCTCTACACGACATCTCTCATCTCCGGGCACTGTCTCTATTGCAGTTAGACCTCACAAAACCGTGAGAAAGCCCAAAGCTGCCATTTTCTCACTTTTTACAATCTGGTGCGGCTCTACACGACTTCTCTCATCTCCGGACACTGTCTCTTAAAGATTGCAGCCGGAAACGTTGCAGTTAGACCTCACAAAACAGTGAGAAAGGTCAAAGCCGCCATTTTTCTCACGTTTTTACAATCTGGTGCGGCTCTACAAGACTTCTCTCATCTCCGGACACTGTCTCTATTGCCGATAGCGCATTAAATGAAATTGTAATATAATTTTTTGTAGTAGTAGTTTATATTAATGAATAAAAAAAACACTGCATTTAAAAGTATTTCCTGCACAATAAAATATTTCCTGACGATTCAAGAAATACACACGTAATTGTTCACGTTTTCACTTCTGTCTGCACTCCCAGAGTGCAATTTTTTTTTTTTTTTAAATTTCAGAACGAAAATTGGTACAACTATAATATTTCCCCACAGCAGAATTTGGCGATTTTTCTTTGGCGCCGATTTGAACGAAAACGTTGTCGTTCTGAACTGTTTGCGATATAATATGGCAGCCTGCATGCTATTTATTTTGGATTTATGATTTTATGATTTATGATTTAGCTTATGATTTTATCATTTATGCTATATGATTTATAATTTTTAGATTTATGGTTTAGCCATAATCGCCAAAAATAAATCGCCAAATTCAGCTGTGGGGAAATACTATAGTTGTTCCCCATCATGATCTAAACATTGTTTTCAAGATTTATCGCTCACATTCCGTCATTCTTGACGGAGTTATATACTAGTACTGTAATAATTACCTTCAAATTTATATTTTTAAAAGGTGTTAAAATGTTTCAATTTTTTTTCTCTGAAACTTACCGTTTTGTACCAGCAAAAGTAAATTTGTAAAAAATATTTTTGTCAAAATTGCCCCATCCCTCCCTACTCTCCCCTACAAACTGCTGAGTTTATAGCTTTACAGATAAAAGGAGACGTACCTGGATATATATTTGATTTGTCTAATAATTCTTAAAATTTATTTAAAAAAAAAAAAAAAAAAAAAAAAAAAAAAAAACTTTAGTTTTTAAGTATTTAGTTTATTAAGAATAGATACCAAACATAAACATAAAATTTTTTTGCGCTGTGTTTTTAAAAAAGAAAATGTATTATAAATTCCTTGTTACATTACATGGTGTAATATAATCTAAATTGTTAAATCGGGATATTATAGGAAATCTTGCATGTAACGACTGGTTGAATTATGATTGATGATTCACTAAACTATTCAACACATTTTCGGATAAATGAAGCATCGATTTTATCAAACATACTATTGTGGTGGAATTACTTCGCAGACATTATTGATTTCTAAGAATTATAAATTATATAAAAAATGCGAATTGATTATATAAATTTTAATGGCAATTTTACATATAAAATTTCAAATTTAATGGAATGCTTTACGGTACATTTTACACCTTTTTCTGCCAAATTTATGCTACATGTCCTATTTCCTTGTTTCAGTATTACAAACTACTTAATATTAAAAAAAAAAAAAAAAAAAAAAAATCATAATTTTTTAAATAAATAGTATGCTCTCTCTTACTTCTAAAATACATCTATTTTTGCAAAGTGACATTATACGACATCAATATTAAAGCTGAAATTTAATTGTTATCTTTGTTTTATTCTAGCGCATATATATTAATTCTTATTAACAAATGTACATCAGGATTTCAAATGAGCCAAAATATGCATAAATTAGTATTTGACATTTAAGAACATTACAAGATTTATTACGTAGTCATGAATTTTATAATGATTCCAGCAACATCCCCATCGCAAACAGCAGATACTTATTTTAAAACTAAATTTTAATTAACTCGAATTCAGAGATTCGAAAATCATATGCGTAAAATAGATTTGTTTTAGATGACAAAGTTCAAAATCTTAATTGTAAATTTTCTGATATAATTAAAGAGTACAACCGCATGAATAAACACTGCCGATTAAGTAAATTCATTTCTTAATAGTAGCTAATGATGAGAGGGGTAAGGCTAAGTACAATATAATGAAGATTCTGAATCATCCTAGTATTAAGCGTAAGATTCCGGGAGTAGCTTTCGCGAATGGAATGCACTGATGCGATTTGCATAGATTACCGATGACGAAACTGCAGCCACTGTGGCTTTCATTTTCTCCAATTTTGAAGACAGGAAAGAGCAAAACAACAATTTGTGCTTCGATTGTAACCATTCAAGAGTTTATATTTCCCATTTAATTTGCGTAAATTTAGAGAACTAAGAAAAATGTTAATTAAAAATGCTGTTAGAATTTCTCAGCAGTAACAGTTTAAGATGAAATGTACTTCCCAATGATGTGTGTTTATTTTTAATCAGGCAAAATAGCAATAAATAAAGATTAAATTTTTCAGTCGTTGCGTTGAAATGTCAAAAGGTAAACATTTGTAATTTAACACTTTAAGCGCTGAGGCATTTTCTCAAGAGTTCCGTATCAGATGTAAACTTTAACAAGAAATGCATAATAATACATAGAAATGCTTTAATAAAATGCATCTTATTTTTAAGTAATATGAATTAGTAAATTACTTTAATTTTATTAAACATGTTTGTGCTATGAATTAGATGTCGGAAACTAGGTGACCGACAAGCATCTAATAAAGTATTAAAAGAGGATGGTAAGCATAGTTGCCAATTTTTTAAAAATATATTCCGGGATGTTGTTAGTACCCTCCCTTTTTTCAAACCATATTCTTTGTAGAGTATTTTTTCTAATATAGACATAGCTGAATAGCTGCCAACATTCTAATTAGTATTCCATAGTATTATTGATAACTGCCTTTTTTTCACATCAGTTATATTTTTTTCACACACACAGAAAAATAAATTGGTCACAGTGACCTGGCAAAATGCTCAACTGACAATACAGAATTGACTAACCAAAATAGCTGACTAGCCAAAAAGTGTACTTGCTGAACTAGTCTCCAAAACTGAAAAGTGTACTTGCTGAACTAGTCACCAAAACTGAAAAGTGTACTTGCTGAACTAGTCTCCAAACCTAAAAAGTGTACTTGCTGAACTAGTCACCAAAACACTACTCCAGACTAGGAAGGTTAATATTATCAGACAAAGAAGGCTAGTCGACAATCATAATTATCTGACCAGGAAGGTTAGTCAACAACCGCAGTTTCAAAGACAAGGCATGTTAGTCAGAATCTACACTTGATTAAGAAAGTTAGTCAACAGATCCCAGGTATCTGACTAAGAAATGTAGTCAATTTTCAAAGAATATTTGAAGAGGCAGGATAGTCAAGATTATTTGCCTGATTAACCTGTCTGGTAATATCTGAAGAGGAAAACGAGTCTCTATTTGATTAAGCTGCCTCATAATATTTGTGGAGGAAGATTAGTTAGGAAAAAAAAAACAATGACTAGCATGTCTCATAATATTTGAGATAGATTCATACTTGCCAACATATCAGTTTTAAAAATCAGTAGATTTTATCGGGAAAAAAAAAAAAAAAAAAAAAAAAAACAGTAGAGATTTTGTAAATTGACATTTTTAACGATAGAGACTGAATTTATATAAATATATAGTAGACAAAAAGAAAAATATATGAATATTTACAAAATATTTTCCATAAATAAAAATTTTCTTTAAATAAAAATCACTCATCTTTCAAACGAAAACAAATAAAATATTGAGATTATGTGTATTAAAGAATTAATTTCAAATCCTAAAAATTAGGAAAAAAAAATATTGTCTATGACATTTACTTAAACACAAATTTTTACATTTATAGCAGATTTTGCTTCATTAAGAAAATAACAATTAAATTGTTATTCATAGAATTGTTAAACTAAATTTTCACTGCATTTAGAAATTAAAATGTTCTCCAGATTTTTATAAGATAATGAGGATCAAAATTCAGTTTTTAATTATCTTATCTGACTGAAAATACACTCACAATGACTACGAGGTGTGGCTATTAAATAACGAGACTCTTGCTGTAAAATATTTCATTTTAAATTTATACATATTTAGTTATTATCACCTTCGATATACACCCCTCCTCTATCCCTACAATGCTCCATGCGAATTTGCCATTGTTCGAAACAGTGCTGGAAGTCTTGTTCTGTGAGCTTCTGCATGAGGCGTGCCGCTTTTTATTTCACAGCTTTAACTGACTCAAATCTTGTTCATTTAATACAGATTTAACTTTGGGGAACGGATAAAAGTCACATGGGGCCAGGTCAGGCGAATAAGGCGGGTGGTCTAAAACTGGGATGTTGTATTTGGCTAGAAACGCCTTGACAGACAATGACGTGTGACCCGGCTCATTAACTTGATGGAGAACCCATGACTTGTTCTTCCACAATTCGGGTCGTTTTTTCCTTACCCTTTCACGGAGTTGAGCAAGCACCTCAAGATAGTAATGTTGATTAATAGTTTGACATTCAGGAACCCAGTGAAGGTACACAATACCATGAATGTCGAAAAAAAAGGATCATCATCGCTTTGAATTTCGGTCATCATCTCCAAAATCTTCTCAGCCATCTTGGAAACGGTTGAACCACTCATAAACTCGCACACGTGATAAACATTCATCGCCATAAACTTGTTTTAATAAAAGATAAGTTTCACTAGCGATTTTACCCAGTTTCACGTGGAATTTCACGACAATTCGTTGCTCTACTTTTACACTTTTCGGCAAAACGAAACAAACACCTCTTACAAAAACGAAGGTTACGGCCAGCCTGATTTCTCTACAAACACGGGAAGAGCCGCAGTCGAAAGAGAAGGCTTTACGCTGCACAGCTGTCGGTCGTTCGCATTTGGCGAATATGTAGTTCATCTGTAGCAGCAATAGTCTCGTTATTTAATAGCCACACCTCGTATGTAAATATACTATTTAATTACAAAGCATTATTTACAAATCTGGTGTGAAAAACCACACGACTTCCATTACCCACTATTTCACGAATTATATGCATTTTTACTTTCATTACCCCACTACCGTAGGTAATGGAAGTATTGTATTCGGTCCAAAAATTCAATGTCGAGTTTTCGCTTGATTTACACGTTTTAAGGTCTCCTGAGTCCAAATCAGTAGTTTTTGGCAATAGTGTGTATGTGTGTGTATGTATGTATGTACGAACGAAATCTTCTGGTTATGATATCTCCTAAACTAATAGAGATAAAACTACGAAACTTCAGCATTGAGGCAGGTCTGGTGTACAGATGAAATTCTGGTGTACAGGCGCCCTGTATAAATAGCTTAATTTCAGGTCTCGCAAGTCGTGCCTTTAAAAACGGCTGTACGGATTATTTTCTAACTCGCTATAGTAACTCACTTTTAAATATGCTTTTGTATGTAATTATTGTTTTCCGTTCAATAATTGAGTACGCCAAGTTTTGGTAAAAGTTGGTATTTCAAAAACGGCTCTAACGATTTTCTTGAAAATTGTTGCATAAATCCATTTTAGATATCCTTTCTCATGTATTAAGTGGTTGTTACAGGAAAAATAACAGTCATCCTGATTAGGTAGGTCAGTTTTAGATCTCGGAAATTGGTGTTTGAAAAAATTACTCATCCCCCCCTTATTTTTTAACTCGCTATATAAATTCTGTTTTACATGTTTACATATGTATGTATATATATATATTTACACATACATGCATGCACACACGCATACACGCACACATATATATATTAGCTTTCATTATAGGAAATTTGTTTGGTGTCTACTTCGTTAGGTCAATTTTACGTGTTCGCTGACCACATTATTTCTAAAAAATGCATATAATACGTGTAATAGTGGGCAATGGAAGCCGTGTGGTTGTTTCACACCAGACGTTTTTTTTTTTTTTTTTTGAGAAAATTGAGTTAAAATGGCGAGTTTGAAAAAAAATCCGTAAAGATGTTTTTAAAGGAACGCACTTGCGAGACCTGAAATTGAGTTATTTATACAGGACGCCTATCGATTTTCCTGAACTAACCAACTATATCATTCGAAAGGACTTCTAATAGAATGTTTATATAGCAAATTTGAAGAAAATCGTTAAAGCCGGTTTTGAGATACGGACTTACGGTCCCACTTCTGGTTTCTGATGTCCCACTTCCGGTTTTTCAATTTTTATCAACATTTGGAAAATGCATCTGTACACCAGACCTGTCTTAATTCTGAAGTTTTGTAGTTCTATCTTTATTAGTTTCGGAGATATGATAGCCTGGAGATTCCACACACACACACACACTTACCAATTGCCAAAACCACTTTTTTGGACTCAGGGGACCTTAAAACGTGTAAATCAGGTGAAATCTCGATATCGAATTTTTGGACCGAATACAATACTTCCAGAGCTGCCAACCTAATCCGGCAAATTGTTAGTACCGCCCCTTTTTCTACACCACTTAATTTTTAAAGCAATTTTCTTCAAATGTATTTACGATAAATTAAGAAGAAAAAACTCTAAGAAATGGCTGGTGTAGAAAAAGGGGCGGTACTAACAATTTGCCGGATTAGGTTGTCAGCTCTGTACTTCCATTACTTACGGTAGTAGGGTGACGGAAGTAAAAAATCCAAAAATTTAAGTTTGTTTTGAGTTAATTAAAATCAATATTGTAATTTTTACACATACATTTAATAAGCCTCATTTCATTATTATATGTATTCTCTGTATATTTTCCTCTATATATTTTCCAGTAAAATTGCTCAATTTTACAATTTTTCTTGTAAATTCCTAAAAACAGCAGACCAGTAGAAATAGCTAAAAAAAAAAAAAAAAAAAAAAAAAACGGTAGTCTACTGGTAAAAACAGTGGAGTTGGCAAGTGAGCAGATTAATCAAAATTTTAATTGGTTAAAATCCTTTATATTTTATGAAGAATAAGAGATTCGTGCTTGTTTGCAGGGGTTTTTGTAAAAGCATTGTTATTAGTCTTAACCTCTTTACTTTTGTAATTGTTTAATCTTTTCTCCCCTTTAAGGTGTTCAACCTTGAAAATACATTTAAAGAACTTTTTTGGAAAATATTACTTGTCTATCAATTACATAGCTGCCAACTTCTTCAAATTATTCCGGAATGTTGTTAATATTCGCCCTTTTCTTCATACCATATTCTTTCTAGAATAATCTTCTTTAGCATGTAATTACAATTAAATATGAAGAAAATTACTCCTCAAAGAATATGATTTGAAAAAAGGGCATTACTAACAACATTCCGGAATCAATTAAAAAAGTTAGCAGCTATGAATACTGGAAATTTAACAAACCACTGAAACAAAGAATTCGCTAGTTTAAACATTCTTCCCTACATTTATTTATTACTAGCTGACCCGTCCGGCTTCGCACTGATGAACAAATTTTAGTTAAAGATGAATTGATATGTAAAAAATCAAGAAATATATCAGTTTATTTGTTATAGTCAGGCAATATTATTAACTGGAAAGTCAAAATATAATTTTACAATTATTTTTTTTAATTAGTTGTTAAATGTTGGCAATTTTTACTTAATGCTATTTATTTATTTATTTATTTATTTCATAAAAAGAAACATTTATTTACTCATGAATAAAAAATATTGAAAAATAAACCTATGACATGAAAATGTTTTTGATAAAATTGACGTCATAATAGCTTTAATTATTATTTATTTTTTCATTTCGCAAATATATTTAATTTTTTCCATAATTGATTATTATTTTAATAATGTATATTAAAGGAGAAATCAATAATATGAAACAATATTCGTACAATATATACTATTACAGAATCTGGTGTGAAACAACCACACGACTTCCATTACCCACTATTACACGTAATATATACAATTTTTTGGAGATATTACTTGCATTTTTTGAAATTTTCGAGTAAGAGAAACTTGATACACGTATAAAGACACATACAACAGAGTTTGCATAGCGAGTTAAAAAATAAGGGGAAAAAAATAGATAGTTATTTTTTTAAACACGAATTTCCGAGATCTAAAACTGAACTACCTAATCAGGATGACCGTTAATATTCCTGTAATAAGCACGTAATACTTGAGAAAGGTTATCTAAATTGGATTAAAGAAAAAATTTTCAAGAATACGTAAGAGCCGTTTTTGAGATACCAACTTTTACCAAAACTTAACATACTCAATTATTGACCTAAAAACAATAATTACATACAAAAGGATATTTAATAGGAAGTTAACATGGCGAGTTTGAAAAAAATCCTTACAGGCGTTTTTAAAGGAACGCTCTTGCGAAGTCTGAAATTGAGCTGTTTATAGAGGACGCCTATCAATTTTCCTGAACTAAGCAACTTTTCAATCGAAAGGGCATCTAATATATTATTTATATAGCAACTTTGAAGAAAATCATTAGAGGTGTTTTTGAATATGGGCTTAGGGTCCCATTTCTGGTTTTCGATGACCCAATTCCGGTTTTTCAATTTTCACGAAAATTTGGAAAATTTATCTGTACACCAGACCTGAATCACTTGTGAAATTTATTAGTTCTATTTTTATTAGTTTTGGAGATATGACAGCCAGAAGATTACACACACACGTGCACATATACACACATACTGACCAATTGCCAAAACCTATACAATACTTCCACTACCTACGGTAGTAGGGTAATTGAAGTACATAAACACATACATCTCGTATTTACTACGATAATTTACAGATTTTCGTATTATGTTTTCGATCGCCAAATACAAAAATCGCCAATGACGATAGATATCTAATCTATGCTTTGTTTTCAATTAAAATATTGAAAATTTTAATTAAAAATTTATTTTACCAAAATTTATTATAGCTTCTAGCACTTAGAGAGAGACAGTGTAACTTTTGATTATTGAAAGAAAAAAAAAAAGAAAAAAAAAAAAAAGCAATCGGCTTTTTAGTTCTAGCGATCGTTCTCTACATATGCATATAAACCTTTCTTTTTTTTTTATATTAGTATAGCTATAGAGCATAGGTATATTAAATAGGTTTCCAGTCAACATAATGTAACTGAAATAATTAAATGCTATTTATATTTCAGTAATGGCTGTATGCGCTATGTATATTGAGCTACTTGCCATAACTGTTAGTTGCTAAAAATAGTCGCCAAATAAATTTAAACATCTCAATACGCAAGCGAAGTATGACATCACTGACCGCCCGTGGATGCAAGAAAAAGATTTTCCATGTTAATCGCTCATTGGATTTTTTTTTTTTTTTTTTTTTTTTTAATTAAAATTCTAGAAGAATTATTTCCCGATTTTAATCCTCATATTTCGGTATAGATATGTATTAGTTATTGTATGCATGCGTTAGATTGAGTTATTTTGCTGTCAAATTGACAAAATTTTAATTTTAAATTTCAAAACTGTCACCCTTGGCGTTTTTTGTATTTGGCGATCAAAAACGTAATACGAAAATATACATGCCAGATGTATATTTTCGTAATATGTATTGTACGAAATATTGTTTCATATTATTCGTTACACTCTTAATGTAAGTTTTTAAAATAACCATGATTTTTGAAAGGAATTAAATTATATTCGCCAGATAATTTGGCGATATTTTTTTTTTTCTGCCAAGGATGACGGATATCAAATCTATTCCGCTGCAACATATTAGTATATTATATCAGATACTTTATTTAGACATTTGAAAACAAATTTGACTTCAAATTATGATAGAATATTTATCCTTTCCCTTTTAATTAGTTTATTAGTTGGATGTTTATTGTGTAAATATCATCCTTTGAAATGAAATGTTTATGTTTTCAATCGAATATGGAAATTTGCCATTTTTTTTTTTTTCTAGAGTTTTGAAATTTAAAATTCCAATTTTATCAATTTTACAACAAAAACAATTTAATCTAACGGATGCACATGATAACTAATACATATCTATATCCAAATATGGGGATTAAAATGGGGAAATAATTTTCCTCGATCTTTAGTATTTTTTTACAAAAAATCCAGTTCACTTTTTATATTATTGTTCGCGTGAAAATATATTTTATTATATGTCTAAAAATAAATTAATTCGTAAATCTTTTTGGCAACAATTATAAATTAAAATAAATAATATTATAAAATAGAATTTCTTATTTTATATTATTTTATTTATTTATTTATGTTTAAATTCCAATTTCGTTTACACACATCAGTTTAAACCACGGAGTAATAAAGACTCCGTGGTTTAAACATTGATGCTTAGATATTATATCATATCATATCAAATTAAATTATTAGAAAAATAAACACTTTTAATTCTATAATGACGTCAGATTTAACGTGTAAGTTTAACAATTAAAAAAGCTTTATATGAATTTCAATTTAATGCACGTGCAAATATATTTCTTTTCTTTTCACGTCAAGATATTTTAAAAACGAAATGAATATGTAAATGTTTCTTTTATGTTGGCAGCAGCTAATTTTTTAATATTTCATTATTTCCATTTCTATTACGGCTTCTATGGGGATTTTAATTAAAATGCTCAGATTTTAAACTAAAATTTATTTTATCAAAATTAAATATAGCCTATAACAATATGGCATACTGTAGCTTTCGGTCAGTGAAAGAAGTTTTTAAATCGGTTCAGTAGTTCCAGAGATTATCCTCCACAAACAAACAATTTTTTGCGCTTTATATAATGATATAGAATAACGCAAGCATTTATCCAACACCTTCTTATAGTCCAGTCAAAATAGGAAAAATAGAAGAAAAAAATCGTGTAGTTTTGAAATTTTGCATACTCATAGCGGAGGGGGTCCTCAACAACATACTAAAAGTCCCCGCCCGTGGGGGGTGAGCGGGGGGGTAGGGGGGGCATTTAAGGGGGGCAATTTTCAGTTTTTATTAAATATCTTAAAAACTATCGCATTTAGAGAAAAAATGTCAATTACAAAATTAATCTACGTAAAATGTCCTACAAAACTGTATATTACATTTTGTTTGTACGATCATTAGTTTAGAAGATATAGGGAGATGAAATAACACATTTTCTTGAAAAATTCTTTTTTGCAACAGTAAAATCAACTAAAGTGTGCAATTAAAAGGGTTCTTGTCAAATATTTTCTAATGTAAAAAACAAATATATACATAGGGAATATGCAAGGATAATACAGCATGTTTTGTAAGTTTTAAATAATTTTAAGGGTAGCAGGCGCAAGTGGCGTTTTGAGTAAAAATCTAGATAACGAAGACCCAAAACCGATCAACATAAAAAAAAAAAAAATCGTATAGCTTAGAAATTGAGCACAGTTATAAAGTTAAGTGCCCTGAATAACATACTAAAAGTCCCTAACCATGGGGGGGGGGGGCATTTAAAGGGGGCACATTTCAGTTTTTATTAAGTATCTTGAAAACTATCGCATTTAGAGAAAAGAAATCTCAATTGCAAAATTAATCTACGGGAAATTTCCTTAAAAAAAAATGTATATTCTATTTTTTTTTGTATGATCAATAGTTTAGAAGATATAAGGAAACAAAATAACACATTTTCTTGAAAAATTCTTTTTTTTTTTTTTTTTTTTTTTTTTTTGCAATAGTAAAAGCAACTAAATTGTGGAATTAAAAGGGTTCTGATAAAATATTTTCTAATGTACAAAACAAATATATGCATGGGGAATATGTAAGGATAATACAGTATGTTTTGTACGTTTTAAATAATTTTAAGGTTAGTAGACGCAAGTGGTGTTTAGGTAAAAATCCAGATAACGAAGACCCAAAATCGATCAACATTAAAAAAAATCTTATAGCTTTGAGATTTTTTTTCTCTAAATGCGATAGTTTTCAAGATACTTAATAAAAACTGAAATGTGCCCCCTTTAAATGCCCCCCCCATGGTTAGGGACTTTTAGTATGTTATTCAGGGCACTTAACTTTATAACTGTGCTCAATTTCCAAGCTATACGATTTTTTTTTTTTTTTATGTTGATCGGTTTTGGGTCTTCGTTATGTAGATTTTTACTCAAACCGCCACTTGCGCCTACTAGCCTTAAAATTATTTAAAACTTACAAAACATGCTGTATTATCCTTGCATATTCCCTATGTATATATTTGGTTTTTATATTAGAAAATATTTGACAAGAACCCTTTTAATGTGATTTTACTATTGCAAAAAAGAATTTTTCAAGAAAATGTGTTATTTCATCTCCCTATATCTTCTAAACTAATGATCGTACAAACAAAATGTAATATACAGTTTTGTAGGAAATTTTACGTAAATTAATTTTGTAATTGACATTTTTTCTCTAAATGCGATAGTTTTTAAGATATGCAATAAAAACTGAAAATTGCCCCCCTTAAATGCCCCCCTGCCCCCCCGCTCACTCCCCACGGGCAGGGACTTTTAGTATGTTGTTCAGGACCCTCTCGGCTATGAGTGTGCAAAACTTCAAAACTACACGATTTTTTTTTTTTCTATTTTTCCTATTTTGACTGGACTTATCCAGATTTTTACTCAAACCGCCACTTGCGCCTACTAGCCTTAAAATTATTTAAAACTTACAAAACATGCTGTATTATCCTTGCATATTCCCTATGTATATATTTGTTTTTTACATTAGAAAATATTTGACAAGAACCCTTTTAATTGCACACTTTAGTTGATTTTACTATTGCAAAAAAGAATTTTTCAAGAAAATGTGTTATTTCATCTCCCTATATCTTCTAAACTAATGATCGTACAAACAAAATGTAATATACAGTTTTGTAGGAAATTTTACGTAGATTAATTTTGTAATTGACATTTTTTCTCTAAATGCGATAGTTTTTAAGATATTTAATAAAAACTGAAAATTGCCCCCCTTAAATGCCCCCTCTGCCCCCCGCTCACCCCCCACGGGTGGGGACTTTTAGTATATTGTTCAGGACCCTCTCGGCTATGAGTATGTAAAATTTCAAAACTACACGATTTTTTTCCTCTATTCGTCAAATTTTGGCCTTCGTTGCCTGGACTATTATCAAGACCTTCCAAATGGATTGTGGCGCCACATGATTTAGTCCATTTTTTATGCACATCCTCATACATGGATTTAGAATTATTTTTAGAATTTATTATATTTAGAATTTATTTTTTTTTCTCCTCGGTGCTTTCGTTTTATACGCTGTGGTTACAAAAATAAATATAAACCTTTTTTTTTTTAAGTTCCTTTTTTTAATATTACCCATTTCATTCCCAATTTTTTCCCTCCATAAAACAATAAATCTTATATTTAGTCATAAATTTATTTCAAAGGTAATATATATATATATATATATATATATATTTTAAATATATATATATATATATATTTTTTTTTAAATAGGAGTAATAGCAGAGTACGAATTAATATAGCTAATAAAGCAACTGAGCGGTGTTTATTTATGTTTAATATAACCACTGATGCCATTAATAATCACAACTTTTCAATAAATAAAAATATGAAAATTTTGGGAAACATACATGTTGTAATTAGTTAAAATACAAATTATAAACATTAAAAAATAAAATAAAAAATGTTTCAAACACTTAATTTACTTAACCCTTTACATACCAAATCACCTTATTTTTGGAAAAATAGTTTGAAACTTTTTTATTATATTTCTTTTCTGAAAGAGAAACATCTCATATTAAATTTAGCTTACTTTTGCTTAACAATAGAGAAAGTTTAAATTATAAGGACTTTGAAGTTCCAATGAAAGCCTGTAGTAAATTTAGGCTATATTGAGGAATTTTTTTGGTTGGACTTTAAAGACCCCGTGGGATACAAAGTGTTAAGCCACCTGAATATATGCATATATTTTTTAAATAATGGATTTTTTCACCAAATTAAAATTATAAACAGGTACGACGATACAATGTATTGATATAGACAATATTAACGATATATAAGGTATAAAAGTTACAATGTACTAAATTATAAATAACATCAAACTCCAAATTTCTGGTTATTTAAAGTTTTAAAATCATAAATATTAATGATACACCTTTTTTTTTTTAAGGTGAGGGTGGACATAGAATTTGCATTAAAAACACCTTTTACCGTATATAATAAGAATTTTTTTTTCCTTTAATCATCTCTGTAGATTTTATGCACAGATAAATTTTAATATATAGCAATAATTTACAAGTATTTGATCATCCAAAATAACTCTCATTTACCTGATAACATACTTTCAACATTCTTTATACCAACATTTTAAATAAGATTTTAAATCTCAAGATTTTAAATAGATTTATTTGCTTATTTATATAAGAAACTAAGTAATTAAAATAAGACATAACAGACAAAAATCAAGAAAAAAATAATTTTATTGAAAATTATAAATATGTTTCATGTACATAAAGAAGATTTTTCTATCATTTGCATAAAAATTAATCATAATAATAATATAAAAGCACAAATATCATTAGGTAATAAAACGTAATTTTTTTGCCTTGGCTTTTGCAATACTTCTCAAATTTTTTTAGTCATTATTTGGTAACTTTTTCCAACTTAATTATTTACAAATCTAAATAGCTCTTAAACAAAAACGAAATATTTACACAGGACTTTGTCTTCATGTACTTGGCTTTAATAGATATGATGGCAAATCACTGAAAATCGTAGGAATAGCACCATCTTTAACAATTGGTTTATTTCTTGGAACTTGATATAACTTTTCTTCTTTTTCATTAAAATATGTTACTGTTTGTATAATTTCACCAGGTTTAAAATGGAGCTCGCAAACCTTAAAATGAAAAAAAAAAAAAAAAGGTCATTAGGATGTCGCTAAGAAGTACGTTATATGAGGTGTAAATTTCACCTCATTGCATAGGTTGCATTTAGTTAGGAAGTTGCATATATCAAAACCTTTCTTAATCTATGCATAAATTATTATATACTCGTTTATAAATTTTTATGTGAAAACAGGGCACTTTGGAATCACCTAGGAGAGGCCTTCATCCTGCAGTGGATTGATAAAGGCTGAAATTGATAATGATGATACATATATATATTGTCATATTTCACTTACTTTATAATTCGTATGATTACTTTGGGTATGATTCGTATTCGTATGATTACTTACTACTTGATTACGCACGCACAAGCTTTTTTTTTTTAAATCGATCTGGTTTTTTTTAAATGAATATATTGCTGTTAGTACACTATTGTTAAACATATTTGGAAGCTGACAACCGTATTATAAATGCTATTTATATAATTTATGTATGTTCAAACAAATACGAAACGTCCAATACAGTACAGTCTATGGAAGGAATTTCTTTAAAGTGCCTTTTAACATATTTCCAGGGGTGCAGAATATGTCCGAACGCGCGAACGATGTTCGGGGGAAATTTTGAATATTTATTTTCTTAAAATAAAAATGAAAACGGAAATAAAAAAAAATTTGGTGTGAAACAACCACACGACTTCCATTATCCACTATTACACGTGTTATATGCACTTTTTGGAGTTAATGTGATCAGAAGACATAGAATTGACCTAATGAAATAGACAACTGAAAATTTTCCAGTAAGAGAAAGTTAATACAGCATAAAGACATATAAAAAAGAGTTTACATAGCGAGTTTAAAAAAAGAAGAAGAAAAAAGGTGGGGGGTAGTTTTTTTAAATTATTATTTTACTTTTTGAAACACCAGTTTCCAAGATCTAAAACAGATCTAACTGATCAGGATGACTATTAATTGTCCTGTCATAACCACGTAAAGCATGAGAAAGGATACCTAAAATGGGTTTATGTAACAATTTTCAAGAAAATCGCTAGAGCCATTTTTGAGATAGTGACTTGGCATGTTCAATTGTTGACCGGAAAACAACAATTACATACAAAAGTATATTTAAAAGAGGGTTAATATTGCAACTTTGAAAAAAATACATACAGTCGTTTTGGAAGGAACGCACTTGCGAAACCTGAAATTGAGCTATTCATACAGGACGCCTATCAATTGTCCTGAACTAACCAACTATATCATTCGAAAGGACATCTAATAGAGTGTTTATACAGTAACTTTGAAGAAAATCGTTGGAGCCGTTTTTGAGATACGGGTTTACGAACTCACTTCCGGTTTCGGATATCCCACTTCCTATTTTTCTAATTTTCACCAAAACTTAAAAAATTCTTATGTTCACCAGACCTGTCTCAATTCTGAAGTTTCGTGATTCTATTTTTATTAGTTTAGGAGATATCATAGTCAGAGGACATCGCCAAAAAACACATTTTTGGACTCAGGGGACCTTAAAGCATGTAAATCAGGTGAAATCTTGATATCGATTTTTTGGACCGAATACAATACTTCCATTACCTACGGCAGTCGGGTAATGGAGTAAAAATATACTGAAAAACAAAATTTCTAATATTAAACAACAAATTGGCAGCTGTTTTCTTCTGTTACAAGTGTATTTTTTTTTTTTTTTTTTGAAATACCTATTACTTACATCCCCCCCCCACCCCTAAAGTTAAGTATTTGAAGTTCGGTGATATATATTTAGTAATTCATTCAAGCTAGAGAAAATACCAAATCTCCAACTCTTTTTTTTTTTTTGTTTTAATTGACTAAAATGCTACAAGAATAATAATCCAGTTCACATAAATAAACAAACACTTTAATGACCGCGGATGGGAAAAATTACGTATTTGTTTATAGGAAAAACATTTTTTTTTTTTTTTTTTCATAGTTTTGAGTCTGATTCAGTTTCGATTGTGCAATCAATTGCCCCGCCCCCCCCCCCCCCCTTCCTCGCACCCAAATTCCGCTCGTACACACACAAAATAATAATAATATTAAGAATAATAAATAAAACAGAAGAAAGAAAGAAAAAGCACTTGAGCAGTTAGCTGTGAGTGATAAAACATAAATTTTTGAATGAGTTGGTTCTTTTTGTGTCTTAAATTTTAGTTTTCACATAAGAATTTTAACACTTAGTTAAAACTTCTGTTGTTCTTTTATGGATGTTTATAGAAGCCCAATCATTTCATATTAATTGTTATTAATCTAAACTTATGCTTAATCTTTTTTATATTATTTTTTCAATTTAAAATTATTTTGCATTACAGTTAGACACATACTATTCTTTAGTTTTTTTTTTTTTTTTTTTTTTTTTTGTATTCAATAGAAGAAAGCATTGGATTCGTAAACATTTTCGATTTTCGGTTTTTGATGGATTTACGCGTTTTGAGAGCTCGAGAACATGTTTTGACAATAGAAAATGTTTGTATGTGACAAAAAGTTTTGTGGCGACTGTATCTCAGGAACTACTGCACAGAATTGCATATAAATTAATATACGGATGCACCTTGACATAAATTAGTGTCTATCAACTTTTGGTGCCAATCGCTCAACAGATGACGCTGCTCTACAGCAATTTCAGAAAAGGCTATATCTTAGAAACTAATGCACGGAATTGCATATTAATTTATACGCAGGTGCGCCTTGTCATAAGTTAGTGTCTACCAACTTCTGGTGCCAATTGCACGACAGGTGGCATTGTTATACATCGATTTCTGCAATTTCAGGGAAGGCTCTATCTCAGGAACTACTGCACAGAATTGCATATAAAATTATATGTAGATGCAGCTTAACATAAATTATTAGTTTATGTCAACTTTTAGTGCTAATCGCTCAACAGGTGAAGCTGCTATACAGCTATTTTTACAATTTAAGGGTTATATCTCAGGTTCTAATGCGTATAATTGAACAATATTTAATGTATAAAAAGGCCATTAAGAGACGTAATGTTTATTAAATTGGGTGTATATAGGCGATATGTGGCGCTGTTATACTGCAATTTTCCCCGTGATCATCTGTACGGTAAAAATTTACTTCCGTTGAACCTTTAGACTACCTCTGTGATATGAAAATCGTCTGCATTAATAATAGATAAAAATACAAATAAAAAATAATTTCCATTGCATGATTTTATATAGGAAAAGGTAGAAGAAAGTTAGTTTTGTGGTGGCATCAACATGACATTTTTTTTTTCTTCTTTTTTTCTCCCCGGGAGAAAAAAGGCAGGCTTGTAACTCTTATACTTTTTTTTTTTTTTTGTAATGATACATATCAACAAATGTCTGATAGCTGCTGATTCTGTCATTCAGCTTTTGAGCACTATTTTCTCAGACTATATGACTCGTTTTGTCGAAGGTTAAAATCATTTTGTATCTTTATAGTAATTTGTCTCATTTTTAAAGCATATAACTTATATTTTTTCAGTTTGTTCAGTGAAACAAATAACATGAAATTAAGTACATATTTTTAACAACATACCTTTGTTTATAACGAATACTTAATAGTATCTAATAATTTAAACTCATATTATTTTTGATTAAATTTATTCTAAAGGAAAATATATATATATATGATATCAAAATTTTAATAACTAAAAATATCAACCTTTAAAAAACAATCATCAATCATTTGAATGAAACAAGTAACATGAAGTTAAATCTATTTAATTTTAACTAAGACATCTATTATTTATCGCTAATAATTAATATTGTACACAAGAACAATTTAAAAATTGAGAAAAGAATATAGTATGTGATATTAAATTTATATCATTTTTGCTCAAATTTGTTCTGAAAAAATTGTTATCAAACATTTAATAATAAATGAAGACATTTTTTATTACATGCAATTATCAACCATTTCCCCAAAATATTTAAATTATAAAGATATATTTATTTATTTAGAACTGTAAAAAAAAAAAAAATAATAATAATAAATAAATAAAAAATAGAACAAATAACAGGTAAACGAGGAACCTTTTAATTTTTTAAATTCATCTCATTAAAAATTTTAAATATAAAAAAGTATGAATATTATTCTTGTTCGGAGATAAGATAGATAAAATGCAGCAAAAGATAATTTAAAAACATACCTTAGAATTCAGAGTTATTCAAAATCCTTATAAATAGCATTTTTCCATATCTTTTTTGAATTTTTATCTCTTGGAATCCAAATACCTTCTGAACCACCTTTAAGGGAAAATAAAGCGTTACTATTCTGTATATAAAAAATATAAATATGAGCTTAATGTTAAAAATATTTGTAAAAAACTATAGTTCAGACAAATTAAAATACTTATTTTTATAATACAACGATACGCAAAACTAAGATTTATAATAACGTATTTTAAAATTTATACGTTTTAAACAACTTTATAAATTAAAACAAATTCTAAATACCATTGATATTGTTAGAAGATTGCTAAAGCTTAGAATTTTACAATTTTACAATTTACTATTCTAACAAAGCTTTACAATAAATATATATATATATATATACACACACAATAAATAAAGTATTTAGCACTTACTTTTGACCGTAAACTCGATTCACAGATAATTAAAATCTCTCGGTCTATTTCTAAAATGAAAATTATCACAAATATGGAAATGGAACCGAAACAACATCAACGGATCCACGATTTCAGACTTCTAAGTATTTGGATTTCGAATTCTGCGATTGCATTATCCCGCCAAATTTGATAGGTTAAATTATTCGATTTCGGTTGACTAACTCAAGTTGTCAGAAGGAGACAAAAAAAAAATAAAACAAAATAAACAAAAAAAATAAAAAATAAAAAAATAATAATGCTGAGCTTTTGGACTAGCCAAACAAATTTTTCTTAGTCAATTGACAAAACAGGAACAATTTATTTTTATTCTCTCATCTGACTAACCGGTCAAATTTGAGGAAAATGAAAACTGTACCTGGGAAATTAGTCATCTGACAAGTTTTAGAGGCAAAACGGATCATCAGACGAAATACATTAAAGATACATGGTAAAATAAAACGACTTTTGTGTCTCATGACTAAATGGGATTGTCAGGTAGTGGTTTGATTGTTTAAAATGTTGCGTAATTTTGTGCAATTTGTCAATATACTAGGAAAACGTGTACTATGACAAAGATAACACGTTTCTTGACAAGTTTCGATTTTCCATTTTTCTGTGTGCATCATTTATATTTTTTTTCGTCGTAATTTTGTTTGGAGAGAATTACTCTAATAATTAAGCATACTCTTCAACATACTAATTAATATTCCGTAGTATTCTTAGCCACGCCTTCTTTCTCCCACCAGTATCTTTTTAGAGTATTTTTCTTCTTATTTAATTGCAATTGAATTTGGATAATATTACTCTAAAAATTTACTGGTGTGAAAAAAAGGGCGGTACTAACAACACTATGGAATATTAATTATTATGTTGGAGAGCATGAATTAAGCATAGACGCCAACATTTTAATTTATTCCGGAGTATTTTTAGCCCCGCCTTTATTCCATGCCACTTATTTTTTTAAATATGTTTTTCTTATTTTATTAAAGTTATAGATTGGAGAAATTTTTTCTGTAAATAAAGTGATGCGAAATAAAGGCGGAGCTAAAATACTCCGAAATAAATTAAAATGTTGTCATTTATGAATTAAGTGATGTTAAAAAAGGGGTAGGTACTAACAATACTATGGAATATTAATTAGGATGTTGGCAGCTATGATATATAATTACGGTTAAATTTGAGAAAAAATACTCTACAAAGAATACAGTGTGAAAAAAAGGAGGATATTAACAACATTTCGAAATCATTAAATTGAAACGTTTGCAGCTATGGATAAGACGAAGGAGTTTTTTTATTCCTCGTGAAATAGTAAATTTAATTTTGTCATGAAAGGTTATATTTATCTACTAATAAAAGTTTTTGAATATCCATTATAATCTACTAAGCTATGAGATGACGTAATAAATAAAATGAAGAAAAAATGTTTTATTTAATGAAGATTTAATTAAGGTAAATATATCAGTAGTTGAATAATAATATTTTAAAATCTTAAAAATAAGAATTATATGTCGTGCAAAGGTTTACCTCGCATTCTAAGTCGGTCTTAAAATCATCTACAATGAATATCTCGAGCTACTAAAATTTCAAGCCATCTGTTTTTTTTTTTTTTTTTTTTTTTTGATGATATTAAATTAACTGAAACAGTGCAAACGTTTTTTTCTAATCGTATTTCTATTTCTTGTAATTTTGAATAAGGTAAATTATATTTTGTTTATTTTTTATGTGCTTATTTTGAGCTAGTTTCTTGTATCGCTTACTTTCACATGACTAAAATAAATATTTAAAATTCTTGTGTAAAAATTTAATTTTCTACTAGTATATGAAATTTTCAGTGTAGTTACTGTGAAATGTCAATGTTACTTAGTAATGAAAATCTCTGTTCACAAGCAGATATAGCAATACTTCTAATTAATTCCGAAGCATCGGTAGTAACTCACTTTTTCACACAACTTTTCTTTGTACAGTAATTTTTTTCCAATATGTAATTACGATTAAATAAGGAAAAAAATTACTCTTCAAAAAACATGGTGTTAAAAAAAAAAAAAAAAAAAAAAAAAGATACTAATAATGCTCCGGAGTAAAATAGAAATTCTGGCATATATTCATCAAACGAAAAAATGCAAAAAAAAAAAAAAAAAAAAGAGCAATTACGTGATTTTAAAGAATGTCATTTAATACTAGTCAGGTAATACCGTGAAAAAACACAGAAGAGTGGGAAGGGTTTTTGCGGTGCATTGGCAGAGTTGCCAAGTTCCTCAATTTATTTCGGAGCACTTTTAACGCCGCCTTTATTTTACACCACTTAATTTATAAAACCAACGGTGATAAAATAATAACAAAACATTCTTATAATAAAAGTGGTATGAGAAAAAGGTGAAGCTGTAAATGTTCTGGAATAAAATAAGGAGCTTGGTAACTCTGCATCCGAATCACCAACAGTGCTAGCTAACGCTAATCTATTATGTCTATACCAGAACTCGAAGTCCTCACCCTTTTCTAGGACACTTTCAGGGAAAAGAAATTTCCGCCGTTCTTTCTACTCAATAATTTCTATCCTATAGCTGCCAACATTCCTAATTTTTAAATCCGATTTATCACCTGTAATTTTTAAGAAGGAGTGTGTCACAAATATTTCCTGAGAATAAATAAAATTAAATAAACTGAAAACATTTATAAAAACTTTCCGGCATGAAGTCTCCGTTGAAAAAAACGGAGACTTGGCATCTATGTTATCGTTTAAAGTATCACATATTGCATTAAAAATACGGTAAAAATTTTTGTATAACAATGGTGGTAGTAAAATTTACAAAATTTCTCTTTCTCGAATGCATATTTGGATTATCCTCATTAATATTCCGTAGTATTGTTAGTTCCGACTTTTTTTTTCTTTTTCATACCAGTATTATTTTACAGTAATATTCTTCAAATGTAATTACGATTAAATAATAAAAAAATAATCTCCAAAAATACAGGTGTGAAAAAAAAAAAAAAAAAAAAAAAATGCGGGACTAATAATACTACGAAATATTAATTAGAATGTTGACAGGTACAGTGGTGGTCAAAAATATAAGGACAAGGGAAAAATCGCTAAATATTTGGTACAGTTGAGCGGAAAATCTAGCAAATTTTATGGCTGGAAACGAATAAATGAAGCATTTCTTATTAGTTTTTATTGAAATACATGTGAAATTCATATTTATAAAATGTATTTTTTATTTGGACAGCTGTATGTTATGGACAAAATTATAAGAACAGCTATATTTGTATGTTCTGAAAAGCAAAATATATATGTTTTTGTCCTGCATACGGCACTGCCAGATCTTTTAAATGCGTATTAAGCGATTGGGAATATCATATTCTATTTTTTTAGACATGTCACTAGGTGCTAAATTTTCTAAGTTTGAGAAAGGGAAAGTGGTTTCTTTTAGAAGTTCAGCACTCACTGCAAGTCAGATTTTGACAAAGTGCAATAAATCTAGAACGGCCATTTATAGTTTTCTTAAAAATTTCGGCAAATATGAATGACAAAGACATGCAAGTAGACCAACGTCTGCTTCTGTGCTTGAAAAAAACGATAAAGGGCTCCAAAAAACAAACGTCGAAGTAAATTAAACGAGAATTAAGCTTACAATGCAGTGCTCGAACTGTTCGGCGTGTTTTACCAAAAGTGAAAAAAGCTTCGTTATGAAAAAATTGTGCCACGACCACTTTTTACAAAAGTTCATAAAAGACTGAGGGGGGGGGGGGGTTAAAAATCTGGAGAAAAAAGTGGGATGACACTATCTTTTCAATGAGAAAAGGTTTAATTTGGATGTACCAGATGATTTTTGCTAATTCTGGTATTATCTCCGTAAAGAAAAAGAAATTTAATCATAGCGTACTTTTGAAGGGGGATCCATAATGGTCTGGTGATGTTTCACAACTAACGGAACTACTCCAATGAAAGTTTTTTTTTTATAGAGCAGAATGAATTCTGAATGTTATGTTTTTACATTGAGAGATAATCTGTTATCGTAAGTACCATTAATTACGAGTGAAGATTATTGAACAGGGAGCAGCCCCCGCTCACCGCTCGAAGAGCGGTGTTTAGCGCTTCCAGGAAAATCCACGTGAGCTGCTCCGACATTTATTGAGAAATTAAAAAAAAAAAAAAAAAAAAAAAAATTACATCATGCATCGCCTGGCTTAGCCAGCCCGCGACAAGGGGCGATACAAATGGGCATGGGTATTTACAAGAGCGGCGCCAGACACAAGTCTACCCGCGACACGGGGCGCCGCTTGATTATAGGAGAGAGGGTGCGAGGCTGTGTGGCCTTCCGCGACAAGCGGCACGCTACCAGTTTAGACCCTTGCATTTATGAGGGCTACTGCAGCATCACGGGCACACGGGAAGATAAAAGGGAGATAGAAGATTAATGTGTTTAGGAGAAATAATTTTTCTTTAGTTGTGATTTTAGGTTAGTTAGTTAGATTACATAAATCCATTAGGAATGAGAAAATTTTATTTAATTTATTAATTAAGGGTTTCCTTGTTAAAATGTTGTCCAGCCAATTGATTGGTCTGGGAGAGGGATTTCTAATATGATATAGTGCTGTTAAGGGGCAGTGGAAATAATAGTGTTGCGGTGTTCCCTCCTCGCCGCAGGAACACAGGGGAGAGCGTCGGAAATGAAATTTGTAAAGGTAAGATGGGAAGGGACCATGACCTGTTAAAAATGCCGTGATAGGGGGAGTTAGGGTCCAGGAATTAATACGAGCCTGTGGGATCAGCGAAAAGGTGTGCCTATCCTTCTCTGAACTATCCCACAGGTTTTGCCATTTGAGATTAATAATTTCTTTGATTCTATTTTTGACATAGGAGGGTGGGGCAGGGATTGTGGAACACTTGGTGGGGAAATCAGTTACTTCTTTTGCAAGGGAGTCAGCGAGTTCATTGCCGATCACGCCCATGTGGGCAGAAACGTGTGCCAGGGAGCAAGTTAAGTTAGGATTCGTTAAGAGTTTTTTGATCTGTTGAATTTGTGGGTGTCTGCTCCGATGCCGAGCTATTGCCTGAAGGCCCGAGAGACTATCGCTGAAGATGTTAAAGATATCATTCGTGTTCGAGTCGCCAATCCAGCGTATTGCTTTTTCTATGGCATAGATTTCCGCTTGGAAGACTGTATTATAATCCTCGAGCCTGCAGGCCCACCGATGAGTCACGGTGCCACGGTCCAGCACGCAAAACGCTGCTGCAACCCCGGCGTCCGTTTTGGAACCATCAGTGTAGATCTCCACTGGAGCAGAGGGAGAGAAACTATTTTTAGTGCAATTGGTGATGAATGGGGCAACATCCTTGCCTGGGTGAATATCCCAGCTGCAGGTCAAAGTTTGTATGGGGGTTTGTGGGAAGATGATGTTTGTTAATTCGGGGTTTTTAAGCTGTAGGATTTGAGTTTTTATATATGTCTGCGAGACCTGCAGGTGGGCATGAGGAATCCCAGTGATTACGGTGAGGGCATCAGTGGATATTGTTTTATATCCTCTTGCAATTTGCAAGAGGAAGGGTCTTTGGGCTGAGTTAAGAGAGGTAATGGCATCAGTTCTCAGATGACCGCCCCAAATGGCGGCTCCGTAGGTTATTATTTTCTCGATGATTGTTTTATACCAGGTTTTTAGGAGAGAGGTGGAGATACCCCACCCCTTTCCCACCATTTTTGCTGAGCTGTGGTATATACTTTGAGTCTTTAGTTTAATTTCTTTTACGTGAGCCAGCCAGTTGAGGTGCCTGTCAAAGGTGATGCCAAGGAGTTTCATGTTTTCGTGTTCCAACAGGACAATGTCTCAGGACATGTTTCTCAGACTTCGAAATCATAGTTTGATGTTAATTACGTGAAACTATTTGACCAGCCGGCCAGAAGCTTCGATATAAATCCATTAAAAAAAATTTCGGGTATTCTGGCGGCACAGAAATTCTGTAAAAATGGTATTCAATTAAAAAAAAACAAAAAAAAAACAAGAACACATGCCCTCTATCGAAAAAGCCTGGTTAAAAATTTTCAAGAAAAATTTGAAGGAACAGTCAAACTCCATGACATCAAGACTGATAAAAATGATTGAGAAGAATGGTGGAGATTATTAATTATTAGTGTATTTCTAGCGAAAACATTCATTGTACTTCTAGTTTTGTCCAGTTTTACCAATGACATTTTTTATTAATTACGGCGAAACATTCATCTTTTACATTTTCCAATGATTTGCATTCTACAACGTATTTCTTACGGCCACGCCTTTTTTCAAGGACTCTCCCATCAGTATTTTTATACAATATATTTCCGTTTAAGTTTTATGGCTTTTTTAATATCAAAATTTGCTAAATAGTAATACTGGTGCAGAAAATTAAGAAAATTCAAGGACTGTACGAACTATGTAACAACGATTTTTAGTATTAAAAAAAAATTATGTATGCATTTAACTTTATTTACTTCTGAAATAAGTTTTTTCTGGGCATTTTTCAGTTATCCTTATAATTCTGACCACTTCTGTATGCGAATGTACCCTGAAAAAAGGGAAGAGACTTCGAGCTCTGGTCTACATCTCATTGGTTTTAGTCTCCACACTTTTAGAAATGAGAAATTTATGCCTTTTTTGATACCACTATTTTTATACAATAATTCCTGTTTAATCATGACACATTAGTTTAAAAATACAATAAAGAATTCTCTAAAAAAAAAAAAAAAAAAAAAAAAGTGGTGGCAAAACAGACGGAAATTTCTCATCTCTAAAAGCATAGATGCCAAGTTTTTTAATTTTTTCCAGAATGTTGTGAGCCCCGCCCTTTTTTCACACCGTAATATTTGTAGAAAAATTTAATTCAATATATAATTACGATTAAATATAAAGACAATAACTCTAAAAATATTACGGTGTGAAAAAGGGGCGGGGCTAACATCATTCCGGAATAAGTTAACATACTTGGCAGCTATCTCTAAAAGTGTCCTGAAAAAAGGCGAAGACTGTCACTCCTGATATCTAAACTACCTTTAAAAAATATTTGTATCTTTTAATTGAATAGGGAAATGTTGATGCCACAGGGGTGAAGGTGTACCGCGTTTTATTCACTACTATTTTCATTTAGAAATAGTTATTGTAACTTTACATTAATATTTTGTGAATGAAAAGGATAGAGATTATTCTTGAAAAGTAATGTTAGAAGTGTTCTCCTTTTGACGGAACTCTTTCACCCCTGATGCCAGAGATGCCAACATTTTAATTTTTTCGGAAGCATTTTTAGCTTCGCCTCTACCACTTTTTTCTTTACATTTTCGTGGCCACATGCTTTTTATCTTTTTGACGGTAAGGTCCGCCTGTAGGCGTTATTCTCCCAACTTACAATATTTCTAAACAACATTTTCTGTATTTACATTTGTATTACAAATGAATAAACTCTATAATTACATTATCTCTAATCAAAGTATTCGTATCCGTAGTATATTTGATTGGGCAAATATGTATATAAGGTATATTCTTAAAATTTTCGCGACTGCTGACGTAGATTCACGTAATTTGAAAATCTGTAACTCCACCAGTGTGCGTTTTTTTTGTAATTTGTATGCCATTTGTTTCTTAAAAATATACACAATATTCATATTTGTAATATGAATATACTATGAATACAAATATTTCGATTACAGAGAGTATGATTATAATGTATATCCATTTGTAATAAAATGTGAATTCAGTAAATTTTGTTCTGAAATATTGTAACTTAGGAGAATAACGCCCACAGGCGGATCTTACAGTCAAACAGACAAAAGCATGCGGTCGCGAAAGTGTTAAGAAATAAATAACATACAAATTGCGAAAGAAACGCCCACTGGTGGAGTTCCCGATTTTCAAATGACGTGAATCTACGTCAGCGGTCGCGAAAGTGTTAAGAGTAATTTTTTCTAATAGTACGACAGGACTATTTCTTTGAATCTGACATTTTCCGTCGTCACCAATTTATAGTGTTCCACTTCGGAAATGCCTGTCAATATCTAATTTTAACAGTTAATTTCTTACTCTATCTTAAAATATTTTGTGAAATCTGTAAAAACGTCTCTCTCTATATTTTTTTTCACTTCCCATCGATGAGAATCGAACGCACAACCTTCAGGTTCGTAACTGTGTGCTCTGACCACAGTGCCAACGGGTCTTGGTTGAAAGTTTCCTGATTGTTTAGAGTAGTGTTTTTAGACTAAAACTGTGATATTTATTTAAAATGTGTGTTATTTTCCTATTTATAAGATGAGTATATTGATATTAATTATGTTTTTGAGAAATTAATGGATTATTATGAATTAATCTGTGATAAATTTTGAGTATAAATTAAATATTCAATAATTGATTTATAGTTTTTTTTTAATATTATGTTTTGTTCAGTAGAAATTGAAACTGTTAATTATTAATAATAAATTGTTATTAAGATTATTTTACTAATTAAAATATTTAGTAAATGAGTATCAAGCAGTTAGGGGAAGATAAAATACAATTAATGCATTCAAATTTTATTAATTTATTTGAAATTAAAAGTCTATACATTATTTGAATATGTGTTTAAAAATTTTACTGAATGCCCTTTATTATTATTTTGAAAGGGTGTTAAAATACAAATATAAGTAATCCTGTTATACTAAATTAAATTCTGTCATAGACAGAATTTCATTCATAGTTTTAAGGCTTGCGAAGCAAGCATACATTGAGATACTCACCATTGCAGTACAGATTTTTTTATTTGTAATAACTTCAAAACTAATGGCTGAAACAAATAAAACTGCCATGTTTGCATAATACCAAAGAGACGAAATGATACCTACGTACATTTTCGATGTTGTAATTCGCTTTATATTTATCGTAGTTATATTTTGACGAAAAATATTCTATAAATAGAGTGGTGCGGTTTATAGGCGGGGCTATAAAGACTCCGGAATAAATTAAAATGTTGGCAACTATTCTGATGACAATAAAAAATTATTGGAAGATTTCTTTGTCAAGTACCATTTTGATAAAGTTACTCGTAGATATATTCTTGATTGATGGGAATTCATTTCGTCAAAACTGAACAAAACGTGCTTTTTTTTTTTTATTAATTATTATTATTATTATTATTCTCAATAAGCCTGTATATGCTAAAGTACAAAATAACAAATATTCAGAATCATCACTGTTGAGTGATGAATAATAGTAATAATAATAATAATAATAATAATAATCAAAACATTCAATTTAAAATGTTTTAAAGTCTGAGGATTCTTTTAACTGTTTGGATTAAGAACTTCGTTAAGTGAAGAAAAGAATGTTAGAAATTTTTCTACTTTCATGTCACGTGTAAGACGTATAAGAAAATAATTTACAGTATATAATTTTAATTCAGTTTAAATTCAAATGCATGATTTCTCATAATTTATTGTCTATTTAATGCGAATATCTGCATTTTTTAATGTTACCCTCGTTCATATACTACATAAAATTATAGCTTAATTTAAAATTTGTCGTCAATATAATTTTTAGGAAATAGATAAAAAATTAAACGAAATGGTGAAAAAAAAAAAAAAAAAATAGGGAGGGGGTGGGGAAAGTAGAATTGAAAAAACATGTATAAAAATTCCATTTTTTGTAAAATGTTTTCATGAAATTAATTTTTAAGTATTAATTTAATTATTTTTAATACTATGCTTATAATAGTACAAAAAGTTATATTTTCAAATTTGGCAATGCTAAAAAGATATGTTAATGCTGAATTCCCTGTGCAATGTTTCGAAAAACTTTACAGATTTGATTATCAAAATTTATTTATTGCATGTATTAAATAAAAATAATTTATTTTATTCGATTCTGATGCTTTAACCCTTTAACGTTCACTACTTAATTTATTTTAAAAATTACTAAACTAATTTTAAAAATGGCTTTTATACACATAGCTTATCATAAATATTTAAAAAATAAAAAAATAGCATTGTTCCTTTTCGAGAAATTTTCGGTTTGAAACATCTGTAAGTAAACCTTATTAAATTCAAATAATATTTAATTTAATAAATAAATCACTTTTTTAGTAAACATTATCGACAACAAAAACTCGTAAAAGTTGCATAGATCCCAACATTTCAATTTATTCCGGAGTATTTTAACCCTTTGCGGGGCAAGGTAATTCGTTTCATTTAAATTACACTGCCACCGGAATTTACGAACATAATTAAAATAAAAGAAATTTTAAATTTTCACGTTAAAAAAAAGGGCCTTTTCTGCTATGTTATAAATGTAAATTTTTACTAAAAAATTTCCGGGATGAGTCTTTGAACTTGAGAATAAAAAAATTAGGTGTTCCATCAGCGGGAACACTGCGACTCAAAGGGTTAAAAAAAAAAAAAAAATAAATAAAGTCAAAATTGCCAACTTCAGCTCTTTTCGGCTACCAGAAAATTTTAATAAAAACATTTAATAAATTTTTGTAACGGTTTGTTTGTATTAAAATTAAAAATTTCTACTAAAATTTTCCTGTAGCTAAAAACTGCTACAAATGGCAGCTAAGAAAAAAGTGATGTTAAATGGATTTTAATGTTTCATATTTTGTTTTTAGAATTAATTCTATGCCGAAGGCAATGAAAATACACATCGAAACATAGTTACGTATTCAAAGGATTCAACATTATGTTAAAAAAATTATGAATTTCTCATTTGAAATAAACAATCGCGCAAATAACAGCGAATTATAAATTGTTTGGTTGAATACTATGTAAATAAAGATGTTATGGAGCATGTAATCTTATTAAAAGTACATTTTAAGAGAAACAACGAAAAATTCTTAGCGCTCAATTAGTGATATGTGTGAAATGAATTTAAACGAAACGTAAAATAAGCAGTTTTTGAACGAAATAATTTTTAGGATCATATTGATTTTAACCCTTTCAGGGGCACTAAGTAAAAATGATTGAATTTCCTTTTAAATATATATACATCATAAAGTAAACATCCCCTACAAGCCATATTTGATGAAGAAAAAAATTCAGCATGTGGGGATTTTTTTGTGGGTGGTGGCTAGACGTTCTAGCCACTGCGCACATACGTCATGTACCTTAATTTTCGTATGGAAATAAATATTTATATATTTAAGGAATAAAAATTGAAACTATGCCTTGAAAATGTAATTATAAAAATACAATGTAACAATAATTAATTATTACTTAAATTATAATGCTTCTTTATCCTTTTTTAATTATTTATTATATATATATACACACATATATGGGTTGTTTAAAATTTGTTTAGAAACCTCTATGCATTAGTAATAAGAAAATATTATTCACTATTTAAGGAATAAAAATTATAGTTATTCAATTATATTGTAAGTGCAATAAATTTTGAAATTGATTCAGTACATAAAATAAAAGACATAATTTCTTACCTTCATATTGTAATGAAATATTCAATTCACAAATTGCATACACAGAAATATGAAAACTTTAAAATATTAATGTTCTTTAAAATTTGTTTGTTCCTGATCCAGATACTGCAGAATCATCATCTGAGGGTAGCTCTTCAAACAGAGCAATAGCTTCATCCAAAGATAAGCTTTTTCTAGGCATTATTGTGATAAAAATTAAGATATATAAATTTAATTTAAGATTATTTAGAGAAATTAACTAAATTTAAAAGCTGTGGAAATAAAAATTTATTTTTAAAAATCACGATATAAGAGCAATAGAAAAAAGCAGCCTCTTTCTATACTGTAAACAGAAATACTGAATAGTAAAGTAAATTTGTAAGAACCCTCCCACGCTTGTTTACATCTGTATTTACATTCTACTATCCCTTACTATTTATATTTATCACAGTTCACTAACCCCAAAAGACCCTCTTTGTTTATCTCAAAGGAAAAGAAATTGAGATTCTTTTCCCCAGCAGAACCTGTCTTATGTGCGCGGTGGCTAGAGGGTCTATCCACCTAAAAGATGCTCCTAAAAATCAAACTAAAATTAATGATCTAAGATAATATGTAAATCTGTTGTATTTAAAAGGTGCATTACAGTATATTTACACTACCAAATACTTTTGAATAAAAAATTATTTTTCATAAAAATATATAAAAGAAACTTCAAAAAATTTTCCCGCAACTTGTCCATTTAAAAAAGTCATAGGCACATCCTGCTTAAAGTTACTGTAGTGCTGACGTCTCTATTTCAATTTTAGAAGTACACATTAACTTTTCATAAAAGTGGATAGAAAAAGTAGCCACTGCACACCTAGAGAAAAATTTCTAAAGTAAGTGGATAGACCCTCTAGCCACCGCCCCTGAAAGGGTTAAACAGAGATGTCAAAATTTTCTCCAGGAAAATTTACATATATATGTCTTTTGTTTTAAATATGAAATCATTTTCTATTCATAATAAACGTACACGTGTGTCACAGAAGTGAGTGATATTATCAAGTTTTAAATCTATAACTAAATGCTTTTGGGTTCTTTATATTCATCCTTTTAAGAGAGATTATGTTGAGTTGACTAGAATTAAATATAAAGTACATGAAACGGTGTAATTTGGTCAAAAATTGAAGAAAATGAGTATACTGATTAGATAAACATATTTTTTCTACCGTACTTTTTTAAAGGGAAATTTCAGGTAAACTATTTTGTAATACTTATTATAATTTAATCTTTTACGGACGAGTGTCGGAAATAGCCTCCCAAATCTTTTTCTTTTTTTCCCCCATGCCTCTTTTAAGCATTCCCTTACAAAAAATATAGTATTATTAAAAAAAGTGGTTTTGTGTATTCGCATTTAACCTTTTAAATTTCTTCGGCGTGTATATATCTGTACTGATAAGTATAAAGGATTTAAGTCCATATTCTTGATTTTCCAGGAGACGAAAAATAAAGTTAAAGTAATTAAAACAAATCAGAAGAATCGATTAGGAAAAAGGGATTTCGTTGACTTATACCCTTTATATCATTCAGTGATTGTCAATCTTCATTTAATAACAGGAAAAAATTGAATTAAATATTTTATACCATACATGAAGGGTAAATTTCTGACTTGAACCTTTTTTTACTAATGGATTTTCTCAAAGACTAAATGACATAGACTTAAATCCTTTATAGCAAGCGATTGAGAAATTTTTCCTGAGTCTGAATATGTACTTAACTCAAAATCGACATTTTTGGACTTAAATCCTTTATACTTATCAGTACAGATATATGCCAGCGACATTTAAAGCATTGATTTCTAAGGATAAAATTTAAATTATATAAACACGAATATTTAAAATTATTTTGTTTTAGAAAAGGCGGAGCTTACCGTTCAAAATAGGAAAAGCTGACGACCGCAAGAGGTTAAAAGTATAGTTGCCAATTTTAGCATTTTTTGGCTCCTGGAAAATTTTAATAGAATGTTTGTTTTTTTTATTCAATGAAAACTACCCAAAACTGCTAAAGTTGGCAACTATGATGCTCCAGAATAAATTAAATGTGTTGGTATATCTGAAATGGTTTACTTTTTATGTAAATTTATGACGACCACAATCCCTACAATTTTATTGGCTGGTTAATCTGGCTGTAGAATATATTTCGCGTTTATATTTAGGAACACTTATTGGTCTTTCTATTCTGCACTGATAACGGTATGGTTAACCCTATGATGAGCAAGGTAATTTCATTAATTTAATAGGGAAAGCCACCAGAATTTATAAAGAAGTTAAAATAATAGAATTAAATGTTTTTTTTTTCTTTTTTAAGTTAAACACTAAAATTTTGTTAAAGAATCCCGAGAGGAATTTTTGCAGTTGAAAGTTGATATTACCGTCCTCGTGGCGAAAATGCTGTATGTTAAAGCGTTAACGTTCGAAACTGCAGTAAACGAATTTACCTTTTATATTTTGCGTTTTTAACGTGAATTCCAATTTAGTTCTCTGTATCTATTCAGTGTCAAGTCACGGTTTTATTTTTTATGTATTGCTGACCACAAAAAAAAAGTACTAATATATTTCTTATTATATTATTAAGCATTTGTTTTAAATCATGTATTATCTTTTGATTTGTTTTTTGTTAACACTTTCGCGACCGCATGTTTTTGTCTTTTTCCCAGTAAAGTCCGCCTGTGGGAGTTATTCATCCCAGTTACAATATTTCAGAACAAAATTTTCCGTATTCACATTTATATCACATTTATTAACTATGCATTATAGTTATACTCTTTCTAATCAAAGCATTTATATCCATAGTATCAGGGGTCGTACTCTCCGCCCTTTTTCCAGGACACTCTCACAAATAAGAAATTTCCGTCTTCATTGAAACCACTAATTTCATGCAGAAATAGTTTTGGTATATTTATAGCAATGTGTCATGATTATACAGAATATAGATTAGTGTATAAAAAAAGTGGTAGCAATATATTTTTAAAATTCTTATCTCTGAGAGTGTCCTGAAAAAAGGGCGGAGAGTACGACCCCTGATAGTATATTGCTAGTACAAATATGAATATTGAGTATATTTTTAAGGAATAAATAACATATTGCGAAAAAAACGCCCACTGGTGGAGTTAGAGATTTTCAAATGACATGAATCTACGTCAGCGGGTTTGAAAGGGTTAATTACTTAATATTTATCATCTTAGAGCAATCCCAAGCAGCACCGAAACGTTCTCTGAACGTTCAAAAATAGTTCTGCAGACACGTTCTAAGAACGTTCCCTTTGAACGTGTTATAGACGTCTATTTGTCCATCTTGAAGACGTACAATAGTACGGTTCAGGGAACGTTCAATGAACGTGTAGCTATCACCATCGGTGTTATAGAAGCGTCCAGAGAACGTTCTATGTATACGGTCTCAGAACGTTCTAAACGTTTTTAGAACGTTTTCAAAACGTTATACACATTTTCAGAACGTTCTAGAAAACGTACTGTAAACGTTCTAAAATAGTGTAGAAACGTTCTGAAAACGTTCTATACACACGTTCTCACAACGTTATGTAAACAATTTTTGAACGTTCTTTGAACGTGCTAAAAATGTATTTTATGTATAATAAAATGGAAGAACTCGCAACAATTGTTTCGGGTCGAAAGAAGACACGAACCTTCGTCAGACGAACATACTAGGCACGAGTGCTGCAAATACAAGAGCTACGTTGCAGATTTTTTGCAGCACTCGTGCCTACTTTGTTCGGTTGATGAAGGGTTGTGTCTTTTCTCGACCCGGAACAATTGCTTCGAGTTCTTGAATTTTATAGTGTCTGTTATTTACTTATTTTTTCTTTTCTTTTTTTCTTTTTGTGTAGTTTTTCTTTTATCTTTTTATTATATTTTTTTTTCATATATAATTGTCTTAGTATAATAAAATTTTACATAGATGCATTGAAATATGGTATAACAAAAGATCAAGTATTTTGAATATTCTAGATAAATATTTGAATTCAAAAACAAATAAAAAAATAAATTCAAGTTCTGGAATATTTTGAAAAATTTTAAGATAATATGCCCCCTGGAAATTAATTATTATTCCCTCCTAGATTTTGCATCATTATAATTTAACAATGGAATATAACCATATTTGGAAATTAATTTTAATAAGTTAACGGCCCTCTTCACTTACCGTCGCCGGTAGCCCGAGCCAATGTTATTCTATGGGAAAATTTTCTTTACAAATAACTTATTAACTAATACATAATTTTAAATTCTGTTTTCACATTCAGAAAATTTCCAACTGTTAAATTGACGGACCTTTTTTGAAAAAATATTTTTTTTAATTTTTAATATTTTATTTTGAAATTGCAAAATGAAAAAAATTCACATATTGAAAATTCGTATTTTGCAGATTCGAAGTAAAATATAAAAAATTAAAAAAATAATTTTTTTAAAATGGTCCGTCCATTGAACAGCTGGGAATTTTCATAATGTGAAAACAGAATTTAAAAATATGTATTACTTAATAAGTTATTTGCAAAGAAAAAATTCCCATTGAATAACATTAGTTCGGCTTCCAGCGGCGGTGAGTGAAGACGGCCCTTAAGCAAAAAATTTAAAAATATTTATGTCTAAATTTTGGAACTTACTGCAAACTTTTAGCATTCAAACACAAAAGTATTTTATTAATTTTTAAATTATCAATGAAATCTCAAATTAATGCCCAGATATGTTACGTATTCTATTTTTAAACTATAATAATGCACAATCAATGAAAAACAAAAAATAAAAATTAGTTAAAACAAGTACACAAGTGTACAAAATTTAAACAATAAACTGTTTTCTCGTTTTCTATTTTTTTTCCACATAATTCTTAAACAAATAAACACATAAGTATAAAATTTGGATAGTAGGTTTTTTAAAATACCATAAATCGAATTTTATATAACTTAAGCATAAGTAATAATTGTTAAACTAAATATCAGTAAATTTTTCTCAAAAGTAAACATTGAAAAAATGAAAAATTTCAGCAATTTTAGAAATGCGTTAGATTAAAACCGTATATTTCTTCATGTCGTCAATTTTTTTTTTCTTCTTTTTTCTTCATTTTATCGCGTGTGAATATTTTTTTTTTTTTTTTAAATTTTACATAGAAATATGAAAATCGTATAAGGCGTTCATTATTAAATTATTTATCGACGTTTTTATTATTCTGGTGATGATCACAGTTTATACAAATTAGCAATTATTATTATTATTATTATTATTTTCAAAAATTCCGTTATTAAAGTAAAAGAAAAGTGAACATAGAAAGTAAAACGAGGATTTTGTTTAGCATTTGAGGAATGTGCGTCTTCGCTTGTCTATAATGCATCATTAACACAATTTTTCATTAAGTTTTCTTTGCTAAAATTGTTGAAATTTTTAATTTTTTCCAAAGCTTACTTTAGAGAAAAATGAATAATTATTAGTTTAAAATTATTACTTATTCTAAAGTTATGTAAAATTCGATTAATGATATGATAACGAACATGATATCCAAATTTTATGTCCATGTGTTTATTTGTTTAAAAGTTATGCATAAAAGAAGAAAATGGGAAAGCAGGTTTGTTTCTTTAATTTTGAACAGCGGTGTATTTTAAATACGTTTAAAAATATAAAAAATAAAAATTATTATTATTATTTTGTTTTTTTATTTAAATAGATTACGTGAAATTTACTTAATATTGTCATATTTCAAATCATGCGTATGCGAAATTTATTTAAATTATTGATTTTGAGTTTATAAATTTTACATACACATGCAGTGAAATGTAACAGTATAAAATGTGGTGAAACATTTTGAAAAATAAATAATTAACTAAAAGTTTATTCTGTAAACAAATAAATAAATAAAAATAAAATAAATAAACTTCAAAATTTAAAATATTCAGCATTATTAAGATTCACCTTAGTAACTATTTCTTTTTTAATACTTCTCCCTGCTTTTACATTTCTACAGTGTAATGTAAAATGTAATGTCAAATCATGCATGATCAAATCCTTTATATATTTCTTTAACGTGGATCAGTTGCAATTAATTTTTGCAGAAACGATATAGTAGTGCAATTATTGAAATACGCAAGCATAAAAAATAATATTTAAAAATGAACAATATTTAAGCATGCGGACTCAACTCAATGAACTAGTAAGAAAAAATTACGAAATTTGACTGCTTACATTATTTTATGGAAAACTGTATTTTTAAAAATTGCTTCTTCAATCTTTATAAGCATCATTTTAAGCATAGAAATACTTTAAAGATTATACAGAATATGAATAATTGTCATAAATTGACTAAAAATCATAAACATAAAAATATAATCAAAATAAGAATTATTATTATTATTATTATTTTTAACAAAATATTATACCAAAATAAATAAAAAGTCATTACCAACATCGCGACAAAAATTTAAAAGGAATCATGAAAATCCTATACTATAATTGTACTGCCTGCGAAAATATGAAACTGGCTCTTCAACAATGAATTTTATTTTGAAACCTTTCTTTGAATGATCTTAGTCTCACTATTGCACTTATTAATTTGGTACTAATAATAATTTGGTTTCTTGTAAATTAAAATTTTAATCAGATGGGGAATTCGATATAACATATATGAGTTTCATTTTAATAAACTAAATTTTTAAGACTTCAATGCATATGCAAAATTTTACAAAAGAGAAAAACTTATCTGTAAGAGCTCGTATCCAAATGCGAATAACTTAAGAAATGAATACAAAATCAAAATACACTGAGTAAGCAGGCAGAAGCTGTGGACTTTGGATTGCATACGAATACGAACTTCCGGTGTAACGGAACGGCAGATGGCCGTTTACTGGTGGGAAAAATTTCTGTTCATTAAGCAAAACACGATTTATTCAATAACACCCGTTTTTAATACAGAATTTTCATACTATTCAAAACTTAAACTTTTTAAAAATTGGTATATTGAAGCATTCATAAAACTTTCTTCTATATTTTCCTGCACAGGTGGATGCCGTAAATATTATTTGCTAAAATAATCTATCAAAATTATTTTCCATGGCAAAGGTATAAGATTTTCATCTCAAATAAGTATAACGCTAAATATCCAAAAAATAAATTTTATAGTATTCAAAATATATATCTTAAGAAATGTATTTTACATAATGGAAAAAATAAAAAATCCATAACTTTGTTTTCAATTATCACAGATTTAGGGTTCACCCTTTCGTTTTAAAAGCATAGACGACCTTTCCCACAAGAATATTGAAAATTTTAAAACAATAGCGAAAGCACTGTGCTGTACAAATCGCCCATACTTTTTTAAAATTAAATATTACTAATATAAATTTATATATATATATATATATATATATATATATATATATATATATATATTTAATTTTCCATGGAAAAGTTAAAAACAATGCTCACTTATGTACATTTATACGAAATTTTGCCCTATTCTGCCATATTAAAAATTCTGAAAATAATGATATGACAGCGCCACCTATTGAACGATTTATTAAAAAATATAATCGCCACCAGTTTAGGTCACAGTCCAAGTAAGCCAAGTTTGAATAAATTACGTTTAATAGTTCGTGAGATACAGCATCCATAAAATTTTAAAATTTATTAATTTAATCATATAAAATTAATCAACGCAGGTTCTTATAATTAATATTTTTATATATGAAATTTACATTCTTCACCAAAAGATGCTGAAATACAGATATCTGGAAAATCGCAAAAAGTAATAGCAGCACCATCCGTCGGTGGATATATACCGAAATTGAAGCAGCACATTTTGACATTATATATATATCTCATATACAAGTTTCGATAAATATTCGTATTATAGAAGATGAGGTATAGCCTTCCCTTAAGCTGAAACGAAACGTAGCAGTGTCACCTGTCATTTGATATGCACTCAAGTCAATCAGTAAAATTTACGTAATATCTATTTCACGTACCAATTTTAGAGCATTTATAAATCATAGAACATGAGCTATTGCGTTCCCTTGAATGGAATTAAATTGCAGCATACCAATGCCTCCACTTGTCAGATAAGCACGCAAACTGATTCAGCAAAGTTTTATATGATATTAATTTCACATACCAAGTTTAGTGTATTTATAATTATTTATATTACAAAAACTGAATTATTACCATTGCGTTAACGGGATTAAATTGCAGGAGAGCAGCGCCCCCAGTTGATCAGTATACGCACATGTATTAAATCAGCGTAGTTTTATATAATATCTGTTTCACATATTAAGTTTGGTGCATTTGTGCACTGTAGAAGCTGAGATATAATCTCCCCATAAAAGGGGGAATTTACAGCATAGAAGCGACCCCTATCTGGTGATACACTCCAAAGGCTAATGAGCACCAAAGCTGATATTTAGGTCAATACCTAATTAAATATTCCTGATATTTAGCAAATTAGTTTAACGTCTAACATAAAGTTTGGTTAAATTCCGTCCATTGGTTTGTGAGAATCAGAGTCCACAAAACTTTGATAACACACACACAAAAAGATAGACAGACTGGCATTTTCAAAGAATGGTTGAATTGTGTTCTGGACATCTCAAGAGTGTATAAACCTATAAAAAACCGGAGATAAAAAATTCCCAATTATCCAACACATTTTTCTTGGTATATACAAAATAAATAAATAAAATAAATTACTTTTTCATAACTTAATTTATTAACATTTTAAGAAGCAAATAATAATGAATATCTGCAAAAGTAATCTGGATTAATGTGTTTGACAGAATTCAACAATATAAAACTTAAATAAAATTATAAATAATTATGATGGTTATAACATGTAATTAAAGTTTAAAATTTTGTAATTTTTTCCCTAAAAATCATCTCTATTACATTTCAATAATTATTCTATACTGGCATGCCACCAAAATCTGAAACTGAAAATAAGGAAACAAAACTGAAAAAAAAAAAAAGCATTTTGTCACATTTGTTATAATCACACTGTTACAGAACGTGTGACGACGGTGATACACTTGAACGTTTTTCATAGAACTAGAATTGTACGTTTTATAGATGGTACAAAGCAAGCCTTTTCAGAACGTTCTAAGTAATACTATTTTTGAACGTCTAATCAAACGTTCTCTTGACACGAAACACGGTGTTTGAACGACTGTAACCGTTATTAGACGTTCACAGAACGTTCTCGTGCTACTTGGGATATAGGGAGTAGGTGGTAGAAATTGATTACCCGTGCGAAAAAGGCTTCGAGAGCAAACGAGTAAATAAGATCTAGATTAAGGTCCATACAGTGGTTTAACAAAAGGCATAAACATACATGCACAAATCTTCATTAATATTCCGTAGTATTGTTAGTACCCGCATTTTTTTTCACACCAGTCTTTCTTTAGAGTACTTTTCTTTTCATTTATTCTTAATTACATTTGGAAAGAATTGCTCTTAAATTATACTAGTGGGTAAAAAGAGGCGGGTTCTAATAATGCTATGGAATATTACAGGGAGGAAACAATGGCGCAAATTCATACATTTGTTTAAAAAGTCATTGGTTTAAGAATAAGAAAATTTTGCTTCAAAGAGTGGTGTGAGTTTTGCGCCAATGTTTCATTCCTGATATTAACCCTTTGCTAGTCCTAACGATCGAAATAGTGTTGCGAAATTTAGGGACTCTTTCATTCAACTATCACCAATAATTTTGAGGAGTGATATTTGCTATACATAATGGACGAATAACCTTCGAAGTGATTAGGCAACCGTTACAGTTTAAATGTAGTGGCGGATATTCAAAAAGTCCCTAAATTTGGCAACTTTGATCAGAGGAGTGAAATTAAATAGGACCGGCAAAGGGTTAATTATAATGTTGGCAAGTACGGGCATAAATTTCTCATCCATAAAAAATGCCCTGAAAAAAGGGGGAAAATTTCCAGCACTGGTGATGTAAAATTTCCGAAATCTGAAAATATAAATATTCTTTACGATAAAAAAGTAAATAAGGTTAATGCTTTTATTCTTTTTATTTACTGTATAAATATAAATTTACTTGTTTTTCTTATCACTTACAGCAAATTTATTTTCTTATCAAAAGTTTTCTACTATTAACGAAATCATTTGCACACGATTTAATATAAGATTTTATATCTAACTCTTTCAAAAAGTATTTGATAAAAGCATCGAAAGAAACAACGATTATTTGCGTGCTATAAATTGATAAATCTATCATAGTGGATTGGATATGAAAGTTCTTTTTATTATTATTCCTGGAAAGGAAACCTGTCTTTATTCTTAGAAAAACAGATTCGATTTCTTTTTGAAGAAAACTCTTTTTTCTTGTTTTCTTTCTCTGGCTTTCGTGCTAAATAACAATACATCAGTAAAGAAAGAATTTGAGTCTTCTTTACTATTGGTCAGTTTATATACTGTATACTGACAATATTCAGAAAACTGTAAATTCCCTCAGAGAATAATACTTTTATATATCTGACTGTTATATGTGACGTGTTTTTCCAAAATAACTATTTAGGAATATAAAAGAGATTTGAAGAAAATTGTTTTCACAATTTGATTTAAAAATATGTAAAGAGGAAACAATACATAATTCTAAGGATAGTTAATATCAATACAATCGATAATAGTGTTTGATATAATCGTTTTTAAGCTAATGAAGAGTTCGCAAATAATAACAATATTATAAATTATCTCTAAAAGAGATCTTTGTTAAGACATGTGTCATTGATATTAAGATTAAAAACACATTTAAAACACGTTTACCAAAAATTATACTTCATTTTAAAACATTTTAAAATTATTTAAAGCTTTTCGCTTTGAAAAATCAAAGCATCATGAGGGATTTCATACATGTTTCTAATGGGCAGTTTTTATATAGTTTACATTTCGCGGTTGACAGTTAAGTCCTTTAATAAGTTGAGGAATGTTGAACAAAAGCAATAGTAACTTGTGAAGTCTGATAAAGGTTGGATCAAGGAGCGAAGTAAAGGAAGAAGTGGAACTTTCATGATTATCAAGGCACTTTATGTCGGAGTTGTAACTATTGTAGCATTAACAAGGTGTTGCAAGTAGATGCTGTAACTATTATAGGGTCAACTAAGAGCTACAATTAGAAGCTGTAACTATTGTAGGATCATCAAAGTGCCGCCTGTAAAAGCTATAACTGTTGTAGTAGAAATACTTGCTATGCAGAATCGTACTTCAACAATTCGGACCGCAAAAACGTAAAGGTATTGTAGTGGTGCCAAAGTGTTGCATGCAGGAACCTAAACTATTAGAGGGGTGTATTGAAAATTACATGAGGCTTTTGTAGGATTAAAACTAAACAGAAACACAACATTAGTTATCTTATACTGTTGTGCCAAATTATTGGCAAAAATTGCAGTATCCTTAGAGTTTATCGCATTTTTACATTTAATTATATTAATAGCTTCAGAAATATAAAGTTTGTGAATAGTAGGTGGTGCTGAAATGATTTTAGCGTTATCCCACATAAGCTTAGCGTTTGGGTTAGCATAAATGAAGTCGACGAGAGTAGAACTATGGCCTTCTTTAATACTACGTATATGTTCCGGTGTTCGTTTGGTTAAAGTTCTGTTAGTTTGTCCGATATAAAAGAAACATTCTCTATTGTTTTCTATGGAAATTTGATAAACGGTTCAATAAGATCTAGATTAAGGTCCATACAGTGGTTTAACAAAAGGCATAAACATACATGCACAAATCTTAATTAATATTCCGTAGTATTGTTAGTACCCGCATTTTTTTTCACACAAGTCTTTCTTTAGAGTACTTTTCTTTTCCTTTATTCTTAATTAAATTTGAAAATAATTACTCTTAAAATAAACTAGTGGGTAAAAAGAGGCGGGTTCTAATAATGCTATGGAATATACAGGCAGGGAACAATGGCGCCAAATTCATGCCAGTATTTGTTTAAAAAGTCATTGGTTTAAGAATAAGAAAATTTCGTTTCAATGAGTGAGTTTTGCGCCAATGTTCCATTCCTGATATTAACCCTTTGCTAGTCCTAATGATCGAAATAGTGTTGCGAAATTTAGGGACTCTTTCATTCAACTATCACCAATAATTTTGAGGAGTGAAATTAACCCTTTAAGGTTCACTACTTAATTTATTTTTAAAATTACTGGACTAATTTTAAAAATGGCTTTTAGTCACATAGCTGATCATAAATATTTAAAAAATAAAAAATTAGCATTGTTCCTTTTCGAGAAATTTTCGGTTTGAAACATCTGTAAGTAAACCTTATTAAATTCAAATAATATTTAATTTAATAAATAAATCACTTTATAAGTAAACATTATCGACAACAACAACTCGTAAAAGTTGCATAGATCCCAACATTTCAATCTATTCCGGAGTATTTTAACCCTTTGCGGGGCAAGATAATTCTGATCATTTAAATTACACTGCCACCGGAATTTACGAACACAATTATAATAGAAGAAATTTTAAATTTTCATGTTGAAAAAAGGTCGTTTTCTGCTTTGTTATAAATGTAAATTTTTGCTAAAAAATTTCCGGGATGAGTTTTTGCACTTGAGAATTAAAATTAGGTGTTCCATGTAGTGGAACACTGAGCGGCAAAGGGTTAAATAGGACCGGAAAAGGGTTAGTCATAATGTTCACAAGTACGAGCATAAATTTCTCATCCATAAAAATGTCCTGAAAAAAGGGTGAAAATTCCCGAAATCTGAAAATATAAATTTTCTTTACGATAAAAAGTAAATATTGTTTTTATTTACTGGATAAATATAAATTTACTTGTTTTTCTTATCACTTACAGCAAATTAATTTTCTTATCAAAAGTTTTCTACTATTAACGAAATCATTTACACACGATGCAATATAAGATTTTATATCTAACTCTTTCAAAAAGTATTTGATAAAAATATCGAAAGAAACAACGATTATTTTCGTGCTATAATTTGATAAATCTATCAAAGTGGATTGGATATGAAAGTTCTTTTTTATTATTATTCCTGGAAAGGAAACCTGTCTTTATTCTTAGGAAAACCGATTCAATTTTTTTTTAAGAAAACTCTTTTTTTCTTTCTCTGGCTTTCGTGTTAAATAACAATGTATCAGTAAAGAAAGAATTTGAGTGTTCTTTACTATTGGTCAGTTTACATACTGTATACTGACTATATTCAGATAACTGTAAATTCCCTCAGAGAATAAAATTTTTATATATCTGACGTGTTTTTCCAAAATAACTATTTAGGAATATAAAAGTGATTTGAAGAAAATTGTTTTCTCAGTTTGATTTTAAAATATGTAAAGAGGAAACATTACATAATGCTAAGGATATTTAATATCAATACAATCGATAATAGTGTTCGATATAATCGTTTTTAAGCTAATGAAGAGTTCGCAAATAATAACAATACTATAAATTATCTCTAAAAGAGTTCTTTGTTAAGACACGTGTCATTGATATTAAGATTAAAAACACTTTTCAAACACGTTTACTAAAAATTATACTTTATTTTAAAACATTTTAAAAGTATTCAAAGCTTTTTGCTTTGAAAAATCAAAGCATCATGAGGGATTTCATACATGTTTCTAATGGGCAGTTTTTATATATTTTACATTTCGCGGTTGACAGTTAAGTCCTTTAATAAGTTGAGGAATGTTGAACAAAAGCAATAGTAACTTGTGAAGCCTGGTGAAGGCTGAATCAAGGAGCAAGGAAAAGGAAGGAGTGGAACTTTCATGATTATCAAGGCACTGCATGTAGGAGTTGTAACTATTGTAGGATCAACAAAGTGCTACAAGTAGAAGCTGTAACCATTGTAGGATCATCCAGGTGCTGCAATAACTATTGTAGGATCAACAAAGTGTTGCAAGTAGATGCTGTAACTATTGTAGGGTCAACTAAGTGCTACAAGTAGAAGCTGTAACTATTGTAGGATAATCAAAGTGCCGCCTGTAAAAGCTATAAGAGAAATACTTGTAAGAGAAATACTTGCAATGCAAGATCGTACTTCAACAATTCGGACCTCAAAAAAGTAAAGGTATTGTAGTGTTGCCAAAGTGCTGCATGCAGGAACAGAAACTATTAGAGGTGTGTATTGAAAATCCCATGAGGCTATATTGTAGGGTTAAAACTAAACAGAAACACAACATTAGTTATCTTATACTATTATGCCAAATTATTTTCAAAATTGCAGTATCCTTAGAGTTTATCACATTTTTACATTTATATTAATGGCTTCAGAAATATAAAGTTCTTGAATTGTAGGTGGGGCTGAAATGATTTTAGCGTTATACCACATAAGCTTAGCGTTTGGGTTAGCATAAATGAAGTCGACGAGAGTAGAACTATTGCCTTCTTTAACCGTTTGACTGCTAAGCAGCGCGATAGCGCTGCAATGTTTAGCCTCGAAAATTGCGAAAGGTAAAATTCTGATATCACCGGAATTTTAATTTAATTTTTTTACGTAAGTAAAATCAACCATTCAGACCCAAAACACTGTTGTTAAACATTATCTTTTCATTATTTTCTTTTACAAGAAGTAATATATATATATATATATACCCAGTTGCTAACCTAATCCAACAAATTGTTAGTACAGCCCATTTTTCTACACCGCTTTAATTTTAGAGTAATTTTCTTCAAATATATATACGATGAATTAAGAAAACAAATACTTTAAAAATTAAGTGGTGTAGAAAAATGGGCGGTACTAAGAATTTGCCGGATTAGGTTGGCAGCTCTGTATATATATATTTGTTTATTTATTTTATAAAGTTCTTTTCTTTCATTACTTATTTGTAAAACATAAAAAGAATTAATAAATTAACTGACAATTGTATGAGTGATTGTGTTTTATTAAATAACATTTTTTTTTTTTTTAATGCTCAAAAAATATCACCAGAAAACAACGTCAATACGCTAATCACTGAAATCAATCAAATGTAGTTCTTTCGAAATAGGAATATCTAACATGATTTTTGACGCATAAAATATTAGGACGCTCGTTTCATCATTTTAAAAATATGTATCATTATATTTGTGAAATAAGTTGAAAAAAAATAAGAATGGGCGGAGTCTTGATAAAATCTTATCAAGATACACACCCATTTACTACGCTGAATTGCATATTTGGAAAACAAAATTGGATTTTTTCACTGATTCTAAATTTTCGTAAAACATTGTGTGTGAACAATTATTAATAGTAAAATACGTTTTTTGTTTTTATTCATCCTTTAATGATACTTAAATTGGCCTTTTACGAATGCAAACATTAAGGCGTGGTTTTCATTGATTAGGTCTGTTTTTATAGATCATTAGAAAATTTCATATTTTATTTCTGTAGAAAGAGCTGTCGAGGGTAAATAATTTAGGCATAAAAAAAAACAGATTTATACATTCACTTTCGCTTTCTGCTTACTTGGATATTTTTTTTTTTTTTTTTTTTAATTTTTACTGCACGGCGTGGTTTTCCAGCTGGCATGATTGGGTTTCGAATTTTTTATAAAACTAAAATTAAATATTCACACCGAAAAAACTTTTATTGAGGCCTAAAATAGCGATAGCAATTTAAGGATGTGTTTCAGATAATGCTTCAGCATTCAAACGGTTAATACTACGTATATGTTCCTGTATACGTTTGGTTAAAGTTTTCTTAGTTTGTCCGATATAAAAGAAAAATTCTCTATTGTTTTCTATGGGAATTTGATAAGCACCTCCAGCGGGTCCATTTAAGTCACGGTCATTAAGAGAGTTTTATAGTTAAAGGAGAAGTGAATGGTATTAATAAATTAAACTGATGTTGTATATAATGTTTAAAACTATAGAATTCTTTACAGTAGGGGAGACTATTGGTATAATGTAATTTTAGGGTTGAATTCAGAGTGTGACTAATAGGATTAATTAATCCTATTAGTCAAATTTTAGGAACACTGCGAGGCTTATAAATGCAATTACCGTTAAATAAGAAGACGAATACTTTAACAAAAGACTGGTGTGAAAAGAAAGGCGTGTTCTAACAAGGTTACAGAATATTAATTAGAAAGTTGGCAGGTAGGCATACGTCTCATATAATATTATTTTTATCATTATAATTAAATATTCTTTTTTATGTGAGATATGACAAACGTATTCGAAACATTTAGTCAATAAAAATTTTACCTTCCATTACAAGAAAAATATTATAAACATTCCCCTTATGTATTTTTACTTCGCATTAAAAGGCCTCGGAGCATTTCTAAAATTTTACTCGCATTTTATTATATTACAACCACTATTGCCAACACAAATTTTTTCTTGAATATTTTTGAATGTTTCAATGCCGAGGTATTGTGTAAAAAAGTATTGTTGGAAAAATGTAATAACAATATAACAATATGGCAGAAAAATTTTAAGAATACTGCGAGATCTGCTCTCCAATAATGATTTTCTAAGTTCGTTGATACGTGGTATATCTAGTGCTGCCAGATTTGAGGGAAATTTTTATTCAGTAGCCACCGGTAAATTTTACTTGTAACGGTTACCTAATTCAATCGAAAATTTCTTTAAAAGATGTTTCGAAACAATTAAGAAACCTTTTCAATTAAAATTTAGTGGTGGCTGTTAAATAAAAATTTCCCTCAATCTGGCAGCACTGGGTGTATCTGGATGCTTTTTATTTATTTATTTATTTATTGATGGCACATATACTAATGTCAGTAAGGAATTTTAGCTTCGGGCACGACTGGATGTACTGATGTCAGATTAGGAAAAAATATATATTTACAAATAGCTAGCAAATATATTTTATGCCGGAAAATATTTGAGATTAAAAACTACATTGTCGAGTGAAACTAATATATTTTAAATATTTTTCCAAATCATTGAAAACAGAAAAAAAAATTAAAAATATGTTTTAATCATTTGAAGGGAGGCCTAAATATTTTCCTTATTCATAATCATGCCTTTATATCCTTCCACATTATAACTTTATATATATATATATATTATTTTTTTTTAAGAATTTTTTTTTTTTTTTTTTTTTTTTTGTTAATTCAGGGGAGGAAAGCTGGTGCATTATTCATACCGGTATTTATGGCACAAAATTTTCTTCTTAAATCAACGATTTCATAAGTAGAGAAAAATTTTGAACAAATATCGGTATGAGCTCTGCGCCAAATTTTCACCCCTGATTAATGGGAAATGAGATTGAAACATAATTAAGACATGGCATTCAAGATAATATTTTCACCGATGTCCTCAGGCAGCTAATATAAGATTTATCAATGACTAGTTTATAAATATTAATCCATTACACATTTCGTAACCAGTGTTGCCTAATCTAGCGGATTTTTTATTCAATAACAACCAATAATTTTTAATTGTAACGTTTGCCTAATCACTTTGAAGATTGATAGTGTATTATGTATATAAAATAGCACTTCTGAAAATTATTGGTGATAATTAAATAAAAAATCCGCCAGATCTGGCAACAATTCTAAGATTCTAAGATTCTAAGACGGAAAGAAGCCGCTCACCACTATGCAGTAGTTTTGAGCGTTTTTAACCTTTAGAGAGGGGCTCCAAAGCCACTGTGGAGATTCAGAAGAGCCCGTCTCCAAAGGTTAAGCCTCCCCCGTTGTTTATTGCATAGCAAATAACAAAAAAAAAAAAAAAAAAAAAAAAATTACAAAGGTCGCCAGAGCAGAGCTCTCCCGCGACAAAAGGCGACAAAGTTGCATGAAAGTGAAGAGGACCGGTGCGAAGTGGAAGCCTAATTACAAAGTTCATTCAGGTAATGTACAAATTTCACAGTCTTTATACAATGTTCTCGCAGTCTTTATATCAAGCCCAAACACCCTAAGAACAATGTTGGTTAGCAACATCATGCGCAGGATGATTGCTTTCCGAGAGCACTTCAGTGGAATTCTGTAGCATCAGACATGACCAGTATTCGCCATGTAGGAGAGGAGGAAAAATTAAGGAAAGATAGAGAAGGAATTTAGTTTGTTGAATTTGATAAATCTTGAAGGAAGGCATAGATGCGCTTTAATTTGAACCTTAGGGGCTTTCTAGTTATTATATTGTTCAGCCAGGTTGCTGGTCTAGGATAAGGGTTCCTTAAATGGTAAGGTATTGTAAGTTGACAGTGAAAGTAGTAATGTTGTGCAGTCCCCTCCTCACCGCATGAACATAAGGGTGATCGCCGGCAATGAAATCTGTGGAGGTATTTGGGGAAGGGGCCATGACCTGACAGAAAGACAGAGATTTCCGGAGAGAGGTCCCAAATATTGAGTGAGACATTTGGTATTAGCTCGTGAGTGTATCTCCCTTTTGGAGACACACTCCAGAGACTCTGCCAGTCATTAATTAGTTTTTGATTTAGGTGATATTTTATGAAGGAAGGGGGAGCTGGGAGTGAATAGGCTATGTCACTAGATTTTGTTGCTGATTTTGCAAGAGAGTCCGCTAGTTCATTTCCGACGACCCCCTTATGGGCAGAAACGTGTGCCAGGGAGATTTTAGTTTTTAATTTTGAGAGCTTTATTTTAATTTCAATTACTTGTGGGTGTCTGCTCTTGTGGCGAGCTATGGCCTGCAGGCTCGAGAGGCTGTCACTGAAGATTGAGATTTGATTGTAGTCTGGAGAGTTATTTTCTGACCACTCAACTGCCTTCAGGATGGCAAAGAGCTCAGCCTGAAAGACCGAATTGTGGTCTGCGAGCCTGCCTGCCCACTGATGGAGAACTTTGTTATTGTTTAAAACGCAGAGTGCAGCTCCCACTCCATGATCGGTTTTGGAGCCATCAGTGTAGATCGCCAGTTGAGCAGACGGGGAGAAGCTGTTTTTTGCACAATTTATGAAAAGGGAAGCAGCATCCTGTGCTGGGTGTATTTGCCAGCTGTTAGAAAGCTGTTGGACATGAATATTAGGGAGGAGAGTACCTGTGAGAATGGAATTATTTAATTGCAGGACGTTAGTTTTGTTAAAGTTGTATTTTAATTGGAGGTGAGCATGTGGAATACCAGTGATGACTGTGATCTGGCAACAATGTAATTTTGGTACATCTAAAAATCACAGATATGCGAACTGTTCTATTTTATTCCAGAGTATTTTCAGAGACCGCCTTTTTTCCCGCCACTTTTTTGTAGAGTAATCCTACGTAATTAATATTAGATAAAAAGAAAATTACTCTTGAGGAAAAGTAGTGTGTTAAAAAGGCGGGTACTAACCTAGATAGCATGCACATTTGCAGCAAGTTTGATATTTCTTGATATTATCTTGCTATGACAAGTTTGATGCGACAAATTTGTAATGAAACTCCCGCAAGGTAGACAGAACATAAATCCGTCTTTTGTTTTAATTAATATTTGTTTTTTCCTTTCACACCATTTTTGCTGCAAACTAAAATTATTATGTGAGTATATAAAATTCAACCAAAACATTCGAAGTTTATTATTGACACGGATCCACCACATTATGTAGTAGAGGAAGATGCGTGGCATTGTAGCCATGGATTTCAAAATTTTCGAAGTCGATTTTTGAGAAATCTTCTAAAAGGTATGTGTCGTGTAATATATTTCTGCGCATATTTGAAGACAGTGTGACATGACAAAAATCTGAGTTTGAATTGAATTTTGGCAGATAGTGTGTTTGGGATTAAAGCCGATTGACTATACGAGGGTCCTAAGCCTGAGGTAGTGTGCCCTCCATGGAGGTCTTTTTAAGGTGTTCTAACCCATATTTACGCGAGTTTCGGAGAAAACTGAGAAACTCCGAACGGCTAATCCGACGAGCGCAACCTGGGATCGAACTTGGCACGTCCCGTCTACAGCTTTGAGCGCAGCAGCTCTCGGCCACTGGTGGGGCCAGCAAATTGTGTGACAGGACAAAATTGTTTGTTGTAATGAATTTGCAGTGCTCTTGATACGATAAAGCTAATTTTACTACTATTTTGCAACGAATTTGCAGCCGATTCGATACAAGAAGAGTGCAGCTTGCACGACAAGTTTGCTTCAAATTTGGCGTATGGTGACTTCGGAGTTAGAGTTATCTTGCTGAAGTCTTGTTATGAGCTTACATTCTCATCATGCTGAACTTGCTGCAAGTGGTTGTTGCTTGCAAAGCAAGACTACTGCAGTTTTACTGCAAACTAAAATTGCTATGTGAGACTCGGATTACCAGTTCAGCATAATCTAATTGATTCTGTTCATTCAATGTATTTGATTATCTTATTGAAGAAGCGTCTGTCTAATCAGTATATATGCCAAAATAGAAGAAGAGCCAGAGTTAGAAACTACAACCAGGGGTCGTACTGTCCGCCCATTTTTCAGGACACTCTCAAAAATGAAAATTTTTAAAATTTATTGCTACCACCATTTTTCTCCAATAATATCTAGCTTATACAACCATATATTGCTATAAAAATATCCAGAAATATTTCTGCATAAAATTAGTGGTGGCAAAGTGAGCGGAAATTTCTGATCTTTGAGAATGCCCTCAAAACAGGGCGGGAAGTACGACTCCTGTTTACAACAATTGTCGCGTTAATACTTTGTGATACTCTATACTAGAAAAAACTAATAAGCAGGGCCTAATTAAACCCGAGCATAATATTTTTTTACAATATTTTTTGACATGTTTGCAGGGATGGAACACAGGCGCAGAATTCATACCACTCTCAATGTAAGAAAATTTTCTACTTCTTAAATCAACGATATTATAGGTAGAGAAATTTCTTAAACGGATTCCGGTATGAATTCTGCGCCCGTGTTCCATCCCTGTATTTGTGACAAAATACTTTGATTAAATAAGTGAATGGTTACTTTTAGAAAATAGTGGTGCCAAAAATTACGCAGAGAAACAAACACCTCTAGTTAAAAAAAATAATAATAATTGCCTTGTTTTAACAATTTCTGTCACTTGTTTTAAAAAGAAAGTGGTGAAATGCAAATAGCAAGAGTTTGCCCGCTTTTACTCAGGCTCTGCTTGTAAGTGCGTTAAATAAAAAATATTTTATTTTAGTTGTTAAGATTTAAGAATATTGGTATTTGTTATCACTATTTTATACCAATGATCACACTATCCTATTTAAACACAAAAAATTACTGTTCAAATACGCTAAAAGTTCTGTAGGGAAATAATGGTTATCATAGCTGCCAAGTTTTTCACTTTATTCCGGAATATTGTTAACCCCACCCTTTTCTCACACCGTAATATTTGTAGAAAATTTTTCTTCAATATATAATTATGATTAAATACGAAGAAAATTACTCTAAAAGGATTTCGGTGTGAAAAAAGGGCGGGGCTAACAACATTCCGGAATAAATTAAAAAACTTGGCAGCTACGGATTATGAAAGTAGCAGGAATCTCATTGCTGCGCTACATGGAAAAAAGTATTTTTCTTTACGGTTTTAGCGTAAAAACGTGCGGGTATATACGGAATTTATTTAATTTTTATAGTAATTTATAGTAATTTTATCTAAAATATCGTAGAATATCTAAGAGGATCACAAAACATATCTATAATACATATTAAAAATAAAATAAAATAAAAAGCATAATTAACTACTTAAAACAATAATGTCATAGATTTAACATAAAAATAAGAACATCTTATTAATTTTTCTAGGATTTATTGTTTGTTTTATCTTGGACATGGATTTCACTGTCCCTACTATAGACGTAACATTAAAGTAACAAAAGCATAAGTTATGGTTCTTTCTATGTTTGAAAGCACGCAATAAAAAAGAGCAGACGAAGAAATGTTGCAATAGTTTTCTTCTTTGAAAGTTTTTGTGATGATGATTGCTTTTATAAACCTAAAGAATAAGATTCATTTATTCTTTTTTGATCCAAAATAACATAGTTTTCTTTTAAGCCATTTTACTTATTTTTAAGCATATTATATGGAATATATTTCAGTCTAGTGTAATTTACGATTTATTTTGTTTATCTGTATCTAATTTAATCGTACAAGATATAGTGTAATCAAGAGCATTTAAAAGAAATTGTGTGCTCTTTTTATTAATATTGGGTTATGTATGTTTTTAAGAAGAAGTATATTTTTTTCTAAGTACATAACTATTTTTTGCACTAATATTACCAATGTCCTCCTCTTATATTAAATGAGTAAACTACATGACTTGTTATATGTATTTGTCTTGAGGATCTTGGGAAAGGCTCTAACGATTTGGATGAAATTTTGGGATTAGGAGTTTTTTGGGTCGAAAAAACGATTGGACTTATCGCCATCTTCAAGAAAATTCGCGTTCGCTGTTAATCCTTTATTGTCCAGTTGCAACAAACAGCAGAAATTGGGTGTCTTTGAAAATGGATAAAAAGATTTTGATGAAAGTTTGGGGTTAAGCGTTTTTTAGGGAGCAAAAATGACAAGACATATCTTCATTTTGAAGAAAATTTGCTTTCGATGTTAACCCTTTATCGGCTAGTTGCATCATATGGTAGAAATTAGGTTTACTCGGAAAAATATATATCGATTTTAATGAAAGTTTGGAGGAGAAATGTTTGAGGGAGCTAAATCGATTGGACGTATTTTCAGAAAAAATTGTGTTCGCTGTTAACCCTTTATCGACCAGTTGCATCACATGGAAAATTTGATTTACTCGGAAATGGATGTAACGATTTTGATGAAAGTTTGGGGTTAAATGTTTTTTGGAGGAACTAAATCGATTAGACATATCCTCATCTTTAGAAAAATTCACTTTCAGTGTTAACCCTTTATCAGCCAGTGGCAGGAATTGGGTTTATTTGGAAATGGATATAGTGATTTTGATGAAAGTTTGGGATTAAGTGTTTTTTAGGGAGCTAAAACGATTGGGCATATCCTTATCTTCAGAAAAATTTGCTTTCAATGTTAAACCTTTATTGGCCAGTTGATCGTGTAGCAGAAATAGGCTTTATTCCGAAACGAATATAACAGTTTTGATGAATGTTTAGAGTTAAGTGGTTTCTAAAGAGATAAATTGATCAGGAGCTTCCTCACCTTTAGTAAAATTCGCGTTCGCTGCTATCCCTTTCTCGGCCAGTTGCACCATGTGGCAGAAATTGGGTTTATTCGGAAATGGACGTGATGGTTTTGATTAAAGTTTGGAATTAAATATTTTTTTGAGGTACAAAATCGTTTAGACCTTTTTTTAATCTTCAGAAAAGTTCTCGCTCGCCGTTAACCTTTTATCACCAGGTTTCAAATTACAGCAGAAATTGGGTTTACTCGAAAATGAATGTAATGATTTTGAAGAAAGTTTAGGACTAAATTTTTGCGGAGTATAAAATAAATTAGACATATCCTCATCTTCACGACAATTCGCATTTACTGTTAACCATTTAACTGCTGTTTGCAAAATATGGCAGAAATTGAGTTTTCTCAAAAATTGATATAAGCATTTTGATGAACGTATGGGGTTAAGTGTTCTATGAAGTAAAAAATCGATTAGAGTTATCCTTATCTTCATAAAAATTTGAATTTGCTGTTAGTTCTTTATTTGTTGGTTACAAAATATGTCAGAAATTAAGTTTACTTGGAAATGGATATAACGATTTTGATGAATGTTTGCAGTTAAGAAATGTTTGGGATGAAAAATTATTTAGACTTATCCTCCTTTTCAAGAAATCTTGCGTTCGCTGTTAACCCTTTATCCGCTCGGTGCAAAACATGGCAGAAATTGTGTTTACTCTGCAAAAAATATAACGATTTTAATGAAATTTTGGGGTTAAGTGTGTTTTGAAGAGAAAAATCGATTAATTTCATTCTCATATTAGGAAAACTCACGTTTACTGTTAACCCTCACTGCAAATTCAGGTGTTTTAAATTCAGACACATCTGTATCTTAAATGGGTGTCATTATTTTCAGACACGAAATTGTGTCTTAAATGTTAAGACAAGTAAGATGTCTTAAGTCTCCACCGGGGCACTTAATGTCTCCACCGGGGCACCACATTGCTGAAGTTTCTTTTTCTTGAAACTGCTCGAACGATTTTGATAAATATTTAAGTTTTTTTTTTTTTTAAACTAACAATTCAAACTGAATTTTCTTCATCTTTAGGAATGTTTACTTTCACAATTAGCCTTTACTCCGCTCATCTCAAAATTACAGCAGAAATTTTCTTGGAAATGGCTCTAACAGTTTTGATAAAAACTTAGCATTGAGGATTTTTTGAGATAAGAAAGCTATCTGATTTATCCACATATTTATGAAAATTCACACTCTTTGTTAACCCTTTATCGGCCTGTTGCACCATGTGTCAGAAATTGGGTTTACAGTTTACATGTAAATGGATATAATGATTTTGATGAAAGTTTGGAATTAAAAGTTTTTTCAAGTGCAAAATCCATAAGACTTTTTCTCCTCTTCAGAAAAATTCCCGCTCGTTGTTAACCCTTTGTGGCAAACAATGGAAGAAACATAGTCTTCTTAGAAACTATTGAAATGATTTTGATAAAAATTTAGATTCAGCGAATTTTTGAGTTTACAATTGATTTCTAATCCCAAAAGTTGGCATTCTCTTTAGAACATTCAATGTTTACTGGTAACCCGCGCTTTCTCCAGGAAAGATGAAAAAAACTTCGTTTTTTATTTTTAAGTTCTTGAATGATTTTGATAAATAGTAAATATAATTACCTGAAAACAAATTATTTTATGTACACTACAAGTAATTTTTACAATGAGAACGAGTGAACTCGGTCATTCAGGTACTAATATTTAAACAAATACATGTAGTGTGCAACACTGCTTTACAAAAAACAACATTTAATACAATTTGAATAAAATTTATATTTATAAAATAAAATAATACAAGTGTGACTCGAACATAACTGATTATTACGCATACAGCGAAAAAAAAAAAAAATCAGTCTTCTTGCTTTTTTTGTATTATCGAAAAAATGTTTGAAACATACATTAATTCCAAAACACTTTGCTAAAATAGCTAGCGTATATGTGTTTGATATTAAAATATATGTATATGCATTTTTGCATCAGTTTTTTGTAATGTGCATTTTGTTTAGTTTGCAAAATCAAAATTTAAGTCATGTCCAAAATGATATATTTTTCGGGCTTGAAATATACATTTTTTTCTTAATTTGAATGCATATTATTTAAAAACCTATTACACAAAAAGATAAGATAGCGCAATATAATGCACAATGTAATAGTTTAAAAAACATAACACAATATCCTTTATTGACAGTGTTTTTTTTTTCTTTTTTGACAATGATTATTTATGCTAGTTTGTTTTTCTAGAGCCACGTTCTATAGAATTTTCCACTTAAACAAAGAATAACGCCTTCAAAATCGACCATCAAATTGGGCTTGGAACAATATTTGATCGATGCACAGGTTTAAGAAGACAATCAGGGCCAGTCGCAAGCCAAAAGACAGTAACTCATTTACTTCTAGGTCATAGCGGAATGGGAAAAACCCATTCAATCCAAGCTTTTTAATAATTTCTTTCAATAACATCTTCCCAAAATGGTTTTTTTTAAATAATTTTTTAACAATATTTTCGCAGTATGAAATGGGATGCTATCGCTTATTTGATGAATGTTGGCTCTCTTTTTGGCAAATATATCTGCACTTTTATTTCCATGAAAGCCGCAGTGTGATGATATCTTTTGCATAGACATTTCATTGTCATTTATAGTTAAGTTGTTTAATAGTTTGGAACATTTTAAAACATTAACTGATTTAGGTGGTTCAGAAGAAAGTGCTTGAAGAGCAGCTTTAGAACCAGAGAGGATAACAATACTTGAAACTGTTCAAAGTGACATTGAAATTGGGAAGGCTGTACAGATTCTTGCTATCTCAGCATCTAAAGGGGTTCTTTCAATTCCAACAGGGCTATAGAATAAAAGTCAGACAACATTGAGTTATATGTAAATTCCATTTTTTTTTTCTACAAATAAATAATCTTCTTTTGAAATTTGCTTGCAAGTAAATGGAAAACAAATATGTTTAGTGCAATTCATTTTACTGCAGAAGATATATATATATATATATATATATATATATATATATATATATATATATATATATATATACAGTGGAGGTTCGTAATTGAGGGCCAGCGGAGCACTGCCCTACCTAATTTTTTTCTCGATTAAAATAATAATAATTCTTTTGTTTTTTTTATAACTGTTCAAATATATATATACAAAATAACAAGTCTATCTAACTTTTTTCTTAATCTTCTTTCATTATAATTTATTTTTCAATATATTTTTTTCAGCTGTCACAAATCACTAACGACTGAACGACTGCTACTTTCCTTCCTTATCTTAGAGAATGGAGCTGTTTACAGTCAGCCCGAAATTGGCGTGTTAATTGGTACAGTTTATTCTACTAGAACAGCGGGTTAACACATTTGGCGACGAACTGCTTTATCAGTGTAAGCACACTGTAATTTTCTCGTCGATGGGTCAGAAGAGAGTGGCCCTTTGCAACAAAACTATAGGGGGAAAAAACTGTCTCCTTTAAAATTTGTTAACCATGCAATTCACGGATAAAATTTGGCGACTTCTGCATTACGTTTTTGTTTCCTCATTGATTTTTCGGTGAATTTTTTAGAGTTATAGATGACGGTTTAAAATTGTAGTGTTTAAAGAAAGAAATCTGGTAATAGTCAAAAATATTTTCTAGACTAGCCTTTGAGATAAAAGCTTCTATAAGAATTTAAGACCTCTTTAACTAAAATAATTTGAATTTAAACAAGGGGAAAAAATAAATAAAAATAAATAAAAATAAAAAGAATATGCGATTTCCCCCCCTTCACAATAGTGTATTAAAACTTTTATGTAAATAAATTGTAAAATTTTTAGATATATAATTAATGGATTTAAATGGATAAATGGATTAAATATCTGCATGAAATTGTGATTTATGATTATTATTAAATTATTTTTCTTATTTTGATTATTATTAAATTATTATTATTAAATTATTTAATAGAACATCCGCAATGTTTCTTATTTCTTTCTTTCTTTTTTCTTTTTTTTTAAGATGATAACCTGTCTTCTTTCTTTATTTATTGAAAGTTAATTTAAATTATCTAAATTTAAGCTCTTAAAGTGAGAAACATGGTGCTTTTTTTTTTAAATATGTATCCACATTACATTAATCATGACTTTCTAAATTCCAATATAACTTCTTACAGATTGGTTAAGGTTTAAGACAAGAAATATGAATATAACACTTGAAATTCTATAATTAAAATATTTAGGGATATAATTAGCATAAGCTAAATAATATTACACTCTGAGACATTTGAATTTAAATTTCAATGGTGTGCAGTGTTAGGGTTAAAGCCAGTTGACTATAAGAGGATCCTAGACCTGAGTGGTGTACTCTCTGTAGAGAGTCTTTCTAAGTGTTACATAGCCCTTTTTATTCAAGTTTTGGAGAAAACCACAGTAAACTCCAAATGTATATGTCGACGAAAGCGATCTGGTATCGAACTTGGCATTTTCCGTCTACTAGCTTCCAGATATTTAAATTTTGATATTTCATTGGTCAGAACATTGGAGAATTTTGCAATTGTATTTATAAAACTTTAATTTTTGAGATAATTTTATGCAATGTTTTCCATAGTGTTGAATTTAAGATTCACCATCATAAAAAAAAAATCCGAAATTTCGTTTTATACCCCATTTGATTAATGTTTGTTTGCATGTTTGAATAATGAATACTATGAAAGTTAAATTACGCATCATACGATGGATCGGGCCCCACCTGTGAAAATTTGCACGAACCGCCACTGTATATATATAATATATATAGAGAGAGATTCGGATGTGCCAAGTTACTACCAACAAAAAATAAATTTCATACCACTAATTATAAATAATAATAACCAGTGATTAGAAATAATAATGTTCGTCTTATTAATTTGCAAATGATTATCACAAAATCGGTGGGGCATAGAGACAATTATGTGGCCAACGTCCCTTTATGATAGAGTTTTCCACAAATGTTGAAACTGCTCAACCACTGCTGATGTATTCGGCGACGCCTGGAGTTGCATGCACAACATGTCCGAAACATCTTCAGTTAGTAACTTTAAAAATTACTGGTATGAGGGTTACACAGTTTGAACATTTTTTGTAATGTCATAACAACTTGTTAGATTTATTACAAAGTACTAAAACATTTTAAAAATTAATTCTTTTTCATCAAATTTGTCTAAGCCGTTTGCTTTCTCTATTGATTTTTCCCAGACTTTGAACGGATCATGAGTAAAGCCTTATTTTTATGAATAGGACAATAAATCATATCGATTTCAAATTTAAAAATACCTTTATTGGTTATCTATCACAAAAATAGCGCTAGAGTGGTTTTTGATTTCTTCGATATTTGGCACCAGTGGAGAACGGTTTATTACTGAACGTTAATTTTTCTGAAGATGAGGATAGTTTAGATCGAATTGTCATCTGAAAAACTCTAACCTTAATTTTTTATGAAAAAAGTTCAAGCAGTTTTCTAGAAAACCTGATTTCTGCAATATTTTACCCCATGCAAATTAGGGGTTAACAGCAAAAGTTCATTTACCTGACGATGAGGATTGAAGATAAATCGGTTTGTTATTTGGAAATACCCTTAATCTTAAATATTTATAAAAATTGTTGGAGCTGTTTCCGAAAAATCCAGAACATATGTACAATATTAATTGGTTAACAATAAAGTGGGATTTTACAAAGTTAAATCTAACTATATATATATATATATATATATATATAATTTAATTAAACATTTTTATCGATAAAATGTGTAATTTTCAGTTAAAGAGATCTAACTCGTAAATGACAAAACTTGCCATGACTTGCCTTCAATTTAATTAAGTGATATTTTTTAACCGAATTTGGAAAGTTTTTTTGACTGTAACACCAATAATTAATGTTTAGAGCCAATTTCCTATATTTGTAAAAAAATAACAATAATAATAGTAAATAATAATAATATAATAATGCTTTAATCCAGAAACTACGTGATTTATCTCTTAAGATCTTTTGGCCATTAGAAGATTTGCAGCGGGAATTATATAAATCGTCATTGCGTGCCTTGTCTTGAATTTAATTATATAAATTTTTTTTATGAAAACCATAGTTAACAATCGATTTTAAAGATTTTTGTTTGTGAATTCCTAACCACTATTTATAACCAGTTTTTATTTTTCGAAATCGGTTGAAAATTTGAGATTTTTTTTTTTTTTTTTTAATAAAGGTTTATGAACTCCAATCAAAACCCCAGTAATTTATCATATAATGTGTGATGCAAGATGAAAGAATGACAGCTTGCAAATTAAAAAAGTGGCTCCTTTCGATGAAAAACTTCTTAGATCAGCATTACGTTTTACCGTAGAATGTCTAATAAGTAGACGAAGTTTTAGATGCTAACCTTTCGGTTTATTTAATACCCGTATTATTTATTTATTGAAATTTTTAAAGGCTTTTGAAGCAGTTATATAAAATTAAAAAAGCTGAAATTTTCTATAAATGTTATTATCGGTACTGTTGGTAACTCTGCAAATTATTTGATGCGTACAATTGAAAATTCAGTACGAACAAAAATGAAAACGCATATTAAAGACCAAAAGTTGTACAGTTATAGCACCTATCAGCACATCTTCTCCCTATGACAACCTCATGATATCCCATGAATGAAAGGACATCCCGTGAACATCCTCAAGCTGTACTATGGATTTGTGTGTTGTTAGGGGCCTGATAAGGAAATATAACTGCGAGCTCTTTACTATTCTTAATTTTAATGGAATTAAGACTCATACATTCGCATTTTATTTATTTATTTTTTGCAAAAAAATTTTGCTAATGAAATATGTTTAAGATAATTTAACCTTAGCTGCCAACTATAGCCCTTTTTACCTAACGTAAAATTTTAATAGAATTTTTTTTTTATTTAATCAGTGAAAACTGTTACAGAAATATATAAAAAAAAAACTATTCAAAATTTCCGGTAGCCAAAAAGTGCTAAATTTGGCAGCTATGAGTTTAACCCTTTGGGGGGCAAAGTAATTATATTCATTTAACATGAATAGCCACCAGAATGTAAGAACAAAATTAAAAGAAAAGAAATAATTTACTTTTTTACGCTGAGTTAAAAAACTAAATAAAAATCTGTTGAAAAACTACGGTATGAGTTTTTGCAGTTGAAATTAGTAATTGCGTCTGGGGAGAATTACTGGGAATTACTTGGAATTAATGCTGGGAATTATGATTATTTTTATAAGGAACTAGTGAGGTCCAGTTCCACAGATATAATTCATAAGTATGTTATCATTTTAAGCATTATATCTAACACGTACACACATATATACTCTGTCTTAATTACTATAATTTTACGAAAGCATTATTTGGGTGATGGTTAAAATATTAGTTCATAAAAAACTTTTCACTCTGAAATTAAATGCAAATGCTGCGTTTACTTTTACCAATTTTTAATTACAACATTGTGCAGATATCCACAGAATAGATATATCTTAGTATTATTAAAGTTATTGAATTATTCAGATATCATAAATTGACAACACATATTCATTTTATATATTAGTTAATTAAATATTTTAAATTAATACAATTCCATGCATTGATAATTATCATAAGTATCCATTTCCATTCAAGGATAAACACATATTTTCTTTCATTTTTATGAATGAAAGTTTCTAGCAGTTTAACAGCTTTTTGATTTAATAAACACAGTTATTTTGATTAACTTTTGGTGTTCATTTAAATTATTTAGTCAATAGATATTTCTGAATTTCATGAAATTCTAGCGCTCTCTTGGCAACAAATAGTTGGTAGATTGACTTGAAAGTTAAGTAGCATTCATCCACGGATTGCGTTCCGAAGCATTGTTTAAGTTGCCATAGCAACAACATCGTACTGACATATCACTGAGGTGTTTAAAGCTACAAAAGTCTATTAAATGTGAATTCGGGATTTAATTTAGATTAGAAGACAGTTTAAAATCCTTTATGAACTATATTTGTCTTTTGATGCATTAAAAGTTTGCTCTTTGGGTGACACAATATACAAGAGGTGAGCTGATTATAAAATTATTCATTCTTTCTTGTTGTCAAATCAAAGTATTATAAGAATATTGAAATTGTTCTTCTAAATAAAGTACTGGAATATAATATGATATGATTCTTTAAGAACGTAGTAAGAATTAAAAAAAAAATGTTTTGAATATTAAAATAAATAAATAAATAAATAGAAAAGGAAATTTGTTGAAAGGTTTTTTTTCCTCAATAAGTTATAGAGATTTTGTTCATGCGGATAAGTAAATTTCAGATCAGATGGCATTTTTTTTTTTTTTTTTTAATTTAAGTATATTATAAGATTCGCATAAGACCATAAGCAATTTATTAAAAATACTTTCTTAATTATTTCTAAATTTCAAACCCTAAACTTAAAGAAAAAAACTGGAAATTGAAATGACTAGAAAATATATATATATGTTAGTAAGAAATGTAATCGTCTGTTTCGGATACAATACCATGTTTTCAATATTCTAATTAGTTTTATTAATTTTATTTTACCAAATACAGTCTAATTATCTGTTAACACGAACGTTAATGACATTGTTCTGTTTTATAAACAACTAACAGGCTTTGCTCGCTTCGCTGGTCACTATATTTAAATGAATTTTCAAAATTCCATATCATTATTAATAAAAAAATCTCAAAAAATAAAAAATAAAAATTATTGAAATCAGACGAAACGTAAGTTAAAGTTCCCGTTGCCTTTGGTAGTGGTTTTCCAGCTCGGTACATGACGAGTCCAGGTTTCCACTGCCTTCATCAGCATATTACCCACATTTTACTCCTTCACATCCCCGCGAATAAAATTAGAAGATAGTTACAAAATTCCATCAAAATGCATATTGCTTACACTTAATCAACACCTACACACCAAAATTTGCCATTCTAACGAAATTTGGAGCAGATTTAGGTATGAAAATATGTTTTTTGCCCAGCCAGCCCAAGGAGGCGGAAGGGATTGTTTCGCAAAGTCCCTCAATAGTTCGAGTTCGATACACATAACCGACACATCAAAAAATCACATCCCTGAGATAAATTAGAGCAGAGTTATGTTTGGAAACGTTTTTCCCTTCTGCTGTTAAATGGGGGAGAGGGGAATTTTGCGAAATCTCTTTGTACTACGTGTTGGATACGTATAATAGATCCATATATCAAAAATCGCTTTTCTTAGATAATTTGGAGCAGAGTTATGTTTGAAAAGTTTCCCCCCTCCGATGTTAAAGGGGAGAAGAGAATTTCGCAAAATTTCTTAGTACTACGTGTTGGATACGTATAACCAACCCACAAATCAAAAATCACATTTCTAAGATAATTTGGAGGAGAGTTACGCATGGAAACATGTTTCTTGCTCTCTGCATCTCCCAAGGGAGTGGGAGGTAGGAAGGAGTTTCGCAAAATCCCTTTGTAGTGTATGTGTTATGTATGCATAATCAATCGACACATCAAAAAATCCCTTTCCCGAGATAATTTAAAACAGAGTTACTCTTGGAAACGTGTTTTTGCCTCCTCTGCCCTTAAAGTGGGGAAATTCCATAAAATTCCTTTATAATGCCTGTTGGGCAGGCATAACGAAACCACACCTAGAAATTAATCTTACTAAGATAATTTTGAGCGAGGTTATGGTTGGAAAAGTGTTTTTTGACAATCCCACCCTCAAGGGGAAAAGCATTTCGCAAAATCCTATTACAATAAGTGTTAGATGCACATAAATAATCCACGCACCAACCCCACTAAAAATAATCTCAAGATATTCTGCAGTTATTTTTAGAGAAAATCTACAGATTATCTTAAGTTATTTGGCCAATTCTTAAGAAAGTTTACAAAATTTCTTTATAATGTCTTCAAAATTTCTGAAGATATTTTATAGAAAAAGATAAATCTTCAAAATATTTTAAAATATTTGAAGAAAGTCTTAAGAAAATACTATTTTCTCAAGAATATCTTCGGATTATTTTTAGTGGGGAAAATTCGTGACCACAGCCATATATTTATTTCCCAGAATAAATTTAGCACTAAAAAGTGGGAGTCTTGATTTTTCCCCTCGTAACTGCCCCCGAAATTAAAAAATCACACACACACATACACACAAAAAAAAAAAAAAAAGAAACATGGGTCTTGTGAAATATCCGGAAGAGGACACACTGCTGTTTCAACATCTTTATACCTTTGTTGGTAGACTTCTACTCAAAAGTTCGGATTTGCAAAATTTCCGCGCGAAAATCAGTTTCCCCCCCCCCCCCCCCCTCTCCTTTAAAAATCGAAAATTGCAAAATCGCCAAAAATTGGCTTTTTTGCACTCATGCCTAGTCTCTTTATGTGCAATTTCTTCACCGTGAAGTAATTTGGAGCTGAATTATGCTCACAAATTTGTTTTTGCCTCCTTCTCCCCCGAGTGGAGAAAGGTGGAGAAAGGGGGAATTGAGAAAAATCCCATTTTAGAGAGGGTCAGGGTCCTAAAACAAACGTACGTTCCGAAATTTGTGACTCTATCTCCCGCAAAATCGCGATAGCTGTCTTGAGCCAGTGAGTAAATTAGTGAGTCAGTATACTCTTTTATATATGTAGATTATGATAAACATGCAAATTGAAATGTTTTTAGATGAAAGGTTAGTTTTATTTCAGGAATACGATTGTAAAAAATTAAATAATTATTTGGTGAACTTGATCATATATAACAGTGTAATATCATTTTGTAACTCTATAATCATTGGTCTGAAATAAAATTAATGTACACCAAATCTGCAGTCGAATTGATACGTAGCAAATTTATATTCGTTTCTGGGTTAATTTTCAGTAGCACCTAGGGAAATATTTTAATAGTCACTCTGTGACATATTTGCAAAACTTATGTCATTTTTAACGATTGTTAAATACATTTTAATGGTGATTAGGCAAAATCATCAATAAGTTGAAGTCGAATGCGTTTTAGGGACTAGTGGTGAATGTCTGAAATTCACGCCTAGGGGTAGTATGAAGACAGGCAATCACAATTTTGTTCCTCTACGGAGAGAATATTTTTCCTTCTTCGGTAATTCTCAGAGGTATTAATTTTACGGAACATTTAGGATATTGCAGTTACGATGGATTTTATGTACACCTGTCATACCTGACGATTTTTTGCCGGCTCGAGTATCGAATCCGCTAACACTTCAGTGTATCATTTTAAGTCATCTTAATTTATGAAATCCAAATTAACATGAATGCCACAGTAATATATTTTCAAAGTTCAGTTACATTGCCAAGAGTGAGAATTTCGCTTTTTTTTTTTTTTTTTTTTTTTTTTGACACCGTTATTCTCTTTCTTTCTTTTTCTTTTTTGACAATAATTTCTATTTAATATGATCACAGGTATTACCTTTATAATATGATAAAGATATCTGCTTGGAAATAGTGGTACTAAAGAAGGCCGAATTCTTAACCCCTTGCGGAGCAAGAGAATTCGGAGTATTTAAATTATACTGCCACCGAAATTCATGAACTAAATTAAACTAAAAGACATTTTAAATTTTAAGGTTAAAAAAACCAGCCTCTTCTGCTATGTTATAAACGTAAATTTTTGCTAAAAAATTTCCGGTATGAATTTTTGCAGCTGGATCACAAAATTTTGCGTCCTCGCAGCGAGGACAGCGCGCGTTAAGGGGTTTTAACCAACTTTGGTTATATCATATATTTTCTCCCACTAGTAAATAAATGAATAAAGGAAATAAAATTAATCAATGAAAAATGAATTAAAAAAAATAGCTATAAACAGAGGCGAAATTCATGTAGAAAATTTTACTTTTTCTTCTATTCTTTCGAGACGGTGTATCCGCCGCAAACAGGCATTTCCGAGCAAAAAAAAAAAAAAAAAATTAGCACACCGTGTATGCAATGATATGTGACTAGTCCCGCCCATTTGTAAGCGCTGAATAAGCCCATCATTTACTATTTATTAAAGTTTTTTTCCTCAAAATCTTCCACCAAAAACTCCTTTCCGTTTATTTTATTTATTTTATTTTATTGAAATTTAGACCATTACATTCCTTAAAAAGAAGATTGAGTAGGCTGATAAATTTTGCTTGCATTTAGTTTTATCTCTTCTATTTAAGCAGCCGACAGCTGCACGAAACTTGAGCATCATACTTGAATGTATTGCAAAACTAAATAGATATGCAATAACATTTAAATCCTTTGCGATAAATTTCGCATAGACTAACAGCATTCTAGAGGTAAATTCCATCAGAGGTGTGGCTTTTGTCGATTGCGCCACTCCTGAATAATGTTCAATTTCAGATTCTGTGGATAGTCTCCATAAAGATGGTGAGCCGTCTCAAATGGTTTGAACTAGTCCAATGACTAGTTAGGTTTTGGTTGAACAAACTCATTGAACAAACTCATTATTATTGTCTTGTTATCACCAATAAGCTGTGAAATCTCTGTTAGTATAGAATTTTAAACGAGCAATCTCTCCTAAACAGCAAAGGCGCAAACTCTCCCACTTTGGTTGGAGAGATCGCGCAGTGTTTTATTAAATAATTACTCACGTTTAGAGGAAATCGTGGTGCTTATACCGTTAGTCTAGGCCAGTAGGTTATGAGAAATTGCTCAATTTAAAAATATTTTGTACTACTACCATTGTATTGAAATTCTTAGGAAGGGTTATGAAAATTCAAGCATTTATTGCAAGATTTTGAAAAAAAAAAACTCCTTTACCTATTTCCTTAAAGCTTTGCATACACATTTATATAAAGGCTATGCGCAGAAATATCTACAAAATGAATTAGAATTTGTTAAATAACTTAATATGTGTCTGGCTGTCTCTCTCTCTTTTTCTCTGCCCCACCCCCCTCTCCCTTTGTGTATGTTTGTGTTAGGAGTTAGGAATAATTGTCTGTGGAAAAATACAATCAATGTTACTATTCAATATCGAAATATATGATCGTGATGCGTTGTCAAATATTGTTTTATATTGTGTTTTTACAAGTAATCCGTACAAATTTTATATATTAACTACAAAATGGTTCCCCCCAAACACCTCAAAATTATACATTTGTCAGAACATTGATTTAGGTATCTGACATTAATGAAATAGTTTTCAAATAATAAATTAATTATTAAATGGTAAATTATTTTTTATTACAAAAGAATATGACATTAAAAATATATTACATACAAATATTTAGAGAATTATTAATATTAATATTAATATTATTATTATCATTTATCTCTGATAATAATAATTTACGTGAATTTTTTAAAAAACACATAATTTGTTCTTTATAGTAATATATAACATTATTCATTTCTAAAAGTACGTAGTTAACTAGAAGAAAAAGCATAGTTAGCATAGAAGAAAAAAAAATGTTTAAAATAAGTTTATAGCAGTGGCATAGGCCTCAGAGTTAAAAACACCATCTCTTAGAATATCTTCAGATAAAGTTTTATAGTTCTCGAAGAATTTATCAAACAAAATAAAATTGATTGCATCCTTGTGCAAATTTATTTCGAAAAATTCTTTTTATTTTTATTTTTTATGATTGTATAAGCTCCATTCATTCCATCCCATATTAAAAATTCCTAGAAGAATAGACAAAGAGATTTGTGAAATAACGTATTAGTTCGTAAAATACATTTATTTGTACAAAATATATTAAAACTAATATATTAAACAATAATACATTAGTTTCTTCCCCAAAATAATTAAATAAAGGCATTTTGGACCAAAAATATTTCATATATTTATTTTAGAAAGATAAGTTTTTTATTTGATTGAAAAAGTGTTAAATATTAAAAATAAAACCTCTATACATAATACATAAACAAAAACCTTAATTATCGCCTGTAAGAGAATGGGAGGATAAACAAAGAAAGAGTGGTTCATTAACGTATTAAAATGGTATTGGCACACTTTTACCACTACTTTTTACTTCCTTCTATATGTAATATAGAGAAAGTATTGGATTCGCGAAAATTTTCGACCTCCGTTTTTTGATGGATTTACATGTTTTGGGATGTCTAGATTACGAATTAATAGTTTTTAGAAAATGTCTGTCTGTCTGTATCATTTTTTTTGTGGACGCTGTATCTCACGAACCAATGAATGAAATTTAACCAAACTTGGTATTTAGTTGCACCCTGACATGAACTGGTGCTCATTAGATTTGGGGATCAATAGCTCAACAGGTGGCGCTGTGATCGCATTTTATGCAAATTTTTAACATGGCAGCATAGGACAAAATTTCGAATAAATGTACATAATGAGAGTTATTTTTAACTTGTGATTGTAAAATTAATATGAGTTATTGATAATAGTAATAGTTAACTAGGAAAAAATTACCGTGCATGTGGGGGCATCGCTTCCCCCCCTGGGGGGGAAGTACCCCCCCGGGGGGGGGGTAAATTTTCAAGATGGGTACCTTTCGAAAGATCTCGTCAATACCTTTCAAACGAATGGTTGAACTATAAATCTGTGATAATTTAAAACAAAGTTATCGATTTTTTTACTTTTAACAAAAAAAAAACCTTAGAAAAAAAATCGTACTTTTTTTTTTTTTCAACTATTGTTACTGATTGAATATGTATTACTTTTAACAAAAAAAAAAAAAAAAAAAAAATAGAACAAAAATCGTATTTTTTTTTTTTTAATATTGTTACTGATTGAATATGTATAGGAAAATATAGAAGAAAGTCTTGTGGTGGCCACAACATACTAGTTAACTATTATGTTTGACTCATAGTTGACAGAAATTCGTCGTTAAAAAATGAAAATTATTTTTTGAAAATAGTGGTGTATGTTTTGCTCTATATAATAGTAGCATATATGGTAACATTTATAATTTATTTCTCAGTATTATTGACCAAAGTTGCCAACTTGTAGGGAAGTTTTTATTTAATAATTACCACTAATTTAGAATTACCAAGATCTAAAAATAATATTTTATATATATGATAGTCGACAGAACAGATATACAATTAGACAAATATTGCACTTAAAAAATAATGATAGATATTGATTATAAAACTCCCTACACGTTGGCAATACTGGTTAGTACACTGAGAAAAAAAATATACCGCCTTTATCTAGAATGAATAAGTGGTCATTTTCTAAATCCTTTAACTAGAAATATAGATTTTCGAGCTATGCGCATAAGGCACGCCAATAAACTGAATAGACGAGATGATGGAGAATTTTTAGTGTATACATTTCTACATGGTGAAACATTATTCTGAATCTTTTGTATTGTAAGAAATTCTCGCTTGACTTTCTAGAATTGGGTCATAAACCAAGATTATAGTTGTTGAAACCCGCCTCTTGTGTTCGCATTTATTTGCAGAGATTTTAACTTTGCACTCCATAATATAGGCAAACGCTCTAGAATTTTAATAGGGGTTTCTAGAATTCGCTTTCAAAGGGGAATAGAATTTATAAGGATTGTGAGGTTGAGACTGTAGAAGGTCACCACAGTTTGTTTAAAATTAAGCTGGATCCAGCAAAGTATTTAGTTGGGATGGTTAAATCGCTTCGTCATCAGTGACTCGGCGAAATTTTAGGTCGGATTAGTTTTGTGTCGACATGGTGCTGCAACGAAGGAATTAAAATGCGAGAGGTAGGTGAATTGGAAGCGATTTTGAAAGTTTGGTTGAAATGAAGAGAAAGGAAGTTGGTGGAAATTGGTATAAGATGGAGATGATTTTCGAATGTGGTGTAGTGGAGTCTTGTCCGATGTCTGTCTACGACAAAGTCTAAAGCTTAGACTCTGGATAAAGTTATATTTCGGTAGATGAGATTAAGTTGAGCTTAAATTAAGTAGCTTGATGTGTGTTGTTGTGCTTCAGTGCGAGTATTCGTGAATGGAAAATAGATTCAGCCGGGAATCCGCGGATCTGTTGAAAGTTACGGTATCTACGCAAAGGAGTGCATTCGTCTCTATACTTCTACTGTTCTGGGGTGAGATATTTCAAATTATCTAAATTAGTTATTATACATTTATTTGTTAAAGTATTTAAATCCGCTGACTGAGCTACATATTCCAGATCATCCTCCCATTATTCTAGTTGAATAAACTCTTAGTCTCTGTGCTAATTTCATATTTAATATTTCAGTAATTAAGTTAATCATTGAGGAATGGAGTCCACTTATTCCTCACAGGATGACATGGAACTATTTTTTCTAGAGCCACAATTTAGATTGTAGATGTCAGTTACAGAATTTTTTCTCAGTGTACCCGTCTTTTTCACACAACACTTTGCTTGTAGACAAATTCCTCCAATATATAATACGATGAAATAAGAAGAAAAATGTCCTTAAAAAATAGTGGCGTGAGTCGGGCACTAATAATTGTCTAGAATAAATTAGAAATGTTACCAAGTATGTAGTAGTTATTTTCGAAGTTTTAAAATGGAATCACCAGAGCCTGATTAAGGCCTGAAATACAGAGTGGAGATTCACATACATGAATAGTGGTGAATCACAGATTCAGCATTAATATTATTATTTTTAAATTAAAAAAAAAAATTATATTGAATTAGATTACCGTTTAAATGTGGTTAAAGCTATAAAAGGGGCATATATTGAAAAATTGTTGTAGATTTTACAAAATAAATACTCTAGAAAAAAACTACTTGCCTTGCGCTTTTAGTTATTCATTTATTTATTTTTGTTATTTTTATGATACAACGCCATTTAAGAGCAAGTTTTGGAACTGAATTTTTTATTTAAGGTAAAGCTAGGAGAGTCTGGGCACAATTCAAAAGAATGATATAAAAAATCCAAATATTCATTTTTAGCTAAACTATTGATGAATAATTTTGAATTCAGTCGTATTCTATGCCTTACCCTTACTATTTTTTTTTTGTTGTTGTTATGGTATAAATTAAAGCAAGAGCTCTAATAAACCAAGAAATCCATTTTACACAATCTCTCCTTATAGGGTCGGAGAGATTGCACTTAATTACAACTAAAACTAAATTACTAACACTAATAATTGCAATTAAATGGCATTGTTGTAAGGTTTTTGTAAACAAATATTTTTGTAATAGGAGTAGCTATTTCAATTTAATAGTAAAAAAAAGAAATTTGAAAAGAATTAAAAAAAAAATAAGACCAGATAATAAAAAAATAACATTTAACTTGAAATTAGTTACAGTTCCTTTTCAATGTGTATGGTTTCTTATTTGCTGACCTAAATTGTCGTTCTTCACAACCGTTGCACTTATTGTTAAATTAATGCATGAGAAATTGTTTAATTAAAAACTATTTTGTAATAGTACCATTCTACAGAATTTCCTAGGAAGACTTATGAAAATTCAAGGAATCATTTTTGAAAACGAGACAAAATAACCACGTTTATTCTTAGATGCTTGAATCAATCACCATGCACATTGAAGTCAGCTCTCCATTATTGATGAGTCTCAGCTCGCCCTCACTACTCCTTCTCACCGATCCGCTATGTGCGCAATCTCTCCTAGCTTTACATTATATAAACAGAATTTTTCATCGTAAGAAATATGGTAGTACATCGTGTATCTTCGAACTTCAATGACTTAATTTTAAATTGAAATTTAAAATGTATGATGAACGTTTGGCTTACCCTGTATATTTTGAAATAAATTACATAATAATTCCTAAACAGTGAAATACAATAAAATTTTAAATAATTATTATACTTAAAAAGTTAAGAATATTAACTAGATATAATTGGAAATCAAATTAAAGCAAAAGCCTAGGAGGAGAAAAAAATATATATGTATATTTTTTAATATAAATTTTTCAGCTATAGCTCAGTTTTCAGTTATATTAAGTTTCTTCGTTACCAAAAGTTCTTCTAAAATGCCCCAAAGCGACAATCTTTTCAAAAACAGGGTACATATCTCCAGGAGTTGTCATTCTATTTGACAGTTAAATTTTTAATATATCTTAATGTTTTTTACAACTGGGTTTATGATGTTAAACATTGAAAGTTTTAAAACTTTGAGTATTTTCACTATTTCTAGTAATACTTATTATTAATTCAATGCTGAGTTATCAACTTGTTTATCAGAAAACGTACAGTGTAAATTACTTTTGTAATAAAAAATCTTTCCCTTTGATTTATTTTTCATATTATTTTTGTATTTAAAAATAATGCAAAAATCATTTTCCTTATAACAGTACTCGCCCCCCCCCCCAACTTCTCTGCCGTTAAAGAGTTTTTTACATTTTTCTTTACATTCTTAAATGTTTACAGAATTGAAACAGTTAATTAAGAATATTGATAGTTTTTTACAAATAAAACCTTATTTTATTCTTATATCGGTAATTTCGCTTATATCGATTACCAGGTGATCCAAGTTAATCAGTGGGTGTACAGGTATCTCCTACGCAAAACTAATGGCTGAATTTCAGTTATATTTTGAATCATAGCCTCCTAAACTAGATGCCTTTCGCGTGGCTCAGAAACTTGGCAAATGTTCAAGTGGTGACAGCGCCACCAGGTACAGATTGTGCGACTTTTTTATTCAAAAGCCACCAAAAATTTTTAAAAGTGGAATTTGACATACATAAAAGGCGAATAGAATTGAGGAAATGTCGATTATATATATCATATATCACTTCTTAAAATTATTGGTGACAGTTGAATAAAGAAATCGCGCAATCTGTACCAGGTGGCGCTATCTACCATTTGAAATATGTTGTCAAGTTTCCGAGCCACGCTATCTAGTTTAGGAGGCTATGATTGAATACATGCTTGTTGTTAGCTGATTATGTGTTTTTGACTTTTGGAAGAAAAAAATATTCGTTCTGTTTTGCTATTCACTGTTTACTCGTTATATAATTAGAAAATTCAAAAAATGCTAATTTTTATGTAATATACTTGCACCGTAATGCATTTTTTCCTTCTGTTGCATATTTGCCAACTTTTGCGCATTTTGAATACTACCATTTTTGTCGAAAATAATGTGCTTTATTAAAAAGCTAAAATTCTTAAATTAAATAAGAAAAAGAAAATAATTTTTAAATAATGATATTTAAAATCGTAAAATTTGGAAACTATGCAATAGGCGTAAAAAGGCTTTACGGTGCCAGTATTTTGGATGGAAGTGAGCATATTTTCCATTTTATACCCATATAAAGAATACAGGGATGGAACACGGGCGCAGAATTCATACCGGAATCCGTTTAAGAATTTTCTCTACGTATAATATCGCTGATTTAAGAAGTAGAAAATTTTCTTACATTGATAGTGGTATGAATTCTGCGCCCGTGTTCCATCCCTGAGAATATGTAAAGTTTCATTGAACAGACAGAATGACCATGACAATTACTATACCAGATTGAACGTTACTGCTTAAGTTCCAACTTTTACGCTCTTTAGCTATCGAAAATTTTTAATAGATTATATATATATATATATATATATATTTCCGTGACAATATTCAATAATTATAAAAAATAAAAATTTCTATTAAAATTTTCCGGTAGCCAAAAAACGTAAAAGTTGTCAGCTATATGTACTCGTCGAAACCTTTTACTAAAAAAATAACAGTGCTTCTACTGTTATCAAAGAATTTCGATAGATAAGAGTTAAATATCGTAGTTCTATTACAATTAAATTCTCTGTAAATAGTCGTGCATTTTGAAACGACTGAAAAGTTTGGCACTGTGGACACAAGCTATCTATAATAGCTGGAGGAACTGAAAATGCAGTTGTTGAAATATTAATAACAAATCCATTTGGTGGCAATAGTTGCGGGTAGAGAATTTCCGGTTTAGTTTAACTGAGTGTGTTTAACATCTCACAATAGCTATACTGTGGACAATGGACACAATATCTCGTGTTGAGGGTTGAGGGTTGAGGGATGAGTAGGTTTTTCGTCGCACTAGTAATACACTATGAGCAATGGAAAATATCCACTTTTTGGGTTTGAGAATAAATCATATCCAATATGTGATTTCTGATTATCTATTTCTCTATGAATTTCCCCATACAATACAAATATAAATCTTATAACGTTGCAGTTTTCTTTGCAATAATCACATGTGAGGCGTTTTATGACGTTTTATGACACGGAATAAGTCCATTCATAGTATCTCGTGATTCGGGTATTCCGTATTTAGCAGTCTAGAGTATCTAGCAAAAATTTTACGCATGTAAAATAACCCTTAAGCAGAATATGCCAAATACAATCATTTCAGCTTTAAGTAAATAGTAACAACGCTGTGACTTTTATATATGGGTCATTCCATATAAATTCAAGGATGTGTGTTGCTCGACTGCTTGTGTTTCCTTATAAGTCTGGCGTTTCTTATAGGAGTATATGAGAGATGTTCAAAACAACTTTTATTTTTTCTCTACTATTAGCCTGGGATTTTATACAGGTCATCAAAAATCGTTCTCCTGGTCAAAAATGGGACTATTGGACCTTTATACTTTGGCACAAATCTCTTTGAATAAAATTATGAGTGCTAATTTTAAATATCAGTATCAAAGTACATAAGGTAAAGTCCTCCATGCTTAGTTATATTGCTGTAACTTAATAACTAAAATAATTACAACATATCAAAATTCAAGGTCAAATGTATTTTTTTTTTAATTTCGATAATGAATAACTCTTCTACACTAAAAAGATACACCGCCTTCATCTAGAACGAATAAGTGGTCACTGTCTAAATTCCTAAACTAGAAATATAGATTTCCAAGCTATGCGTATAAGGCACTCCAGTAAGCTGAAAAGACGAATTTATCGAGAATTTCTGGTCTATACATTTCTAGATGGTGAAACAATATTATGAATATTACGAATCCTTCGTATTGAGAGAAATTCTCGCTTGATTTTCTAGACTTGAGTCATAAACTAAGATTATAGTTGCTAAAACTCGCCTCTTGTATTCATATTTATTTGCAAATATTGTTAAATAGGTTTGACCCCAATAATATAGCTCTAGAATTCTAGTTGAGGTTTCTAGAACTCGCTTTAAAAGGGGACTAGAAATAATAAGTATGAAATGGAACTATTTTTATTAGAGCCAATTTAGATTCTAGACGTCAGTTACAGATTTTTTTTTCTCAGTGTATGAAAATAAACCACAAAATAGAATATCACAAAAATTAATCTCCGGAATCAGATTAACGAGAAAATTTAGTTGTGATTGTGTGATTTTTAACTCTTTACAGATTACAGGTTCTCGAAATGTCAGACAATTGACAAAAATGACATTTTAAATCCCCCTATAAACCAAAATCGGACGAAATTATAAAAAAGCATTTCTTTGCCAATTTATTAAACTATTAAAGTATTATGTATACTGTGTGCATTTTTTTGTGGTTTTGAGTTTAAAAATATGTTTATAAAATAATGCTTAAATATTTACATAAAAAAAGAAAAAAAAAAAAAAAAAGAAAAAAAGAAAAATGAGCAAGAATTTTTATTAATGATCGTAATTCTATTACAGTAATTTTGCCTTACTGTTTGCTAACTTTAATAAAACTTTTGCACACTTTAATAAAACAAAATTAATCTGCAATTATTTAATTCAATTTTTAATTTTCTACTTTTGTATGCGTCAATTAGCCGAGCTATACAATTTAAAAAATCTGTATAGTTTTTAAAAATTAAAACCATAAAACATATACACATTATATATAATACTTCAATAGATTAATAAACTGACAAAGAAATTTCTTTTCCCCTCCTTTTGGTTTATGGAGGTCTTAAAATGCCGTTTTAGTCATTTTTCTGACATTTTGGGGATTTGTAAACTGTAAAGGGTTAAAAACCACACAATTACAATTAAATTTTCTCACAAGTGTGATTTCAGAGATTAATTTCTATGATATTTTATTTTGTGAATTTGTTCCACAGAAGAGTTATTCACTATAGAAACTGACAAAAATTTGATGTTTGACCTTAAATTTTGACTTTTTGTAATTATTTTAGTTATTAAGTTACAGCAGTATAAACATGTGACACCTTTATCTTATGTACTTTGATATTAATATTTAAAATAAGCACTCATAAATTTAATTCAAAGAGATTTGTGCCAAAATATAAAGGTTTAATTATACCTTTTTTGACCATGAGAACGACTTTTGATGACCTGTACAAAATCCCAGGTTAGTAGTAAAGAAAAATTAAAGTTGTTTTGAAAATCTCTCATATGTGCTTATGAGGGATACAAGTATCAAAAGAAACCAAAATAGTGGAGCAACACACTTTCTTTAATTTATATGGAATTACTTATATCGACTGGGGGTTATCGAAGCGAAAAACTATCTCCTCCTGAGTATAAAAATTGTGATAACATGTCTCCGGACCACTCTTAAGGGTGAATCCTAGATCGCCACTAAATGTCCATTACATACCTCTAGTATGACGTAAAAATCCACTTAGTCACAATCCGCTCTCAAACTACCAACTTAATCACAATACCTCTATCGGCCAACATAAGAAATATATATTATATATGTTTGTTTGTTTCAGAAATCAAAACCGTGCACATAGGAGACTTCACGTCTAAATTGTGTTTGTAATCCAAACAGTACTTTTTTTGTACGAATTGCCTGAACAACTCTCGTTTAATTTTGATCCCTTGGTATTATCAAACACTCTCCGAACTGAGCTGTACATCACGGAAGATTCAGTCGGCAGCAAAATTATTGAAGCGCATATCCACATTTTACATATTCTTTTTTTAGTTTGATCGCTAATTTTTATCATCAACTTACCTTTTTATAAAAAGCATAAAGACTAAGATCATGACTCGACATAGATTTTATTAACAAAACAATATTAGGTGCATATATTTTAAATATGAATTATTGCTAGCGCTTCAATAAATTTGGCGCCTACTGTAGGCGGGTTACATTCAATCAACACCTCCTATGATATCTAGAAAGGTGTGGATTGAATCTAACCGGCCTTTCTTCTGTGACGTAAAAATGAGTTTGGAGGCATTATTTATAGCTGGTGTTGGCTATCGCGACTTTACTTGTAATTCAGGAAAGTTGCAATCAGAAAGTAAAAATATAACCATAAAAAAATAGCTATTTAAACTTAAGTTAAAAAAAAAAAAAAAATACAGGCGTACACAAAAATTTCTTGAATTCTTAGAAAATTTATTTTGTTTATTTTTGTCACTGTTGTTGCTTTAAAAACTCGCAATGGACTCAATGGTGTCTACTCCTTTATTCATGTTTTGAAAGAGACCACTCGTCTAAACGAACGAAGCCAGACTAATGAAAATTTAATTCACAATAAGGTTATTTTAAACTTATTTAAGAATATAAAAGCTACATTTTTTTAAAGAGAAAAATGTCATAATAATTTGTAACAGAATAGATGTTTAATCTTAAATATGTCTAATTTCTGTTTATAAAATAAATGATACATACACTGCTTCTCATAATTATAAGGACACCCGTTTTTCTATATTAACTAAACACTGAACACTATTATTTAAACATATATATTTATAATTAATTTGAATTTCATTAATAGACTATATTTAAAAAGTTTTATCGTTTTTCTATCTTAAAAAACTTTAAATATGGTAAAAAGATAATTTTTCAGGTATTCACAATTATGAGGACAGCTCGAATTTTAGTAATTTTTTTCAGTTATTCTTTAAATTAATATTTTATGGGGTCTCTTTTTAGGGTGAAACAGTCAGACATTCTCTCTGGTATATATATATACATATGTATTTTTTTTTAATATTCAGTTTCAATACCATTTCATATAGCATATATGATATTCTTAATACATCTAAACTATTTAAAATTGCTTTCCACTTGCATGAACTTTTCTAATATCATAAGTTAAGGTTTTTTCAACTTTTAGGCCATGGGAAAGGCAATAATACAGAAGTTTCTTTCTTTAAACTATTTCCTATTGCTCTAAAAGTAGAGCAAAAATGTAAGTCTTGTTGAAAAAAATATTATTACCCCCCAAAATCTAACAAAAATCTGATAATTCCACGTTTAAAATTTGCGGATATTTTCTTGCTGTTCATAATAATAGAAAAAATTACTAAATTCATTCTGCCTTCAGTAGAAGCAGCTCAACAGAGCACCATAGATCCACCTTGAAAATGCCCGATTCATATCTGCCTTTAAAAAATCTGCTCTGTTTTTCGCTATCTTCAGATCGTGCCAATAACTGTTAAAACCATTTGGTTAATCAAGAATAAAATATTTTTCATCCAGAAATGCAACATTTTACCATTTAATATTGTCTTTATTCAACTTTAACACAGACGTTCTTTCCCCCCATTAAATGCTGATTGATTATTACAGGTTTTCTATTCATTTTAACATATTATTAATTATTTTAAACATGCATAAATGTGGACCCTAACCTTTCGTTAAAAATTACGAGCAAATTCAGCAGCAGTCATTATGAGTAGAACAGTAAGAGGAATTATGAGTCTTCGATCTCAGTAAAATAACTCTGATTTTACATCAGACCTCTCTCCTATCAAACCAGCAGTTCAACGTTTGATCACATTTCCTTCAGCAATTTTAGACCTTCGAATTTCATTAGAAATTCGGCGGATTGAAATTATCCTTTCACTTAAAAAACACATTTATAATACTTCACAACTTGAACGTTCTTTTTTTCGAGAAATTATCAGTAATGTCCGTCCAAAAAAAATTGAAGGCTTATATATATGATTTAATCTAGCCCAGTAGTTAACAAATTCGCATATCAACTGTAATTTATCCGCTAATAAGTTAAATAAAACGAAAATATCTTGATTGTCCCTATAATTTTGAACATCTTAAAACGTGGAGAAAAACACATTTTGCATTATTTTTTATTAATTTTGTTTTATATTTAAAAAATTATAATAGTTTTGGTTTTTAGAATACTAGATATATTAAGTGCATTTACAAGGAAACATTCAAAAAGTGTCATTTTCAAAAAGTATTGAAAAAAATATATGTGATTCTACTCTTCATAAAACACCAGAAAATGAAAAAATTATCGGCTGAAATTAATTACAGCGACCACAAAAAATTATCAAAATTAAGCATATTTGGCGATTTAGCGCTGTTAAGCGATACGTTTGCTAGCACCGAGATTGCCGTGTACGAACAGAACCGTGTTTTGCTTTTCCGCCAAGTACTCAAAATCAATCGCCTAGCAGTGTGAAATCGCCAAATATGCTTAATTTTGATAATTTTTTGTGGTCGCTGTAATTAATTTCAGCCGATACTTTTTTTCCTTTTCTGGTGTTTTATGAAGAGTAGAATCACATATATTTTTTTCAATACTTTTTGAAGATGACACCTTTTGAATGTTTCCTTGTTATTATAAACTTGTTCACAATTATTTTTACATTAGTTATTTCAAAATATAAAGTGTCCTTATAAATATGAGAAGGAGTGTATACACTGTATGTAGATTTAGAAGATTTATTAATAAAATATGCGAATAATATATGCGTCAAAGCCTAAACTGTGTTAGAGCTGTAAAAATTTGATCAAACAAACGTATCAATAATGACTAAATTTAATTTAAGATGAAATGTTTGCAATTTGAGAGAGTTTTAGGGAATTTTAGATACAAATTTAGCAAATTAATGAAATCAATTTTCCAGAAATTTCTAAGTTATGTCATATTTGACTTGAATTAGAATTATCATCCGCGAGTAACTTATTAGAACTGAACCATTATCCATGATTCAATTGAGATGAAAAGTTTGAGACAGTTCAACTATGTATGTCAAATCTTGCTGTACCCGTTAAGCTATTTTTAAGATACTTATTTTTAATCCTTTTTTTTTTTTGTGTGTGTGTGTGGGGGGGGGGGAATAGAGGGAGGTGGAGAAGAAAGGAAAATTGTTATTAAAATTATTTAAAATTTGTGTTACTCAGTATTAAAATTATTTAGTATTGTGCTTTTTGTGTAAATAAAATTATAGATTTTTTTAAATTGTTACTCGTTTTTGGATATATATATATATATATATATATATATATATATATATATATATAGATAGATAGATAGATAGATAGATATTTAAATAAATAAATAAATAAATAACATATTTCATTAAGGACTTACTATCTTATTGATATTTTAGTCACCATTAACCTCAAAGTAAAAAAAAAAAAAAAAAGAAAGAAAAGTGTACGAATATTTCTTACGTCTTACTGGTAACAACATAAAATTATAGATTTCTTAAATTGTTACTTGCTTTTGGATATATATATATGTATATATATTTATATATATATATATATATATATATAAATAACATATTTCATTAAGGACTATCTTATTGATATTTTAGTCACCATTAACCTCAAAGTAAAAACAAAAAGTGTAAGAATATTTCTTACGTCTTACTGGTAACAACATATATCAAGAAAATACTATGAATTTCATAGCCGTGAAAAAGCTTCCTATATTTCAATTCAAATGCATTTATCTGTCTTTTCTTAAAAGTATTTTGCAGTTCTTTATTTTCGTTGTTCGACTACGGAATATAACTGACACTTTTGCAATCTCTTTCTCGTTTCTGTATACGTGGAAATTTGAGATAATTTGATTCTAGTGTCAAAATTTTGAATTGTGGCTTTTACTTTATTTTCAAATTTATATGTTTTTGACTAGAAGCAATTGTTGCAAGTTTTAGAAACCCTATGAAAATATATAAACATTTTATACTGTTTCTGAAGTAAATAATTGATAACAGTGTTAGAGTATATAGTGCGAGTTTTAATCTAGTCCATTATCTAGCAGAATTAGTAACATTAGCTAATACTTTAATAAAGAAAATGTTGATTAGAAAATCTTGAAATGGAATATTCTTTGGATGTTTTCTGTAATGATTGTTAATGTTTCTTTAGCCTGTGATTTTCAATAAGTCAAATTTTACTGTAATATACAGAACGTCCAATTTCCACGATGTACAATAAATGATTTCAAACCCCTTATTATAACTTTTACTTTTGAAAATAATCTGGTGTGTCACCCACACGACTTTCTCTTACCCTGAAATTTAATACTATAAATACAGGTTGCAGATTAAAAGGTAAGATAACGAGTACTGTTATGTAAACCTGCGTTAAACAATTCATATTAGGCTTCTGAAGCGTTTTATATGATAATTAGTTCTGTGTGAGGGGGGCTACCGCCCCCCTCAACCCCCCGTTTCATTAATGCACCTACATTTATATAGAATTTAATTCGGTTATTAAAAAATAATTCTGTTTTTAAAAAATAATTTATTAATATTATAATTTAAAAGACAATATCTTTTATGATAATGCAGACGATTTCCATATTAGAGAAGTAGTATAACACCAAATATCTAAAAAAAAGCCCATTTTATTCTCAATATAAAAAAAAAAAAAATGCGATTTTTTTTCGTTAAAAGTAAAAAAAATCGATAACTTTGTTTTAAATTATCGCATATCGATGGTTCAACCATTCGTTTTAAAGGTATTGGCGAGCTCTTTTGAAAGATACCCATCATGAAAATTTACTCCCCTCGAGGGGGGACTTCCCCCCAGGGGGGGGGAGGCGAGGCTCCTACATACACAAAATTTTTTCCCCAGTTAACTATCTCTATTACAATAAAATATATATTCGTTTCATTTGGTTTAGTGCAGTCTATAGACGTTAAACTCTACTTACCTGCAATTTCCCCCATAGACGTAATGTATTAGAATTCTCTTGATTGTCCCTGTACACGAACCATTTGCTTGATCTTAACGAAAAGCTTACTGTAGCATCCCTATATGATACACATTTAGAATACCAAGTTTGAACTTTCTGCGATAATTTGTTTTTGAGATATGCTGATAACAGACACACACACACACAGAGACATACATACACACACACACATACACACAGACCATTTGCTAAAAACATGATTTTCGTATTCAGGGGACCTCAAAACATGTAAATATAACAAAATCTCGCATTCGAAAATTTGACCGAAAAACAATACTTTCTCTACCTTATGGGTAAGAGAAAGTAAAAATGATAAAAAGTTCTTTTTATTCATTTATTATAGTTAATGAGTCGATAAATGCATTTCTTAAATAAAATAAAATAAAATAAAATAAATATAAATATAAATAAATAAAGAAAGAAAGAACGATAATTTTTTATATCACCACCTGGCTATTAGTTATGCAGAAATGTTTGTGTTTCTATATTTTTTCGACTAAATAATTCTAACCGCAATAGTTTTGATAGTTTTTTAGTATTTTTCAGCCATTAACAAAAATTAAGATTTGTGAATACTGTTTTAAAAAATACCGGAATACAAGCACTCCCTGAATTTAATATTATTTAAATAACTGTATTATACTATCTGATAAAGGAAGAAAGTGTCATACTTTCATTATTGAAAGTCCCTAAAATGTAGCTGCGAAAAGTTTCTGTATCTTTTTTCCCTTGAAAACAGAGAGAATTGGTTTAATTTATTCGAGAAAATATAAGTTAATTTTTTTGGAGAAAAACTGAAACAATCTCGTGAAAATTTTAATTCCATATTTTCGTGTTTAAAATTTTAACAACAGAAACTATATCTAAATCTTATATGTAAAACTCGTATATAAATATATACAGCTTGATTTTATTAATACTTACATGAAAAGAGTGTACATTTTTTGGAAAGGTTTTTTTTTTTTCAAATTATGCTTTATTTAAACAATAAATGTAATCAAAAATAGGAACACAGCAAAACTTATATTGGTGCTCTAATTGTGGCATAGAGCTGGAATCCTGCATTTGCCATCAGTTACAGGTTGCCACACGCAACTGAAGCAGTGAGCCGTTTATGGCTGCCAGCAGTGATCGATGCGTTCAGTAAAAATGTCGATGGCCCAGAAGTGGAATAAACGCATCTGGCCTTATATATCAACTATTAGAAATTATCATTTTTGAAGTACAGCATGCATTAAAAATAGTAAAACTAAAATAATATGAAACCTTAATTAGTCTAGTGCTTATCACATATCTCAACGCCTAAGCGTTATTTTGGATTTTTATATTTATGAAATTAGCATTTTAGGGAAAAAGACTATTTGTTTATACACAAAAATAAGGAACAGTGTCAGTGAGATAAAAAAAAAAAAAAAAAAAAAAAAAAAAAAAAAACTTACACAGGTCTGCGAAATCGTACTTTTCAAAAATTTGTTTGCACTATGTTGGGTGTCTCTAATATGTTTTCATACGCTAAATTCAGAAATGCTTGCCTTTTCTTCCCATCACGTAAGGTTTTTTTCACAAAATAAGGATGAAGATAAGAAGAATTCACACAGAAGGTATAATAAATTGAAACTATTTATACATAAAATACATTAAAATAGGCTATTGTTTGCACATTATCTTTCAAATATGTTTCTTTACTTCGAAGCTCCCTTTAAAGACTTTTTCACATGTGCACGGTTTCAGAACCATGAGGAGGGGGATTCAGAATGCAGGATCAAACAATAATCTGCTATTATGTTAACACTGTATTGTCCCTGATACCTCCTCTGCATTTCTTCGATGTCTTGATGAAATAGCTCTCCTTGTTTTGCACTCACATCACCCAGATCTTCCGGGAAATAACTTAGATGGTAGTAAAAAAGTAGAGCTTTAACCTCAAAAACATCCCTTTTTTTTCAAAACTGTACGTGATAGACATTTTTGAATAATTTTTCCTTATTCAGCATCCAAAAATACAGCGGAAAAACAGATCACTTGAAGAAAATGATTTTACTCAGCTTACATGAGAAAAAAAAAAAAAAAGGGAATTCTGTCTTTTAAATAGAAGTATCAGAAACATGTACACGCATTGTTTATGTGCGTCAAAACTAGTGAATTATTTACATATGAGCAACTTCCGTTCGTAAACAATTTTTGAAAGTGAACTTGTTTGTAAAGCGAAAATCGTAATGCCCACAAATTAGTTGAGACACTTATGCATACATACAACATAGTTCCTAAACGTTCCAGTTTTTTTTTTATACTGGTAATTTTCTTTTATAGAAAGTTTTACTTTATGAAATCACAGAAAACTGCTAGAAAATGTTATAAAAATTTTCCATAAAAATTACCATTAGCCAAAAATCGAAGCGGTTGGAAGCTATGATATAAATAACATCCTTTTCTTTCAGTGAACTTTCCGGGTAAAAATTAATGCCTTTTGATTGAAGCGAACAGGTGACATTTAATTAGGATTATGCCAATATGAAAATTATTAGAAATTATTTATGTTTCGTTAAGAGCTTGCTGGGATCAGTGTTGCCAGATCTGGCGGAATTTTTATTTAATTATCACCAATAATTTTCAGAAGTGATATTTTATATACATAATACACTATCAAATTTCAAAGTGTTTAGGCAAACGTTACAATTAAAATTTATTGGTAATTATCGAATAAAAAATCCGCCAGATCTGGCAACACTGGCTGGGATTCTTGTCAAATGTTCACGAAATTCGAAAAATTTTGTAGGTCAGTAAGTTCTAACTAAAAATTAAAATAATTTGATCGCTTTGTGCAGTATGTATTTAAATATTCTTTTACAAAATATAAAGTATAGAATCAGAGAACTGCATAAAAGCTTCAAATTTCTTATATTTTCAGAAATGTAGCCATATACACAATAAGCATCTAAAATGTGTATTTACTTAATTTTATTAATTTCTCTCACTGTTTGTATTTATGTAAAATAAACTTTTTAAAAATGAATTATTTACTAATATAATGAGTAAAAATATTGTAAGTTAAGCATATTTTTTACGCTTCATTTTCATTACTATTCATTTTACATTAGTCATATCTGCCAACATCTTAATTATGAATCGGAATATTTTTGGTACACACCCATTTTTTCCGCACCACTTTTTTTTTTTTTTTTTTTTTTTTTTTTTTTTTTAGAGTAATTATCTCCAAATGTAGTTATGATTAAATAAGTATAAAATTACTGCAAAGAAAGACTGTTGTGAAAAAAAAGGCGGGTACTAAAAATTTTCCGATTATTAATTAGATGGTTGGCAGCAGTGGCGTATCGTGAATGACGTTTTGGGTATGCTAAATGCGGGCGGCTAGAAACAGCTCCTTATCATGAAAATATCATTCTTCTGATTGACTGTTTAAATGCATCATACTACCTACGTTATTTCTCGAAATAAGCTAATTAACTAATAAGATGTTTGCAAATCCTTTTAAATGTACTATTTATAACTACCCGAGTGGAGCATTCCCAAACCATCATTCATGATACGCCACTGTTTGGCAGGTATGCATTAGTATATATATATTTCCATGACAATACAGTTAATTATAAAAAATATATAATATGCTTAATATATATAAACAACATGAAATGCGACAGAAATGTTCAAACTTCTTTTCAGTTAACTGAAAGAACTTCTTTTTAAAAGGAAAGAATTTAGATATATAAATTTATGAAGTTTGCATAGGTTACCAGAACGTATAAAAGTTAATGTGTTTCTGCGATACCTTATCTGAAAGTTGCTGCCGCTTTACGACAGACAAATGTATGTAGTGCGTTGTCCTATCTAACGGGCACATTAAGTTGACGAAACGTTTGGAAATAAATATAAAAGTTTTATGAATGGACAAAACATGAAAATACTGTAATTGTTAAGCACTTAAATTTAAAATTCGTAAGAAGTATATTGAACAGTACAGTAAGACACGGGCGTGAGATATATATAAAAAAAAAAATAGTGTTAAAAGTACATGTTATTATAAGTCATTGTAAAATACTAAAGGAGACTTCGAATTTTTTTCTAGTCTTTTTCAGACTCGAGCAAAAACACGAGTTATTCACTGTGTAAAAAATGCAGCAAATTTACTTGTCTGCTCGTCAGCAAAAGTCCCAGAAAAATACCCGTAAATTAATGTTTTGCCTGTAATTAGTTAATTGTTTTATGCGTATATATATACATATATATTAAAAAAATATATTATTCTTTCAAAGATGTACACTGCAAACGATTAATGAAGATAATTAAATAAAAATAGTGACCGCCAAAAACACTGTGGTACAGCGGAATATATTAAAATGTATATCAGAAAATACGGGTCTACCTATCTTATAAGTAAAAAACAGTCTTGATCTTAAAAATTAAATGAGCAATGAAACGTAAATTTGCGTTGTTTTTTTGTTTTTTTTTAAATAGTGTTATTGATATTCAACGTCCAAAAAATTTTAGTAACCTTGAGATTAATAGAGTTTGTGCAAACCTAGAAAAATCTTATTCGATATTGCAAAATTGTAAATCCAATAAAACTTTATATTTAATAACGTTTTAATTTTTGTATGTTTCTTTTACTACCAAAACTACGCAAGGAAATTTGGTCTAATGTTTCGTATTGTGGCAATGAAAGAGTGTTTTTTTTTTCTTTGGAAAATCAAAATGCGCTTTCCTGAGCTTTTACGTTTTAATTCCTACCACGTATTTCTGTATGATTCCAATTTGTTAAGTCGGTTTCTTATAGAAGTTTTGCTTGAACTGAAGATCCCTTATTTATTAGTTATTTAATATCACAATGACAGATTTTTATTGTAAATCATATATTAATTTATTACAGAACAAATAATTTAAGTGATAGTTTTGGAGAAAATATAATTTTGTTTTAATTTTTATTTCCAACAATGTTCAAATGGTACAAATGTTTTGATAATGCTCAATTAATAATTTTTCACGTTATCTTTATTACCATGTTTCTATTAACTTCGATTCTTGTTTGTTTGTCCAGTACAAATCTCGCAATCGATTTTTCACATTTGAAACTTTCAGGATAGCTCAGAACACGGCAGTAATACATTTTTTTGATACTTTTAGTCAACTGTTTCAGGTCTTTACTGCCTTTGGCAGTGTTTATATGATTCAACACAAAATTTATTTAACTAACTTCCCGACTAGCTAGACATTTGAAACTTTCAGAATAGTTCAGAACACGGTGAAAATGCATTTAAAAATTTTTTTTAACCAATTGTTCCGGGTTCCTGCTGCCTTCGGTAGCGTTTATATGATTTAACAGAAAATTTAAAAACATGGTGTATAAAAAGTTCTTTTTATCTTGTAATTATTTTTCATTTGTGCAATACTTGAGAAAATACACTGCTAAAAAAATTACGGGAGCACATCGTTTTAACGAAATTAAGTTAATACTTATACCGATAACTAATTGTGAATAAAATTGTAGTATTTTAGAGTAATATTTTTCACAGTCACGTCACCTCTGAAAGGGAAAACAATCACAAAGTTTGTCTCTTTTAAGGAAATATATATTTCGGTAATTTTTTAACCACAATTTTACTACAGCAATATTTGTCGTATGTATCTAGTAAATTTCAGAAATTAATTATAACGAAAACTAAGATTCGCAAATTCGAGTTAAAAATAAATAAGGAAAGAAAGAAAAAGAAAAAAGAAAAGAAAAAAACTGAAAAAAAAAAAGCATCCTTATTAGCCTGTAAACTGATAACAATACAAGGAAAACTATTTCTCTTAGAATTGCCCAGATTGTAGCAACTTGACAGTTTATCGTTTATCTAAATTTAGTGTAACTACAAAAAAAATCTAAATAATAAATAACTTACAATGAGCAAAGTTTGGCTAAGGGCGGGATGAAACACTCAGGGATGGAACACGGGCGCAGAATTCACACCGGAATGTGTTTAAGAAATTTCTCTACCTATAATATCGTCGATTTAAGAGGTAGAAAATTTTCTTACATTGATAGTGGTATGAATTCTGCGCCCGTGTTCCATCCCTGAACACTTACCACGATTTCCTAACATTTTTTTATGACAAATAATTAATACGGATTAATTGTTAAAATAAAATTTAAGTAAAAAATCATTTTTTAAGGTTAGAAGCTTTTTATTGTGAAGCCCTAAAAAGCATAAAATAAAATTTATTCTGGCAAAGACATGCTACAAAGAAATGAAAGATTCAACACTAAGAAAATTTTAGAGAAAAATATAGGTATTTTCCTTTTGCAAGAGATGAAAATTTGTTAATGTTCAAAATATTTTAAAAAGCTTTCGAGACCAATGTTCTTAGTTATTAGTTTTTCTATAATCACTTGTTCCAGAAATTTCAAATGTCTCGAAAGCTTTTTAAAATATTTTGAACATTAAAAAATTTTCATCTCTTGCAAAAGGAAAGTACCTATATTTTTCTCTAAAATTTTCTTAGTGTTGAAACTTTCATTTCTTTGTAGCATGTCTTTGCCAGAATAAATTTTATTTTATGCTTTTTAGGGCTTCACAATAAAAAGCTTCTAACCTTAAAAAATGATTTTTTACTTAAATTTTATTTTGTGATTTTTAGTTACCAAAAAGGAAAAAGCTTCTTAAAAAAACTAATTAAAATTTCTTAGGATATTTTGTAGATAACGGAAGATTTTCTTTTGTCAATTGACATTTTTTCTTTTCGATTATTTATCTGCGAAAAAAGTACTATATCGACTTTCGAGGACCGAATCCGTGACCATCGCTTTATTAGCATGACGCTCTAACCAAAAGTCTAAAAACTGTATAGAAAAATCTAAAAAATACTTATACAAAAGGAATATTGTTCTCGAATAGTTTTTGAAACATTTGGAATATTTAAAATTTTTCATGTTTTGCAAAAGTGAAATATCTATATTTTCCTTTAAAATTTTCTTGTAGTTGAAACTTTTATGATTTTATAGCATGTATCTGCAAGAATACATTTTTGTTTTAGGCTTTTTGGGGCCTCACAATAATAAAAAACTTTCAATGTTTTTTTTATTTATTTATTTTTATTTTTACTGAAAATGTTATTTTGTGCGCTTAATAACTCAAAAAAAGAAATAAAAAGCTTCTTTAAAAAACTATCAAAATTCCTTAGGACACTGTGTAGACAATGAAATATTTTCTTTTATTAATTGACATCGTTTCTATTAATTATCGGCAAAAAAGTAACACATCGGCTTGCGAGGATCGAACCCACGAGCATCGCGTTATCACCATGACGCTCTAATCAAATGCACTACCGAGCGACGAAAAAGGCTGTTTAAATTTACATTAAAGTGGAGGCGCCTTCTTTTTCAGAATGACACAAAGACACAGTGATAAAAATCCAATTTCAATAAAAAGCTTCTAAAGGAATAATATATATATATATATATATATATATATATAACTTTTTATTTTGTGTCTTTTAGTATCTAAAAAAAAAAGCTTCTTCAAAAAAACTCTTGAAAAATTCTCTGTAGACAATGAAAAATTTCCTTTTATATAATGACAAATTTTCTCTTAATTATCTGGAAAATTTAACGCATCGATCCTTTGGGGATGGAATTCAGCACCATCGCATTAGCAACTTGACGCTCTAACCAACTGCTCCAACAAACGACTGTAAGGACTGCTGACATTTGCATTAATGTTGAGGTGCCTTATTTATTAGCGTAACATGAAGACGCAATAGCGAAATCCAATTTCAATAAAAAGCTTCTAAAAAAAGTATTTATTTATTTATTTATTTATTTTTATTTAAATTTTTATTTTGTGCTTTTTAGTAACTAGATAAAAAGATATAAAAAAAAAAAATCTCTTCAAAAATTATTAGGATACTGTGTACACAACGAAATATTTCCCTTTATCAACTGACACCTTTTCGATTAATTATTTGAAAAATTAACATGATGCTCTAACCAACTGAGCCATTAAGAGATAGAGATACAATGAATTGCTTACATTTTTTTTTTTTTTTTAAGTGGAAGTGTCTTATTTTTTAGCGTGACAGAAAACGCGATGATAAATTCAACTTCATGTAAGAAAAATCAGTTAAAATGGGTGAAAATATCTTACCTGAAAAAATAGAGATTTAACACTTTTAGGTCGAAACTATTTCAACCGCATATCTCCTGCTGAACTGAGTTTTTTTTTTTTTTTTTTTTTTTTTTTTTAATACTTTCTTTTACTTATTAACACCTTTTCTATTAAATATCTCCAAAAATTAGCATATCGGCCTTTCGAGGATCCAACTCATAACCAACCGTTATCAACATGATGCTCTAACCAACGGAGTTAACGAGGAATGGAATGCGTTGCTTATATTTACTTTAAAGGGGAGGCACCTTGTTTTTTGGCGTGTCACGAAGACACGATGAGAAATTCCAATTTCAATAAAAAGCTTCTAAAAAATTTATTTATTTATTTATTTTTCTTACATTTTTCTTTTGTGCTTTTTGTAACTAGATAAAAAGCCGTTTAAAAAACTCTTGAAAATTTATTAGGATACTGTGTACACAACGAAATATTTTCTTTTATCAATTGACACTTTTTCTATGAATTATTTGCAAAAAATAACACCTCGGCCCGGCGAGGATCGAACACACTACTCTTGCGTTATCAACATGACGCCGTAACCAGCTGATCCATTAACAGATACAATGAGTTGCTTACTTTATATATATATAAATAATGGAAGCGTTTTTGTTTTTTAACGTGACAAAAAGCTGATGACAAATCCAATTTCATATAATAGTAATATATACATATATATAAAGCGTCTAAAAATATTTTTTTATGTATTTTTTACTTAAAACATTTTATTTTGTGCTTTTTTAATATCTAAAATGTTTTGTGTTTTCCAATTTCTAAATTAAAAAAAAAAAAAAAAAATTGCTTCTTAAAAAAAACTCCCCAAAAAATTCTTAGTGTAAGCAACGAAAAATTTTCTTGTATCAATTGACACCTTTTCTACTAATTATCTGCAAAAATTAACACTCTGGACCTTTTGGGGACCGAACTCACGACCGCCGCGGTGCTAACGGGACGCTCTTATCAACTGAGCCACAGAGAGACAAACGAAACAGCTCATATTTACTTTAAAATGAAGGCGCCTTATTTACTAGCGTGACACGAAGACACGATGACCAAGTCAATTTCAATTAAAAACCTTCTAATAATAAGGCAATGATTATTTTTTTTAAATGCGGTGTTTGTTGTACTCTGCATAAATTAAGTTTTTAACACCACTGATTTCTATAAATAAACTCTTAGTTATTAAATCGATTATCTGTTATAAGTAACTCAAAAATCATTTAAAAGTAGGGATATATTGGCCCGGGGTTAGTCAGGCCGTGATACAGAGTTTGAATTTAGACGTACAGTTATCAAATCTCCCGGTTTTCTTACGAGACATCATACCCGACATTTACTATAACAATTTTTAATTTATTTAATTGTAGAAATTAAATATGGTTCATTTCTATTTTAAATTAGTGGTGATAATTCTGACTTAAAAATTCGAAATTTTGATAGCTATGTTAACCCTTTTCGGACGAGTGCCCTAAAATAACTGCCAACCCCTTTCTGCAATTCGCATTTAAGCGATTCACTAAGATAGTATATTGTATATATATAAAGAAGTTTTGCATTTATATTTATCCCTTTAAGGGCCTTATTCACCAACTTCTTAACACTCGGATTAAACCATGGATAGCGGATTTGGTTGATCCGTAGAACAGAGGTTCACTTTCTGCTTGGCGAACTTCCGTAGCGAGAAACTGCCTATCCTTGTAAACATAACTTAACAATTCTATTATGACGCAGTATGGAGAGATTTGATTGGTTCATTTGTTTTTTATTGATTTGAGTGTATTTTACATTGCACTAGAGCTACATTATGGGTAATTAGGCTATATTTAATTGGTTCATTTGTTTTGAGTATATTTTACGTTGCACTAGAGCTACATTATGGGAAATTAGGCGATATTTGATTGGTTCATTTGTTTCAAGCGCATTTTACTTTGCACTAGAGCTACATTATGGGAAATTTTGGTCTTAACATGCGCGATAGTGATGGCCGCGGAGCCGAGTTACGTGCATTTTCAGATTCATGCACAGCCAGGTAGGGGTGTCCAGTGATGTTTTTTTTTTGGTTTTAACATGCGCTACAGTGATTGCCGCGGAGCCGAGTTACGTGAGTTTTCAGATTCATAGCTTTATACAGCCATGTTTCTTTGTTGGTTCATATACCTTAGGGGTATGTCCCAATTCATCCTCCGTCGTTACAGTGGCCGGATCCATGAACTTTTTAAACAGAGAAGCTTTAAATTGCTACAATTAACTAATTATGCATGTTTTTTTTTTTTTTTTTTTCATTTTTAATTAATAAGCACTAAAAATAAAATTTGAATATTAAATAGTGTACTTTCTATAATTTTTTAAAAAATTATAATAATGCGAATAAAGTAAATGTCGTCTGTAGAAAATGGGGATATTTGGTTGCCGTACTCATTGCCCACAACGTAGCACTAGTTCGACGTAAAACTCACTCACTCAATCACTTGTTGGTCAAGTTTATGAAAACTAGGGAATTTTCCCCTCCGCTGAAATGTGTTAATGAAAAATTCGAAACGATATGTGTCTGGATAAATGAAAGCGTATCATTTGATAACTTGAAAATATGTTTTTTATTTTATTTGTATATTCTCATAATTTTTATAGCGATGTGTTTCGATTCATTTGAATGCGGTTTTAGAATCCTCGAATGTTACGAATTAACTGAGCGCGAAGTGAAATATTTGATATGTGATTTACGTATTATGGAGTCAACATAAATTTCAAAATGGAAAAAAAATAAATAAATAAATAAATAAAAATAAATAAATAAAAATAAATAAATAAAATTCATGTTGCATATATTGTAAGTTTTCACGCTTTTTTAATTACTTTTAAAGTTATATTTTTATTCTGAATTTTCATTTATTTAATTACATTTATTGTGTTGTTGAAATTAATTGGCTCTTAAAACTTCGATGACAAAACGTGCATTTTGTTAAGTATTTGCTTATTTATTAAAATATTGCCGTTAAAAAGTTAATTAACCATCGCCATTTTATGAAATTTCTTCCATAGTTTTATTTAATTACGTTAAATAGTCGTCTGCATTAATATTTCTTTCATTTCGAACGTAAGCAAACGTTTTGTAAGGTTGCCATAAGATAAATTCATTTCCTTGGTTCGTTGGCGCACGGATAATATCGCCAAAATGTAAACAAACACAAGTGAACCTCTGTTCTACAGATCTGCCGCGGATTTTTGTTGGAGAATACCGATTTTTGTATGATCGAGCGATTACCACTGATCCGAGGTTTAATCCGAGTGTTAAGAAGTTGGTGAATAAGGCCCTAAATGCAGTCCGCGCATACATATTATGCCAGTGGCATTTACTACATAAAATTCTGAGGATAAAATTTAAATAATTTAAACTCAGTTACTTATTTTATTTATTTATTTATTTATTTATTTTTTGCAAGGTACAGTAATGATTCAGGATGGCACGGAAAAGCGAGGCTTACTGTTTGAAAAAGAAAAAATTCCCATCCAAAAAGGGTTGAAATTGATTTTTTTTAAAAAGGGCTAACATTATTTAAAGAAATGCACAACGCTTTCTTTATAATATTTGTACACTCATGTTTGTGAAAATTGCAACACCAAGAAGGAATGGGAATATCAGAATGATATTTATTGAGCACATATATTATTGTAGGAAGAACAATTGATTCAAATTTCAGGAAATTTGGAGTAATATATACTGAGAAAACAGTACATAAAGCAGCGACCTCTGTGTGCAATGACAGCACTTATCTGCCTAGGCATTGAATCAAACAGCGATTGGATGACATGTACGGGTAAAGCCCTCCATGAAGCTTCAACACGATTCCACAATTCATCGATCGTAGTCACTGGTGAGTGGTGGGAGGCCAGTCATTTTCCAACGATTAAACAGTCATTTTCATTCTTGCAAGATTAGTCGAACGCGCTGACCAGAGCAGCCGTCTAACACATTCTGCATCAAGGAAGGTCCGGACAATACAAGCAACTTGGCGGGACAGAGTGGTGGGTTTGAAAACAAGAAGTGATGTGGTGACCCAGTATGCGTCTACCAAAATCTTGATTACCCTCAAAACTGAATCACTGATATAGACGTCCTTAATGTGTGATCAACGACAAGCCTGGACGCAGGAATGGCGTAAAGTCGCCTTTCAGACAAATCACAATCCTTTTTACAGACTCAGTATTGTTTTATCCATATTTAACGGCATTGTGAATAATGCTCGTTGCCAGCTGGGATTCGACATCGTCACACTGTTCATTACCTGCAGTGATGGCATGGGGTCCCATTGGATACACGTCTCGATTACTTCTTGTTTGCATTCCTGGCACTCTGTATAGCGACCATTAAATTTCTGGTGTGTTAAGGCCCGCCCATCTGATCTATATTCAAGGCCTCCGTAGCGCAATGTTTAAGCAGGACCGCAAGTTGTCTGTATTGTTTGGACCTTCCTTGATACAGAATGTGCTTAACCGTTGTTACGGCCAGCGTGTTCTCCATATCTCGCACCAATGAAAATGACTGTTTAATAGTTGAAAAGCGAGTGGCTTGCCACCACTCACTAGCAACTACGGCCTATGAACTGTGGCATCCTGTTGAAGCTTCGTGAAGTGCTGTACCCGAATATGTCATCCAATTGCTGTTCGATTCAATGCCTCGGCAGATAACTGTAGTTATTGCTCCTAGAGGTCGCTGCTTTATGTAGTGTTTTCTCAGGATATATTACTCAAAATTTTCTGAAAATTTAACCAATTGTTCTTCCTACTATAGTGTATGTGCCCAATAAATATCATTCTTATATTAGTATTCCTTCTTGGTGTTGCAATACAAACATGAGTGTATTAATAATTTTCTACAAGACTGGATTCAACATAAAGAAAATAAAGAGAATTTAAAAACTCCTAACTGCATTAGCTGTAAAGTTTATAATTTGAAAATAGAACTGATTTATTAAACAATAAATTTAATAAGGAACATATAAAATTTACAATAGACTTTAAGAAATGCTTCGTAAGAAAATAAATGCTAATATTAGCTATAAATTGTAGTCTATATATATTTTTAAGATTATTAAAATCCTTATATTACAAATTTTCGAATATTTTATCATGCAATCAGCATAAAACAAAAATAAATTATTTAGGAAAACGAAACTATGACCAATAAAGCAATTTATAAGTTTATGAACAAAAATATCTTACAAAGATAATATATAAGCTTTCTAAAAATTTGATTTTTAATCTAGAATGTAATTTTACGCTTCTTTCTACTAAGTTATATTTTTAAAAGCATCTATTGTTCGGTATTTCAATATCCAATAAAATCTTTGATTTCCTTTAGCTGTAAACAGATATGCGTTCTTTCGTTGCTCCCATATTCCAGTTAAGATGTATGAATTCAGTTGGTTGAATATTTTGAACAAAGAATTCATAACTTTTCGAGACTTCAAAATCCGCATCACTTCTAAAATGCCATTTGTGCTTCAAAAAATTTTATTTTGAAAAGCAAAGTTTCTGAAATAGAATCCTTTTTATATTATTTTTGAGGATTTTTTTTCATATATCGCCTTCTATTTGCTTTAGGCTTTACAAAGTTTTGTTTCTTAATTTTATATTTGTCTTATTATGTCTATTATATACACACACACATATATATATAATTGAAGATGAAAAAATATCAAAGGTTAAAAATACAAAAATTTATAAAATATGCAATATTCAAACAAATAACCTCAATGCTTTTGGGTAAATTATCTTTCTGGTTTGATTGTCGTTTTTCTGTTTATAGCTGTTTATGTTATACATACATACATATATGTATATGGCCAAGTTCAGGGTTAAGGCCGTGTCACCATAGTTCTTACTTCGACGGTATCCGTTTTACACTGTCGAAGATATCCGCAATCGATTTCTCACCCACCAAAATCTAATAAAACCAATTTTCAAGGCTTTAGTTCTATTTAAAAAAAATTATAACTCTCACCCTCCATCATACTCCCTAATAATTTTACACTTTCGAAAGTAATCTTAATACATTCCTCTCTCCCAAATCTCATTAATACCAATTTTCAAATTGGTATTGATTGGTCAAATTACCCAAATCTCATTAATACCAAAAGCCTTTATCTCTATTTGAAATTTTTGCCTTCTCACCTCATGCACCTTCCCTAATAATTTTCCTTTTTTGATAGTATCCGCAATCATTTTTTCACAGCCAAAAGACGTTGTAATACAAAATGTCAACGCCGTATGTGTATTAAAAAACTACCCCCCCCACTCTCGTCGGTATCTCCTAATAATTTTCCACTTTCGAAAGTATCCACAATCGACTCCTCATCCCCAAAACCAAACAAAACCAATTTTTTTGACTGCATCTCTATTTTAAAATTTTTACCGTCACACCAAAATCAGCACTCCTAATACTTTTCCACCTACGGAAATATCCGAAATAGATTTCCCAACCCCAAAAAGCCAATAACACCAATTTTAAAGGCTTCATTTCTATTTAGATATCCCCCCCCCCTCTTTTCTTTTCCTCTAACAATTTAAAATTTTTGAAAGTAACCGCGATTGATTCCTCGGGGCCAAAAACCTAACGCCACCACCAATTTTCAAAGTTTTACTTCTACTTTTAAATCCCCCCCCCTTCCCATCTGCTCCCTAGTAATACTTTTACACAACTGATTTTTAACTCCAGCGTTCAGAAAAGGAAAATTAAAAAAAACAAAAAAAAACATTGTTTTCACTTTAAAAGTAATTTTTTTCTTTTTACATGAACAGATTTTTCCGAATGTCGGTGAGTCCGAAAGAAAAATGAATTTAAATTAATATTAATTTTCTAAAATTCTTATTTCCTAAGCGATTTGCTAGGTTTTTGAACTGGAGACAGGTGTGCAGTAATAGTTGGCGATTACCAATTTCTGCTTAAATCAGTTTAAAATTGGAAAAATTAAAAAACTGTTTTTCTGTATCTCCAGTACCTTGCTACATGGTACGTCGAAAGTTGAAAATCAATTTTCTACCAGCATGTCTTGCACTGTCGAATGTGACATTAATAAAAGCCATTTGTTGCTATTAGAATTATTATTTCAAATAATTAAAAAACATCTAATTGTCGAAACGATTAGAAAGTTGCAACCCTGGATTCGGAAAAATTTTCTTTATCTGAGCGTACTGATTTTTAAAAAATCGAATTTTATTATTCTATTTTATCTGACCATTTGACATTCCTCAAACGCTTATTAAACTGAGAATTGTCTTGTTTATTAATTGGCATACGTTGACGGTTAAAATACTACATCCGCAACTAATTAAAATTAATTTTTTTTTCACTAACCTTTCCGAATGACTTCTGTGCACTTGTGTGTCAATTTTTGTACTTCTACCTTCCGTGGGGTGCATAACGTACAAATGAACGGGCAGCCAGACAAACACCTTCTTATATTATTATATATACGTAGTTTCTAATTTTAGGTTCTTTTTTTAAAGAATAAACTTCATTATTTTCTAACAGTATTTCCTAAAACAATTGACTGTAGGTAATCAATAAAAAACTCTTATTAAAAATTTCTTTTAAAACTTTGTAGTAAATGCTTCTGTCGGTAAAATCAAAAAAGTTTTCAAGTATCTGTATATACTAGCAGCCATTTGCCCGCTTCGCTGGTCACTATATTTAAATGAATAATAAAAAAAAAAAAAAAAATGGAAGAATCTCTATTTTGTACACCACTTTATACAAATAAAATCTAAAAGGAAGATAGATTGATATTGTTCAAAAGCTTCGCTTCGAGTTCTTACTGCCTTTGGAAGAGACTTCCTCAACCTATCTATTCCATGTCTGTATTGCCTGGGACAATACCTTAACCATGAACTTCAATTTGGGTGCTTATCGGATGACAGTTTTGAAACGAAGAGTATCGAAAAATATCAACGTAGCACTTTTGTATTTAAATCGGAATCACATATAAACAACACTTTACATGCTATAAATAGTATTTATTTTCACGTTATTTCCTATGTTTTATTTGCTGTATTTTGCTGACCATAAAATGACTCGAATTTTACGCCAATATGCTCGGTAATACAATATGCTATGGGCACTATTTCAGCCAGATGTTAAACAACTAATGTTTTTAAGGTTATACATATTTCCCATTAAACATATTTTTATTTTGGTTATTTATTTAAATGTTAATATGAATTAATCAAATATTTGAGTTCACAGCGTGCAAGTACACGGATACCTCGGAGTTACAGGCCAGAGCCTGATTAAGGGGAAGCACACATTATTTATACTTACACCGTTATTTTTTAACAAATACTTTCCTCCTATAATAAACAGAAAATTCTCATTAAAAATTATTTTAAAAGAATTCTGGTGTCTAATAACGGTGAGTAAATTGGATTGTTTTACACCGTTCATTTTTTATAAAAAATATTTCCTCGTCAAAGCGTGGAATTTCTATGACATGAAGTAAAAAATAATTGTAAAAATATTCCAGTGAGAGCGGAGATAATGTGTGCTTCCCCCTTAATCAGGCTCTGGTTACAGGTATCCATGTCCCTGTCTTCGGAACCCATTTATTTGTATGTTAAATTAGCGTAGTAAATGGTATTAAAGTTTTTATCATGGTACACAGCTTTATTATATCTCTTCCTCGACGGCTTTTGAATTTTTGTGATGGTGATATATATATATATTTTTTCTTAATATATATATACATACAATTTCTCGCATAAAAAGAGAGAATTTTTCAATACCTATTCTGCTTACATTTGTATCGGTTGCATTTTTTTTATTAATTTATAAGAGTCCTTCATATTCTGTATATGTTTTTAATGGTTTTTTGGTTTAAAATAGTGCTTGTTGAAATAAATTCTCTATTTTTAAAAATGCATTTTTTTTCTATAAAATTATCTGCTCAGATAAAAATAAATTATTTACGTGAGCTCTACTTCTGTTTCAATATTTTTCTTCTGATATTTTACAATTTATTCATATTTTTGATGCATTACTTGGCTTAAAATGACTATCGCTAAATTAAAGTTCTTGGTGAAAAATGTACGGTGTACTTCAGCACCAAAATTTAAAAAAATCACCCAGGAGGATTTATATATTAAAAAAAAAATGATAAAATACATTTATGATTCATAGAGTTTAGAGTAGTAAAGAAACGCTATGCATCCGAATGCGACGTCATGGGTAGATTTTTTTAACAACAACTTAATAGTAAATGCATAAAAAAAAGTAATTTTAAAAGTAAAAAAAAAATAATCCTTCTAGAACAACATATATTAGCATTATGAACTATATAAGCACTTTATCAATATGTATAAAATTTTAAAGTTATAATGAAGTCAATTTTAGTGAGATGCATATTTTATTTTATTTTATTTTATTGTTCACGTTTAATTAAATGTATTTATTTTTTTATCAAACAAAAAAAATAATTCAAAATTTTTGCCAATAATTAAAGTATAGCTAATATTTAAATGGATAATTTTAAAGGTACTATGAGGTTATTATTTTCACATTTTTTAATAATAATAATAATAAAACTAATCAAAAATTCAAATATATATATATCTATATATATATATATATATATAGTTATCAAGGTGCTTGTGTTCCGGTATTTTTTCAACCAGTAATTAAAAATCGTCATTTTTAGTATAGTTAATGACTGAAAATCAATAGAAAACTATCATAGTTATTGCTATTGAAAGTGTTTGGTTGAAAAAATACCGGAACACAAATACTCTTGTATGTAGAAAGGGCGTTCAAAAAGTTTTGCACAGATGGCTATAATATTTTAATATTATTCTCACGGTAATCAAGTGATTTCAGTGAAAATACATTAAGCCTTTAGATAGAAAGTCATGTCATTCAGTGTAGACTCCAGCTGCTATGTGCGTTACATCAGCTGGAACACTGCAGTTAAAAACAATAATACAGCAGTAAAAATAATGTAACTAATGCTAATGCATAAAATGTTTCTTACAATTCATGCTGGTTAAATTGAACATCCGTCTGCGTTAACGTTTTACTGAGATGGGCATGGCCAGAATAGCCCTGTATGTTGTACGTGAAGCTCGTAATTCGAGAAGTGTGGATTCCATACTCGAGCCGACCAAAAGACGCCGTATAATTTAAAGTTGGCTTGCATATGTAAAATACGTCGTAGCTGCATTGTCCTCCATGATTTCCGCACAAATAGCACCTCATGGGTTACCAAAGCGGGGAATCATCCCCTCCGCGGAGGATTAAAATTGTAGTGAAATGTCTCCAGACAAACCCCACTAGTGCGACGTAAAATCCAATCAAACAACCAACTAGAAAATCCCTAGGCGTGAATCTCAGACCGTTATTAATTGATCACTGCGTATCTCTAGTGCGACGTTAAATCTATAAAACCTGGACCTCAACTTATCTCATGTTCCTGATTTACTGACGGGGCATCATGCCTGTGTGATGCTTTTAAATATTATGATGGTACATTGTCCTTGCATTTCCCCTTCATTTATTTCTTGAAACTCTGGTGCAAACGTGAGACACTTAAATTTTACCAAAGTATCTTTAAGCAAAAGAAAAAAAAATGTTTATGTCCCACTGTAGCTGGAAGGTACATTGAGTCATATGGCATTCTAGCTAACAATTTAATTCATTTTCACAGAAAGTTCGATTATATTATGACTAGTACTAAAAAGATATCGAAGAGTGCAAAACTTATTAAATACTCTTAGTATAAATAACAGTACTTTATTTCTGTTAACAAAGACATTAATCCTTTTTTGAGTCGTCGTGAATAAAAATATGTAAATACTTAATTATATATGACAAAAATTTCTTAGAGTTTTCAAATTGCAAGAAAAATATTAGAAAATATTTCTCTTGTCAATAAAAATCTGTTTACTGGTATTTTTCTTTACACATTTTCAATATGCAGTCACTTCATTAAAATAGATTAATCATACAACAAATAATGGGATTGTCTTATTAAATTTATTTAAACTTTCATAAAAACAATTATCTAAATATTTCAAAAGCAATACATAACCATAAAATAAAATAAAATAAAATAAAATAAAATAAGTAAACAAATAATAATAATTCAGAAAAAAGAAGAACTCCAGCAAATTACTCATTTTGACAGATGTTAAAAAAGTTTTATTTACAGAAGTGAATGAGGAAAAAAAAAAAAAAAAAAAAGGAAAAATCTTTATCAATTGATTCTAAAGTAAAGATTAAGTTAAAAATATTTTATTTCTTTACTTAGAAATTGTTGATTGAATTATGTTTTTTTTTTTTTCCCTTTTTTTAAAGTAAATATGAGGAATTCGCTTATAAAAATTCGGTGGGACATAAAGTAAATGAATTTTCTTTTCTTTTTCTTTTTTTTTTTTTTCAAATATAATTTCACCATATTGTAATATTTTTTAAATGACTGATAGTTCGTTTGTGTAATTTTTTGCAAAGAAGTTTATTTGTGTTAAAAATAACAAATTCTAACCTATTTCATTTTGAAAAACAAATATTTGTTAGATATTTGATAAATGCATTAAAAAAAGGGTCTATAAATTTATATAAATTAATTTTGTAAAACTCGCTTTTTGAAAACATTAAAAAAAAAAAAAAAAAAAAAAAAAAAAAAAGTCTGAACAAAGCATTAGCACTTAATTATTCAAATCTAAGTAAGTTTCTTTTATTCGTTTATTTGTGATTTTTATTATATTTATAACACGATTAAGCAAAAGGCTAAATGAACAAATTTGCTGTGATACAATGCATACGCAAACCAATTGTCTGAAAATAATTCTTGGATGTAGCCTCTCAAATGAGTTCGAAACGCAGCCCTCTAGTTTCCGGAACTGGTTGGAACTAATTTCCGGATCCCGATTACATTCATACAAAATGCTGACTCAGCTCAAAGCTTAGCTTTCAGAAATCCAATTGATTTATGACGAATATATTCTATTATCATGAATTTAAGCCGACATTTCTATCGTAGAGGTACAGAAATTATTTATTTATGATTTATTATGAATTACTTCCCTGAATTATTTTAACACTCTAGGATGCTTTCTAAATGATCATTTCTAATAGGTAAGTTTTATGAAAAGAAAAATTCATGATACAATTCAATCTAGAAAGTAAAAATATCTTTTTAAGTAACATACATTTATATACACACATATATCAAGAATACCAACATTTAAATTTATTCGAAACACTGTTAGTATCTGCTCTTGTGTCACACCACTTCTTTTATAGTGAAATTTTCTCCATTGTGTAATTACGATTAAATAAGAAGAAAAATAACCTTCAAGGAAAGCGGTGTGACAAAAGAGTGAGTAATAACAATGCTCCGCAGTGTACAGCATGTTGCTTAACACGTTGAATGCCATGTCAGTCATCGGTGGCTGACACTGAGCTTTCCGTTAGTGCGTGTCAACCACCGGTGGCTGACAGTGTAAAATATAATATGAAGCCGCGTCAACTACCAGTGGCTGACAGAGTAAAACATGATATAAAACTAAAACATGTATATTGTTTTAAGTAATTACTGAAAACGTATTTAAAATTTACTTAATTTTTATTTATTACAGGGCATCATTAAAACATTTTAATGGATTTTATTGAAACACGGTGAACATAACGCGCTTGTAAGTAACACGCGTGGCCTGACGCGGATTTCTTTAAGAATTCACGTGGAGCTCAACGTGTTTAAATGCTAGCATGTCAGAAATATAGAGGGGGGAAAGTGTCAGTACCTTTTGTTTCCACAATTTCCATAGAGAATCATTTATTTTATTTCTACAGTAATTTTTTCTGTTTAAATTTGACAAAAATTATTGATAAAAAAGTGGTGTAAGAATACCATCATGAAACGGAAAACCTTTCACCTTTGCACTCACACTCACACACTCACACACACACACATATATAAATATACATACATGGATCGTTAAAATTATTCTTTCCGAACACGTTTGCACACCTCTCAACAGTTCCGATTTTTGGATACCGTTATTTTTCTTTCTTTCTTTATTTATTTATTTATTTTTTTTTTTTTTTTTACATACAATTAAAAAAAAAACAAAATCTGTGATTAAATAGGATGGAAATTTCTTAAAAAAAAAAAAAAAAAAAAAAAAAAAAAAACAGTATCCAAACTTAGAAGCTGTTAGATGCTGCGCAATTAAAAAAGTAAATTCTGTTAAAAAGTTTAGTTAAAACGAGGTTTTCAATGTTTACAAATTTTACGCTTTTTTGCTACCAGAAAATTTAATAGAAATTCTTTATGTATTTCTCTAACCAGTTTTCACTTATTAAATAAAATAAAAGTTTTCTATTAAAATTTTCCGATAGCCAAAAGCGCAAAAGTTAAAACTATGGGTTTTTACAGTCTGTACTATTCTGTTTCAGTGTGATAATAATTTCCAGAAAGCTTGGTGTTACATTATTAATCACTTGTCATAACTCTTACATATTTTATGTTGAATTTAAATTGAAAAACATATATAAATAACATAATATATTATGCATTATGTACTATTTTGTTAATCTAAATAGCGTTTTTTTTTCTTTTTAAATAAAAACTAATATATATATATATATAAATTTTGTGAATGTAAAATATTTAATCGGTTATTTACTACATTTATAATCCGCACTTTTTTTTTTTTCGTAAAATCTGAAGCTATCAATTGTTTTCAAAAGCCCATTTTTATTTATTAAAGCAGCTCTGGACTTTTGACATTATATTTCTCTCAAAAGAGAGTATAGTTACTAGGATGTGTTTTTCTGAAACAAAAATTGTCGTTTTCACAATCATTTTCTCTTAGAGGCAAAAATGATAAATATTTAATGATTATTCTCCTTCTCATTTGAAATTTAACAGCTGAAATATTCGTAACTGGTTATGCTTCATACAAAAATCCCCATGCCACACACACACACACACACACACACACACACATATATATATATATATATATATATATATATATATAAGGTAAATCTAGGAGAGATTGCGCCGTAGGAGAGATTGCCCACATAGAGGATCGACGGGAAAGAATAGAGAGTGCGAGTTGCGACTTCAGGTGGTTGTGCAAAATCAATAGTGAAGTGCCGACTTGAATGTGCATGTTGATTGCTTCAAGTGTCTAAGATAAATTATGTTATTAGGTTTTTTTTTGTCTCGTTTTCAAGAATAAATCCTTGGATTTTCATAACTCTTTCTAGGAATTTCTATAGAATGGTAGCAATATAAAATATTTTTTAATTAATCACTTTTTCATAATCTACTAAACTAGAATAACGGTACAACCATTGCGATTTTCTCCGATACCGAATATTTATTTAATAAAACACTGCGCAATATCTCCTAACAAAATAGGAGTGCGTGCGCATTTGCAATTTAGGATAGATTACACATTTAAAATTCTATACTAATAGAGATTTCTCAACTTATTTGTAATAAAAAGACAATGAGGATGAGTTTGTTCAATGTCTGGAACTGTACCAGGAAAAAAACTTGACAAGTGACTAGACTAATTCAACCCATTCGAGATTGCGCATCTTTTTGAGTCTGTCTACAGAATCTGATATTGAACATTATTGGAGAGTAGCTCGACCTACTAAAGCCACACCTCTGATGGGATTTAGCTCTTAAATGCTAATGTTAGCTTATATAAAATTTATCGCAAAGTACTTAAATGTTATGGCATATCTGTTTAGTTTTGAAGTATTTTCAATTATGATGCTCACGTTTTGTGCAGCTATCGCCTACTTAAATAGAAGCGATAACACTAAATGCAAGCAAAAAATATCAGCCTACTCAAAAAATTTTTAAGGATCGTCTTTTTTAATCGTCTAAATTTCAATAAAATAAAATAAAATAAAATAAAGAAATATAAAGAATTTTAAAGTTGAAACAAGAAGATTTCAAACCAACATTTAACTTGACATTTACATTTTATATTTTGAACACTTTTGTCCGAAAGATTTTGAGAAAAAAAATAATAATAACAAACTAACGGTGGGTGGATTCTGGGTTTAAAAGTGGGCGCAATTAGACATACATTATTGCACACATTGTGTGCTACTCAGGGACTGATTTAGACCGGGGCACACATTATTTACACTTACACCCTTATTTTTTGAGCAATACTTTCCTCTTATAATAAACAAAAAATTCTCATTAAAAATTATTTTAAAATAATTCTGGTGTCGAATAATCATGAGTAAATTCGATTGTTTTACACCGTTCATTTTTTATAAAAATAATTTCCTAGTCAAAATGTGGAGCTCTTATGATATGCAGTAAAAAATAAATGTAAAAATATTCCGGTGAGAGAGTGCCCCGGCCTAAATCAGGCTCTGGTGCTACTCGTCTTTTTTGACTCAGAACTGCATTGCACACCATAGATATAGTAATAATATATAGATTGATCATCGGGGAGAAAAAAGTGATTACTTTTCACTTGGGAAAAGACGGCGATTTTACTAAAATATGGCCGTCTTTCCCCGAGTGAATACACACGGGAATACACACGAATATTTTAGAAAATAAAATTTATGAATTATTTATTTACTAATGGTGAATGAAAAACTCCAGGTACAGTTTCAAGTTCATTTTTCTTTTCTTTTCTTTTTTTCAGTACCACTTAGCGGCTGATTCCAAAGCTTTTTTTTTTCGGCATCAAAAATCTTTGCACGATAACATGGGGATGATGGATCTATATATATTACTATATCTTTGTTACATATACGATGTGCAATCTGTCTCGAACCGGTTAGCTTGTGGCAGACAGTTCCAGGATAGCTTCAACCTTTGCTACAATAGGTGCAAAGATTGCGAACAATGAGAGATTCAGTTATCAAACAAGAAACCTTTTAAGCTGAAAACAGTGGTCGTACTCTCCGCCCTTTTTTCAAGACAGTCTTATGAATGAGAAATTTTCTAATTCATTGCTCCCACTATTTTTATAAAAATAATCTCTGTCCTGCATAATCATGGCACATTACTACAAATATACCAAAAGTATTCCTGCATGAAATTAGTGATGACAAAAAAGACGGAAATTTCTGATGTTTGATTGTGTCCTGAATAAAGGGCGGAATATACGACCCCTGGGAAAAGGATATTTACTAATTTTAAGCATAGCTGCCAGCATTTTAATTTATTATGGAGTATTTTTAACTTCGTTTTTATTTCATACCATTTACTTTTTGAGAGTAATTTTTTCTTATTTTATCGAAGTTATATTTTGTAAAAAATTGTCTATACATAAAGAGGGGGCAAAATAAAGGTGGGACAAAAATACTTCGTAATAATTAAAATTTTAGCAGCTACACAGATGCCAACATTTCAATTTATTCCGGAGTATTTTTAGCCCCACTTTTATTCCGCACCACTTAATTTATAGAAAATTTTTCTCCAATATATAATTTCGATAAAAAAAAAAAAAAAAAAAAAAAAAAAACTAAAATAATAATAAGTTGTATGGAATAAAAGCGGGGCTAAAATTACTCCTGAATAAATGAAAATATTGGCATACTTGCCAACCATCTCATTAATAATCGTAACATTGTCACACTCCTTTGAAACATGCCCCTTTTTCTATACCCCTTTATTTTTAGAGTAAATTTCTCCAAATGTAGTTACGATTAAATAAGAATAAAATTATTCTAAAAAAAGACCGGTGTGAAATAAAAGGCGGGTACTAAAAATGTTACGTTTTATAATGTGATGGCTGGCAAGTACAGTCGGTAACAAAAGTGTCCGAACACTAGCAAAAATTCCTATGTAAAAAAAGTACACTTCATACGGTTTTGTGAAATAAATGCTTATCGAATCATGTTCTTACACTGACTAAGAACAGGGTTCGACAAGGATTTATTTAACAAAACCGAATGAAGTGTACTCTTTTTACATACGCATTTTCGCTAGTGTTCGGACACTTCTTTACCGACTGTATGTATTGGCATCTATGGAGCTATGACTTTATGTTAAACATGTTATCTAATGAATTAATGTTATTTACAATCTTTATCTTGTCTTGTTCTTTGTTCTGTTTCTTTAATTTTTTTCTTTAAATACATTTTTTGAAAAATTTGTTGTTTTCCTGATTTTTTAATTATTGAATTGAACTATGCACTTCCAATACAAAAATATTTGTTTACAAATACCTTACAACAATGACATTTAAGCGCAATTATTATTATTAACAACGTAATTGTAGTTATAATTAAGCGCAATCTCTCCGACCCATGTGCGCAGTCACTCCTACTCTATAAGGAGAGATAGCTCTCTGGGTTTTATTACAGTTGTTGTTTTAAATTATAGCAGAGCAACAAAATAGTAATGGAAATGTATAGAAGAAGGATCTGTTAAAAATTAAGCACCAATAGTTTAGCAAAAAATAAATATTTGGATTTTTTATATCTTTTTGTTGAATCGTGCGCAAACTCTCCTAGCTTTACCTTATATATATAAGGTATATATATATATATTTAGCATAATTTTCGAGCCAAATTGTGACGTCACTTTTCGATTAATTTCTGTCTGTATGCAGGGCTGCCACTGGCAACTATATTTTTATCATTTAGTACCGCTATTTCCAAACAATAAAATTTATGATATATTTATGCAATTAAATCTGCATTTTACATGCATAGATAAATTATAAGTTTTGTGTTATGGAAATAGTAGTCCGGTAAAATATAAAAACAGTCACCAGTGGCAACCCTCTGAATGAGATGTTACTTCGGAGTCCGTTTTGAACATTTTTTTTTTTCATTGTTTATAAATAAAACCTATATTTCAAGCTACATTAAAAACTTAAACGTTTCTTATGCAATTAGAACTGTTTTTACAAAATAAAAAATTATACTTACTTTTTATAATAGACATAATTATAAGTTTTATTATTAATTAAAAAAAGACACTCATATATGAAACAGCTAAAATTTGGTTGCCTAAGACCAAAGCTGGGCAAACAAAATTTACTTTTATCAAGTTCTCATTTAAATTATTTTTTATTTCTCATTTAAATTATTTTTTTCTCATTTAAGTTTTTTTTTTCTGTTTCTTTCTTTCTTTTTCTTTTCTTCTTCTTTTTTTTTTTTTAATTTTTGTTTTTTTTGTCAAATAATTGGCAGAAATTCATTGTTAAAATATAAGTCAAAAAATATTTTTAAAAATGACACAATTTGTTTTACTCTATGCAAATTAGGTTATTTCACATGTAATTAAATGCATAGGGGACAAGCTAATGCCAACTGAAAATAATGTTCATAATCCTATTTAGGAATAGTAATCTTCGCCTTATTTATTTGCAGATAATTCTTACCAATGAAAACTAAAAAAAAAAAATCTTCGGTATGAGGGTTATGAACAATCCGTTATAACTTGGCACCTCTGTAAATGATTATTTTCTAAAAATAATCATTGACTTATCAAATCGCAGAATTTCTCTCATAAACAAATAAATAAAACAACATCATACTTGGCAACCGTACAATTTTTAGTACCCGCCTTTTTTTTCACACCAGTCATTTTTTAGAGTAGTTTTATTCTTATTTAATCGTAACAACATTTGGAGAGAACTACTCTAAAAATAAAATGGTGTGAAAAAAGAGGCGTTAACAATTGTACGGTTATTAATGAGATGGTTGGCAAGCATGCAACATTATTGTAAGAAGGTGGGGATGAAAGTACTCCCCGGTCACATTTAGATTGTGTTTATATGTATTAAGATACAGTATGAATAGTTAAACATTTTCAAAATTTTCAAAGAAAGCAAAATTCTGTAAAAACGTAAGGTGATGTTTCGCACACATTGTAATTTCGACATCGGCTTAGAGACATATTCTTTTTCATTATTAGAGCCACAATTTATTTAGATTTAACGTTAGCCTGAAAAAAGGCTAATTTTTGGTTATTCCAAATACCAAAATAGTCGCGACATATATTATGAAACACGTATCCATACTTGCCAACATACTGATTAATATTCCGTAGTGTTGTTAGTCACGCCCTTTTTATCACACCAGTAAAAATTTGGAGCAATATTCTTCAAATGCAGTTACGATTAAATAAGAGGAAAAATGCTCTAAAAAGATACTGGTGTGAAAAAAAAGGAGTGGCTAATAATACTACGGAATATTAATTAGTATGTTGGCAAGTATGCATATCTATTTAATATTCTAGTGCTATAATTCTGAAAAAGTGGCAAAAATCTTAGAATTAACGTATATGCGTTTTGTTTTGAAGAATGCAAAATATATATTCATATACTCTTTCTTTAGAACTTAACCTTAAATTAATTGGAAAAAATAATTCTTAATTAATACCGTTCCAATAAAATTTCATTTCATTAATTTTTGAAATTGAGTTTTATAGAATTAACTAAAGATATATAAAACAATACTTACTACAAATATAAATTTGTTATATTTGTGTTACATTTTTATTAAAAAAGATTTTTAGTGCAATGCTATTTTTAGTACAATATTTAGATCAAGAGTATTTATTAAAAATCATTTTATACATATTACTGCAGTGCTGTCTCTTAATTTCTGATTTTTAATTATATATATATATATATATATATTGGCGCGTGTCCTTAGTTGTTATATTGTTGTTTTTCGAAGGATTAAAGCCCATTGGATGCTTTTTGATTCAAGACCTAGGTGGAAGGGCCTCCGGGGGGAACCTTTTAAGGGATCCTTCACCGTATATATGCGATTTTTCGAACAAAACATCGGAATATACGAAAGTCTAGGTCGTAAAGCTTTACCTGGTATCGAATCCGGCAATTTAGTGTTATATATTTATTATATTTTCTCTTACGATCAACTTCTTAGCCTAACTTATTATTGGAAATAAATATGACGAAATGTGCCCTAATGTAATAAAAAAATTATCTATGTTCTATAAACATAATTTTAGCACAGAAAAATACTTTATAAACTATAACATGAAACATATTTAGTTTGTCTATTAAAGAAAAAAAAAAAAAAAAAAAAAAAAAAAAAAAAAAAAAAAACTGTTTTTCTAGCGAACATAATGATCCGTACTTTGTCTCACATCAGAAAAAAATGTTCAAATGTTATTTACAAAGTTTCTTGAAGGCTTATAATAATGTTTTATTTTATTTTTATAAACAAGAATTTTTAAAATGACAAATCAGTGTCTTTGGACCATTCCCAAACTTATTCTGTTCCTTTGAAATTATTTCGTAAATATTTTATATTCTAAAGTAAATAGGTTATTTTGTGTTTCAGATAGCTGTATTTAGCTGTAATGTGCGTAAAGTGTCGTATAATATATCTGAATACATTTATTTTAATATTTTATAACATGACAGTTTGCAGATCTGCCAACTTTTTAATTTATTCCTTAGCATTTTTAGTACCCGCCTATTTTTTATACCATTTTTTAGAAGAATACATGTACTTTTTTTTTTTTGTTACCGCAATTGCATATTGGAGAAAATTACTGCAAATGGAAAGTGGTGTAAAGAAAAAGTTCAAGTGCTATGGAATAAATCAAAATGTTAATAAATGTTAAATCAAAGACATACATGGGGAAAAAATTAGAAATAAAATATAATAATAAAAAAACTTATATATAAAAAAAAAGAACAACTTCAATAAGAAATTATTATTCAAACTACTAAAAAGGAATTGAAAATTGATATAAAATAGAATTGTATATTGCCCCTAAAAGTACAAAATAAATTCCTTCTAGGCTTCGACAAGGATTTATTTAACAAAACAGTATTAAGTGTACTTTTATGATATAGGAAATTTTGCTAGTGTTTGGACACTTTTGTTACCGACTGTACTGTTGAACATAACCTTTGAAGATGACGTAAAATTAAAAAAAAAAAAAAATGACGTTTTTTTTTTTTATAAATTTAATTTGAGACCGAAAATTACGCTGTTGTTTTGAATGATCCACCTTCTTAGTGTCCTTAATTGTTTTATCAAATTGTATAAAATTGATCAACAGTAACATTCCCGTCCAGCAGTGAACATCCTTCGCAATTCAGGATTTATGTTTCTGCGAAATTACTAAAATTTTCATTGCGAACATTTTTTGTTTGCAAAATCTTAATAGTTTCATTTGAATCTAAGCAATTTTTTGTTGCGTCTGCAGATGCCAAAGTGAAATTATACTTTGAATTGAATTTATGCATTGAATAAGATGTACCAATTTTTATTCAATTTTGCGCCAGTTTGAAAGGTTATGACTAATAGTAGTGTTTATGTTGTTTAATGAAGAAATTTATTTCATACTTTTAGGTTCAATTTTTAATTCTATTTTATGTCAGTTTTGAATTTATCTTTAGCAATTTGAATAATAATTGCTTTTTGGTTTCGGTCCTACTATCTTCCAAAAAAGCTTTTTTTTTTTTTTTTTTTTCAGTGAAAACATAGTCTTATTGCAAAGCGTGGATGGTGTTCGAAGGCGGCTTCACATATCGTATCTTGTCAAGAAAAGTGGCACAACTAAAAAAGGACAATTTTGACTTTATGTAACTGAAAAATGAGTATGAAATGCCTCAATATGCGGAAAAATCGTTAGAGACCAAGACCTTCTTACAGAAAAAAAAGTATCAAAACTTAAGTATTCACTTAGGAGCTATAGAACAGCAAACATCCCTCTAACCCAGAACCAACAATAACAATGAAAAAAAACTACACAGTCAGATATATTTTTGGACTAAGACTTTTCCAACTGCAAAATGTATCAAAATTGGGGCTTCCGTTAAGAAGTTATTGGTGGACAAACCAAAGGTAATTAAAAAATAATGAAGACAGACAGACAGACAAACTTTTTTTTTTAAATCTTAATGATTTCATAAAGAAATTTTCCTCAGATCAGGCTTCTTCCAACAAAAAAAGTATCAAAATCCGAACGTCCGTTAGAGGTGTACAAAGAACTCAAAAACAGACAATCAGACATACAAGCGCCCATTAAATTCCGTTCCCCCCACCCTTTTATCTACCAAACGGCTGCATCTACAATAATAAAAGTTGTATCTAGGTATAGTAAAGTAACTATTCACTAATCGCTGTGACCGGTTACAGTAACCGTATTTTCAATTTCACATAGCATACATGTAATCCACTACGTGTGCAACGTAAAGTTCAAACAAGGGTACAAATGAGCATTGCAGATGACGAGCAGAAATTGAACATTGAAAATAAAGGTATCTGTTGATGAATAGTTATCTTTTTCTTTCTGAGTTCGTTTCAACATATCGCAGTGTAGAATACTGCGAACAAACAAATGCACATTTTAAGCGTTCTATTTTTAACATTAACGTTTACACTTTTAACGTTTTGTACATTTTTGAAAGTACTCTCAGTGTCTCAACGAAATTTTAAATTTTAAATTGGTCGGGTATTGGTATGACGAGGACTTCATTGTTGGAGGGAATTGTCTGCCCCTCCCCCTTAATGGTGATCCGTATTTCTGATGGCATTAAAGCTATCGTCGAGGATTTAATACGTCTCGCTTATTATGTATACCCTTAACCACTGCACTTTAGGATGTAGAAAACGCAAAAAAAGCTGAAAAGCCATAGAAAAACCCTGAGATGAAAACGAAAAAAATAAATAAATAAATAAACTCACGATGTTAAGTGTGGAAAAAAAAGTCTAACACCGGAAGAAACAAAAGGACAAAATTCATTAGAAAAAGTCATCGAAGAGCGGGAAGGGTCTTGGGTTGGGACTCTAAAGCTATCATCGAGGGTTTAGTACGTCTCGCTTATTATGTAATTGTGACAAATACCTTTATTAAGAAAAAAATTATTCAACATTATTTAACACCTTCCGCCACCGATCAGACAATTGACGTTTGCTAGGAGTGTAGAGCAATTCTTGTTTTAATCGGGTGAATTCGTTACCCGTTTTCGTACTTCGTCCTCTGTCCGGAAGTGCATATAATACGATTATTACATCGTCTATTTTATCTATTATTACATCGGGAACCAGATGCACATTTATTGAAACCAACGAAAGAAAATCCCTCTGAAGAAAATTCTTCCATTTTTTGGGCGTTTATTACATCTTGATTATTTATGTATTTTTCTTTCATATTTCTTTGTTGTTATTTACAATGCTTGATTTCTGATCTAGTGAAATACTAAGAGAATATTATGGATTGCTTTTTCGTTTATCATTCTTATAATGTAAATTACTCGATATCATATTATCTTGTGGGTTTCTTTATGACGCACAAATTTTTACTGTGCATTTAATAAATTGAAGTTTTTTTTTTTTTTTTTTTTTTTTAAATCTTTCGAAGAGTTCGAATAATTCTATTTTTTAAAGTACTTTTCAAATTTATTTTAATACTGTGTGTATATATATATATTACTATTGCATAGATGAAAATATTTTAATTTATTCCGGAGCATTTTTAGCTCCGACTTTATTCCTTACCACTTTTTTTAAGAGTAAATTTTTCTTATTTTATCGTAGTTATATAGTGGAGAAAAATATTCTAAAAATAAAGTAATGCGAAATAGAAGCCGAGCTAAAAATGCTCCGGAATAAATTAAAATATTGGCAGCTATCTTATCGTTTATTAAAATCTAACAAATACATAATTTATATGTTACAAAATAGACACAAAATTTTATTTTATCACATGTATAAGATATATATATATATATGTATTCTCAAAATATAATTAAGCTTAAATAGCGAAATAGACATAGCTTGTCCAGTAAAACGTATAGTTATAACCAGTGTTGTTAACATTACTTTTGATGAAGAAAATAATTTTTTTTCATTTGGTTTAAAATGTTAAAGCTGTTTATATTATTTACAGACTTCCCAACTTTCCGAATATTTGATTACCAATAATGTTTTATAAAAATGTACGCTTTCGCAAAATTTCTGTGAATAAATAAACTGAAAATATCTTTAGAGAAATAGTGGTATGAATTAATCCGGAGAGTAGGTAGATCTACACTGGAGAAACGTTATAAGAATAGTTATAGATTTAATATATTATTAATCGAATACATAAAAAAATAGTATTACAAAAATATTATACTTATTAGTACAAAATTTAATTTAAAATCTTAAAAACGAACAAAAATGACAAATAAAATACGAAAGTGATAATCAAGTAGCAAAATGGAGTTAAAATTTTGCAAAATTTCTAAAAGCATAGAATTAATTTAAAAAAAAATACACCACACTATGGAAGTTAAAAAGACATATAATATATGAAACACAAAGCATCCAAATAAATTGGGCATAATTTTGTTTATAATAAATATGCAAACAAATGTATACATTAGGTTCTATGTTAACTGCCTTGAGAAGAAAATTTAGTATTTTTGCATATGTACATGTATATACGATTACAAGCCAGTAGTTAGGTTACAAACCAGTGTGAGAGTTCAGAAATTAATAATAAATTGCTTATACATATCTTAATAGGTAAAAGCACAATCAAACTCTATGATGTTTATTTTGAATTTATAAAATAACAGTTATACACTTGCACAGCTACTTTTGAAAATGCAGACTCTGCTCAAGAAATGTGTGCTAGACGTATAGAAATGTGTTATGCATTTCTTTGAGAACAAAAAATCATTCAGCAAAACATACTCAGAAGAAAATTATTCTTGTTTATTCTGAGAAAAGTTTCTTTTAAAATATATTCTCTTAAAATCGTAAATAATCTATAATTGAACTCAAAAACTATTGATAAAAAAAAGAAAATACTCGTCTGGTAGTTTAGCTCTTACTGTAATATTCTGTCTAGTTTTTGGAAATGAAATGAAATACTTTAATAATTTAGCAGAACAGTCATTAAAATATTTTAATAATTTTAATTAAATTTGATAATTACTTTCTCTTAAATTATTCATTTATTTTAATAAGCAATTTTTTTTTTTTTTTTTTTTTTTTTTTTACTTGTTAAAAAAAAAAAATACTCTGCTGCATTTCTAGCATCATACTTCCTTCACTTGTGGTGAATCATTATTATTATTATTATTTTAATTAACAGCTAAAAGTTCAAGGATCATATCTTGACTCGTGGTTAGCTGTTGCAAAAAACATAGATATAGTAATATATACAGATCTATCATCCCCATGTTATCGAGCAAAAAATTTTGATGCCGAAAAAAAGTTCTAAAATCAGCCATTAGAGAGTACTGAAAAAAAGAATAAAAAGAAAAATGAATTTGAAACTGTATCTGGAGTTTTTCATTCACCTTTAGTAAATAAATTATTCATAAATTTTATTTACTAAATTATTCGTGTGTATTCCTGTGTGTAATTTACTCGGGGAAAGGCAGCCATTAGAGTGACTTTTCCCGAAAAAACTTTTCCCCTCTCGCTGATCTATCTATGTCTTATTACTATATCTATGGCAAAAAATTGTACCTTATCCTATATTTTTGATTTTTAATCCAAGCTTGGTTTTGTCTCACTTGGTATTTTACTGACTCATACCTTTTTTATAAGTTCGATTTTTTTTTTTTTTGAAAGCTTTAGTTTGCTACTTTATCATAACCGAACGTGTTTCGCATTATACTGATCTCTTATTATCGCTATCTTCGAACAAGCATCTGTAGTAATGTTTTACGACTAATAGATAAGTAGAAAATTATCATTCAAAAATAGTGGTACGAAATGTGTTTTTTAAAAAGAAAAATTTGGCATGTATGCTATACGTTCATTGTTGTTATAATTAGTATTATTATTATTTACCTATTTTGACACAGAAAATTCTTTCAAACTTTGGGATATCTCATTTTGTCTTATGTTATACGTCTCTTTTTTTTTTCTTTTTTTTTTTTTAAGTATTATTTTAAGATAATACATTTTTACACATAGATTTCTACAAATGTATACTTTCAATTTAGAAAAAATTCAAAATAGTGTTAAAAAATAATCATTATTATGCAAACCATTAAATTAAGTTGTACCAGAAGTAACAGCAAGAGATTAAGCTTGTTTTACTGCAACATTTGTGGATTTTTTTTTTTTTTTTTTTTTTTAAGGATAATACTTTAAATGTCATTTCTTTAAGTTTTGAGTAATATTACAGAATAAACTTTTCAATTCTTGATATGTATTGATTTTCATTAATGATTTTCTCTGGAGTTTGTTTGTATTACAGCAAATGTAAGTGAAATTAACAGGTTTAGTATAACATCTATTTTTATTACAAAATCAATTGTAAATAATCCAAATAGAACACATGATTTTCATTTCTTTTTTAATTATTTTAATGGAAAAACTATGGTGGCCAAAAAAAAAAAAAAAAAAAAAAAAACTTCGTAGCTTTCGAAAATAGATACACTATTCTTAGAAAAGATAAAACTATTTTGACCTAAAAAGAGAAAGCTTCGGGATTGTACCTCAGAGTATAATATCAAGACAATGAGATCATCCAAGAGCTGAATACCTCATAGTCTTACGAGCTCATATCCTTGAATGCTGAAGTAAGAACAACGGAAAAGGTTCTTCGCTGTTTGAAAACATCTCTTTTTGTCACTGTGTAGTATTCATGATGTTAACAGTGTCAAACTCTATGAAAAGCTTTATGGGAATTGGAAAAACAGATATTTTCTAGTATTAGAGATATTATATAAATAAAAAGTTGTAAAGAAAAAAAATTGGGAGGGCTACTTGATTATTTTTTAAAATAAACATATACGTATTTATGAAACACATATAAAAATGGCAATACAAATAAGTTATCAAAAACAAAAAATTACCTATTTATAAGGAATATTATGTAAGAATAAATGATAGTTTTTTCGATGAGAACCAAATAGCACATTTCAATAAAGGGAGGGTCTTTTTATGATAAATATGATACAATCGCTTTAAATATTGCTTGGGGATACTAATGATATAAATTACAGTCGGTAACAAAAGTGTCCGAACACTAGCAAAAATTCCTATGTAAAAAAAGTACACTTAATACTGTTTTGTTAAATAAGTCCTTATCAAATCGTGTTCTTATACTGATTAAGAACAGGATTCGACAAGGATTTATTTAACAAAACCGTATGAAGTGTACTTTTTTTACATAGGAATTTTTGCTAGTGTTCGGACATTTTTGTTACCGACTGTACATGCACATGAAAATAAACGAATTTCATTTAAAAAAAAAAAAAAAAAAAAAAAAAAAAAACGTTGATTTTAAGTGTGATCTTGCAGTCATCGATAAATTACAGGGTTCCCGGCAGTTACAATTTTGAGTACCACTTTTTATATAAAGCAATCTTTGTGTTAACATTTCGAAGATAAATACTAGAACGATTAATGGAGTGAAGAATAAGAAAAGTGGTATTCAAAATAGTGACTGCTGAGAAAACTGAAAATTAAGGTAGAGAGGAATGCACTATCGACTCATAAGTATTTAGACATTTTCAAATTTAGACGTTTTGTTAAATATCTAGAAAAGCTCTTTATGAATTATCTTGAAACTTTGGTAATGTAAAGGACATATTATACCTCATAAATTTCAGGAAAATATGTGTGATAAAGAGGAAAAAGGGAACAGTAAAAAATTAAACAAAAGTCAAAATGTTTTGGATCACCCTATAAAAAGTAATGCTTTAATTGTCTGTAGCATGGAGTATGAGGATTTTTCTTATTATCTGTATAAGTTTTTATGAATCTACCACATATATTGATGGAGATATAACGGAATATTAGAAAGCAAAAATGTTACATATCTTACGAAATATGAGCATTTTTACTAAATAATTTTTAGCAACGCATGCGCTAGATTAAAAAAAAATCATTTGCATAATTTAATAGCCAAAAACACTTAGCAACTTATTGAAAACCGGAAAAAAATATCATGTAAGTTCTAAAAGTTATGAGAGATAGAATTAACAGAATTTCAGTTCTCTCAAAATAAAAGCTAAACGATAAGGGGTTACTCACATTTGTATTTTGATTAAATCAATGCCCAAATGTAATACAGTGTTCGCTGATTGTAAATAAATATTGATAAAATCCCTATCATTTAATTTTTTTTTTTTTTTTTTTTTTTTTTTTTTTTTAAATAAGAACTGAAATTCTGTTTACTCTATCTCTCATAAGTTTTTGAATTTACACGATATTTGTTTAGGGTTTTCATATACGTCACGCAATACTTTGGGATATTACATTATGTAAATGAATTTTTTTTAAGCTAGTTTTTAGCGTAGTTAAAAATTATTTAGTAAAAATGCTCATCTTTCGTAAGATATTTAACATTTTTGCATTCTGATTGCAGTATGCTGTGTCTAATGTAGCATGTCAGATTTCCTAAAAATGGCTTTGCAGTGGGTCTAACAGCCTACGTGCCATAATTAAAAAAGTGGATTATTATTATTATTGTTTTTCTTTCAATAAAAAAAGTTATATCTCCATGAATATATGGGGTAGCCTCATAAAAATTTATACAGTTAATGAGAAAAGTCCTCATAATCACAAGCTACAGCTAAAACGCATTTAACGCATTACTTTTTATAGGGTGATCCAAAACATTTTGGTTTTTGTTTAATTTTTTACTGATAGTCTTTTTCTCTTCAAGACACAACTTTTGCTGAGGTATAGCATGTGCTTTACACTGCCAAAGTTTCAAGATGATTCCTAAAGAATTTTCCTAGACATTGAACAAAACGTCTAAATTCGAAAGTGTCAAAATACTTATTGGTAGATAGTGTAGATTTATGATTTATTGATGCACTTTACATTTAATTAAATGTATACCTGTTTCCACATATGCAAAAATAAACACAGTTTTCATCATAAAAGATGTGTTACATATATCAAAACATTATTTGTTTAGCTTGGATTAAAAGTGGTAAATTCCGATTTTAAAATAGAAAAATTTTTATTATTGCAATTTATTTATTTATTATTATTTATTTATTTATTTATTTTTAGTGTGCCTTTGTGTGTGATAAAATATAGATAAGTTTTAATATTGACGAACTACTAAAATATAAAATCTAATAAATAAGAAAACAATAAATTGGGTTTCCATAAAATTAGGAATTAAATCAACTGTAGATTTACTGAAGACGAAAATTAGAGTGTTTTAAAAACAAAATACAGTTGAATTCAATTACAGTGAAGTTCAATAGAACAAGAAACTTATTATAACGTTACAGTTTTTAACTCTTAGCACAACATACAGTTAAAAATTTATAAGATGTTGGCATCGTTACAAAACATGAGTTGTATACATTTAAGAAAAATAAATGTGTAAAAGCAACTAATTACACTAGGGTCAGAGCCTGATTAAGGGGGAAGCACACATTATCTCCGCTCTCACCGGAATATTTTTACAATTATTTTTTACTTCATGTCATAGAAACTCCACGCTTTGACGAGGAAATATTTTTTATAAAAAATGAACGGTGTAAAACAATCCAATTTACTCACCGTTATTAGACACCAGAATTCGTTTAAAATAATTTTTAATGAGAATTTTCTGTTTATTATAGGAGGAAAGTATTTGTTAAAAAATAACGGTGTAAGTATAAATAATGTGTGCTTCCCCCTTAATCAGGCTCTGACTAGGGTGCAATATTATTTGGGGCAGGGGCCCCACCAGTTTGCCGAGTGGTTCTGATATCAAATATGGTAGACGGTACAGGCTGGGTTCGTACCCAAGTGATTTCGCTTGCCTTGCTGTTGCTAGTTTTCCGTTGTTTTCTCTGAATCTCGTTTGAGTAAAAGCTAGGATCCCTTAAAAACACCTAATATGTAGGACATTCCACGCACGCTGTAGAAGAAATCTGTTAAAACACCGAAAAATTCTGTAAATTTCCAAAACGGAGAAGTATCAAGGGAAGATTGAGAATTGTAGGTGACAAAAGAGATTGTGTTTCTGTAGCTCAAGGGTAACATCATCGCTATAATGCGGTGGACTCTGATTCAATCCTAGCTGGTAGAGATGGAAAAATTATTTATGCGAGAAGCGCACTACCGAAGTGTGCCCTACAGAAAAAAAGCTGTTATGTACGAATACTCTCTGTATTATTATGTTACAGAAAATTTTTATCAACGTATTTTTTGCATAGCATACAGATATTTTCTGGGAACATTGTTGTCAGGAATTTTCTATAATATGAGAGATTATTTATTTATTTATTTTTACCGTACAATTCTTAGTCTCCTGATTACATAACCGGATTTACCCTCAACACCACAACACTACACTTAGCAACAAATTTCACTGTACTAATTAACAGAAATTTTAAATCGATTAAAATCAAAATTTTCACTACATCAAAAAGAAAAAAAAAAAAAAAACTTGTGGTTACATAAGGTCTGTTCTCACAAAATTCAATTTTATGTATATCTTTAATAATGTTATTACTTTAAATATTCACCGAGGTTGATAGTGATAGGTTAAAAATCGTTTTTTGATTTTCATAAAACAAAGTTAAATAAATTATGAATCTTTGTGAAATAGATGAATATTAAAATAAAATTTTTATGTTGCTATCCCGAACTTTTACCTTAAATCGATACTCCTTTTCGAATGTCAATAAAAGAACAGATCTTCTATTCTGGAATAAGATTCAAGACGCATGTGAAGTAAGAGAGGATATCATCTACATTTTGATGTTGAACTACATTTGTATGCATAATATATACATATCTTCTGACTTTTACAAAACTAAAACATTTTTTTTTTTCCATTCATGTCTGAATGGTTTAATTTTCTTTCTTTATAATATGTTTATTATGTAGTATATTATAATTATAATTTTACATGTCATAACCTAATCAAGTTATTTATCCAATGTAAAAATAGGAAAAAAAAATTATCAGTTACTCTAAATTTTTTTATAAAAAAAAATCTTGTTCGGTTAAAACAAAATATGACAGTGAAATTGCCAGAAAAAATCCGTATGCTAAGGAAAAAATAAGTTGACAGGTATTTTCTTAACCAAAACAGTAGAGAAAATATTTATTCACAACAGGGTTTTCCGTAGTTCACACTAGAAAAAAAAAAAAAAGAAACACTCACATAAAATAAAATTCACCCTGTCGACCAGCCTGAATTGAACCGGAGTCTACCGCATCGTTGTAGGCGATGATTTGCCACTCAACTACGGAACCACTTCCCAATCCTGCTTTGATACCAAGTTCTCCGGATTCAAAACTGAAAAAAAATATGAAACCACCAGATAAAATCTCTATTAATGGTTACAGATATTCTCTGGCTACGCAATAAGGATAAGAAACAACGTGTCATTTGAGAGATTGAGATGTAATCTTATAGTAAATTTCTATAGTCCAAAACAGAAATTTTCTGTAAGAAAGTTACAGACAATTTCTAATTTTTTATTTAACAATGTTGTTGTTCAAGATATCAATCACAATTCTAGATAGATGTATATCCTGAAATTAAAAAAAAATATATCATCTGGCTACGAAATAAAGATAAAATAATCGTGTCATTTTAGAGATTGAGATGTAATTTTATAGTAAATTTCTGTAGTTTAAAACAGAAATTTTCTGTGAGAAAGTTACAGACAATTTCTAATTTTAAACATTTTTTTTTTAATTTAACAGTGTATTTGTTCAAGATATCTATTACAATTTTAGATAGATGTATATCCTGAAATAAAAAAAAAAGTAAAGAGGAACACAATAAAAGCTTGTAAGAATAGACTATATTCAGGTATGATTTCCAATTCCGTATTCTTCTACATGTTTTAATTACAACAAGTAAAATAAAAATAAATTCGAGTCTTTTAAGAATGAATATCATTAAATCTATATCCTCAAATAGGAACTAGTGAAACAGAAATACTATTTAATCCTTTAAGAATAAAAAATCATACGGATGTGATAAAGTATAATACAGGGTGATAATAAGTAAAGTTTCACCTTGAAAAGGCCATAAAAAAGAAACTACCGTACCAAATGTTATCAAACTTGTTAAAAATTTAGAGGAGATCATAGAATTTTGCTATCTGCAAAAAAACAAATAAATAAACAATAAACAATAAATAAATAAATAAACAAATAACCCACCCCCAAGGGGGAAATGGTGATAATATTGTTAAAAGAAATAAAAACCAAATAGCAAAATAGCAAATTAGCGATCATAAATTTTGATATTTCATATCTCTCGGAAAAGTTTGCGCATTCCGGAAATAGCCTTTTTACTGATTGCTAAATACTAATTTTTGACGACTAGATTCGCCCTTAAGATTTCAAGTCATTTTTAAATTTAAACTGTTTGTGGGATTATGCTAACTCGCAATGGCTTGAAATGTCCAACAAAAAGAATACAAAATTAATTTATGCGCATCACATTGGTACACGTGTCACACAGTTACTTAAGTAATATTTCACTAATGATCGGATTTCAGACGGAAACATCTTCATTTCATGGTCACTCGGTCACCAGACTTCAAGACTTTTGGCTGAGGGATTATCTCAAAAGACAGTTTATGGCGGTGGGAACATAAATAATTTGGTGGAATTGAAAGATGGAGTACCTGTCCGTAACATTCCTCTTGATATAGTGAGAGGTGCTTTTGGGAACTGCCATTTTGAACATGATTTATAATAATTTTTAAAAACAATTAAATACACTTTAAACCGATGTCTTCATTTGTTATTTTGTTTAACAATACTGTATACGGCACCAGTCTTCCCTAGTGATAAGTTTTCAACCTCCCCCCCCCCCCCCGAAAAATAAAGTAACATGACCTCCTCTAAACTATTACCATGTTTATAATATTTTACCCAGTAGTGTTCCTTTAATGGTCATTTCAAAGTGTGAATTTTATTATTTATTAATTTCAATAGCTGTGTATCTTGTATCTAGGGACAGCAGCATTCTAATTCTTGAACATTTTAATAACGAACTTTGCTTTATTTAATAATAAATTTGGCTTTACTTAATGGTATAGCTTCTGTTACTAAGTAAAAAGAAAAAACAATATCTATAAATAAATAGTGGTTTTCAAAATATAGGATGTTTCTCTACCGCTGTCTATCTTTAAATTCTAACAAGTAAAACAGATATAAAAATAATTCGTTTTAAGTTTTTTTTTTTCAATTTACATAAAGTACAATAATTAATATGACATTTTATTGTTTTTTATAAGTAAAGAATTTGTATATTTAACTCTTTAACAAACTGTTTCAAAATTAAATACATTCATAAATTACTGCAAGCGGCTACTCACAAAATTGCTGAGAGAATATATTAATTTGACTACAAAATTGAATTTTTGATTTTTTTTTTAACTATTTCTCTGACAGAGTTTAAGAGTTCAATTTCATTTTATTGAATAATGTGGACAATTTGAATGACTATATACATATATATATTTATGAAGTTTTGGTTTATACTTGTATTTTACCTGTCTAATACAGCTCGCAATTCTTCGTTGAATAGTTCTGACCAATATCTACAGTCGGTAACAAAAGTTTCCGAACACAAGCAAAAATTCCTATATAAAAAAAAGTGCACTCAATACAATTTTGTTAAATAAATTCTTATCGAATCCTGTTTTTAGACTGACTAAGAACAGGATTCACACTGTTAAAAAAATGCAGAAAAAATACAGAAATTCTCTGTAATTTCAGAAAAAAAGTCGTAAATTACGGAAAAATTACGTAGACAAAACGTATTTTACGACTTTTTTTCTGAAATTACAGAGAATTTCTGTATTTTTATTGCATTATTTTAACAGTGCAACAAGGATTTATGTAACAAAACTGTATTAAGTGTACTTTTTTTATATAGGAATTTTTGCTAGTGTTCGGAGATTTTTGTTACCGACTGTAAGTTAAGCTATTCCTTATTTTAAACATATTTTGTTACGAAAATGTATTATTTTAAATTTTGAGTATTCGGAAAAAAATAGTCTGTGTTTGTTTTTATTATTTTTATGCTAGTTATAAATTTAATTTGTTGTTTCTTATATGCCATTTAAATGTAATATCAAATATTTAATCAGATATTAAAATTAATCAGTGAAATTGTATTAAAAATGCGGAATTTCGGACAGCAAACAATTTTTTGTATTACATTTATTGTATTTATGAGTCGATTTTCGTTTAAACCTTTCAGGGGCAATATATTTGCTCTCATCGAATATCGACATCCAGCAGAATTTACGATAAAAAATGAAAAAGAAAAGAAAGATTTTACTTTTTTACACCGTCTATAAAAGTAAAATTTTGTTTAAAAATTCTGGGATGAATTTTTGCAATTAAGAATCAGTAATTGCGTACTTCTGGCGAAGACGCTGCGCATTAAAGGGTTAAACCAAAAGCATTTTATGATTTAGTTTGTGATCTATAATATTTTTATAACAGATATCTAAAAAAGAAAGAAAAAAACTTTATTTAATATAGATACAAATTTTATAAAATTGTCCCATGTTTTTAACTGAAAAACAATTTAATCTAAAAGTAAGCTTATATTAAAACTTTTTTCATTGCTTATATAAAATGATCTCCTTTTTCATTCCTTTTTGAATTTCTCTTTTGAATTCCTTATGCACATAAATATGTTTCTTAAGTATGCATAATCAGAAAGAAAAAAAAAGAAAATAATATCTTAAAAGGGTAGAGTAAGAAATCATTTTGTGAATGCATCTTTTTCAGTTCAAATTTCTGTTTATCGGAAAACCCTTCCGGAAACAAGGTTTTTTGTGATAATGAAGACAGGGGGAGCATAAAATTTGTGTACGAAACGACTTTCCAATGGTACTCAAGCGTTATATACGATAGGCGTTCCCGGAAAAGCGAGAAAAGAGACCTCCATTTTACTCTAAGATGTATTTATTTCGGATATATTTTTTCTTGCTGCGTGAAGCACTGTATAATAGTGTAACGTTTAAATTGTTGTTTACAATACACTTGCATTATAGGCTAAAATGTATATGCTAAGGAAATGCACCATTGTCTGAAAAAATAAGTGAATTGAATAAAATATCTGAAATGTTTAAATCATTAAATCCACTTTTGATAGGAAGTTAAGCATTTGTGCAAATATTACTTCACAATATTTTTTTCTATACATTTCACGGATAAGGTTATATTTCCTTTGTATAATGTTTGAATTAAATTAGTAGGTGCTTAATACTCAAAATTTTTATATAAGGTATGGTATAACTATTTTTAATACCATATAATTTCTATACTATTTAACATTAAATATGCCATCATTTATAATTCATTCCGGATTATTATTAGCATTTACTTTTTTCTACATCACATCTTTTTCAAGTGATTTTCTCCAAAAGGTAATTACAATTAAATACAAAGAAAAATATTTTTCATAAAGCTTGTGAGGCTGAGACGTCAGAACGTCTCCACAGTTGTTTGAATTAAGCTGGATCCAGCAAAGTAGAAAGTGGGGACGGTTAAAATCGCTTCGTCGCCAGTGACTCGTCGAAAATTGAGATCGAGTTAGTTTTGTGTCGGCAGGGTGCTGCAATGAAAGACTTAGATTTTGAATGTTAGATAAATTAGAAGGGATTTTAAAAGGACGGATTGAAATGAAGAGAGAGGAGGGTGTAGGAAGAAGTATAAAATGGCGATGGTTTTAGTAGATGGGAGTGGATGTTGGAGGATATTATAGTGGATGTTGGAGGATATTATAGTGGATGTTGGAGGATATTATAGGGGATATTGGAGTATTATAGTGGATTGTTGAAAGTCTTATTTTGGCGAATATTGAGTAGTGGAAATTTAGAGGAGTGAGGAATAAGTCGTGATGAGTGTTAGTATGAGTATTTGCTAGCGCTCGTGAAAGTGAATTTCGACCTGTAGGGAATCCTCTGATCGAAAGTGAAGTCGCAGCAGTGGAGTTACGAGTGCAACCGTCTCTATATCTTCAATCGTTTGCTGGGGTGAGATATTTAAGATAATCTAATTTAATTGTATATATATATTGATTGAGTAATACACTGACTGAGCTAGTTTAATTGCCAGGCCACCCTCCCCATTAATCTGCTCAAATAAACTTTAGTTATTGTTAATTCAAGTCTTGTGTTCTCTTACTTATCCATTTAGTGATCTAATTAAGTTAAGATGGAGTTTACGTCAACGCAAACTTTACAAGTTGTTGTGAAGAAACGGCGATCTGTAATAATGCTCCATAATAAATTAGAAATGTTGGCACATATGTAACATGTTAAAAATCATTATAGAAAAAAGGGGTACAATAATTCTAGAAAATGTCAGGAGCGTTAGCAGTTATTCACCATAATAAAAAATGAATAAAAAATGAAATAATCACTTCCAGTTTTTATCACAGGAAATTTTTATGCGTTTTGTAATATAAGTCTTTTATTTTTCTAAAGCCACATTCAACTGTACCAACGAGAGACTATGCTATAACACAAAAGCACACACACAAAATACACATGCAAATAAATCTGACAAGAAGGTAAACTAATTTAATTGATTTTTAATTAATGGCTTCTCTTCAATTGCATGAGTACCAAAGATTTGTAACTTAATGAAAAATAGGAACGCTCTCATGTTATGGTTAATGAAAAGAAACTGTAGTTTAAAGGATGTTTATTAATAAAGTTTATATAGTTTATAAAAAAAAAAAAAAAAAAAAAAAAAAAAAAAAACAGCGATTTAAATAAAGTTTATGAGGCAGAATCTTTGTTATGAGTCTTTGCATGATGTAAACTTAATGTTTAAGATCTTTTGATCGAGAAATCCTTTTTCCAGATGAAAAATTGTTATTTCATTCTCCAAGAAAAGGAGGATTGGGATCTCTAGAAATCTAAATAGCAGGCATATAAACTTACTGTGTTATGTGAATCGCACTCAAGCAAAAACTAACATTTACCACATTAATATATTATGTGGGTTTTATTTTTAGATTAAAAGAACTCTAAATGAAAATTGATATTTCAAGAATATTGGCATAAGTTGTAAAGCATTAGTTGCCTAATTTGCTAAAAAATTTAGCATTTAATTGCAAATGTTACATTTTGAAAATTAACTAAATTATCATAGAATGTTGGTATTTAAATTGATAACATTCCGTTGTAATGAAAATATTTCTCCACTGCATGCTACATTTTTTCACATTTTCTAAGTAAAAATTAGTTATTAGATTTTATATATATTCCTAAAAACACAAAATATTAATGAAATTCTGAGTGAAACTAACCCGATATTTTGTGGGTATTTAATAAATAGTTAATTAAAATTAACATAGCTGCAAACTCCCGAGATATTTGTCCCCCAGTAGTTTTTATTTCGTGTCGTGTATAAAATTTCTCAACAATTTTCGATAACTGGATAAAGTAAAAACTTTTACTCAAAGTGGTTTTGAAAATTCTTAGCGTTTTGTTGCTTTGAACTGTAGTAGTTCGTACCTTTCTGATAAAATTAATGAACTATGTATGATATGCACGAATAAAAATAATTCGTTAAATATATTGTATTTAATAGGATGTGCAGAAATAAAAAACTACTTATGATGGGACGCAAATAACAATTTGCTCTTTTGTACAGTTTCGTTTAAATAACATAAGTTTTTCATTCTTATTCAACACTGTTACCATAAGTTCGGTTAATTTGCATATCATCTTTAATGCTTTGAATATATAGTTGTAAAAGAAAAAAAGATGTATATTCTGTCTGATGCAAGTATTTCACATCTTATTTTAACATTCATATTACATTTCATGACGTTATTATAATAAGCCAAAATTGATTTAGATAAACATTAATAAATAAAATATCTTTAAAATTTTGTTTTACAAATTAATAAAAAATCATATTTTTAAAATTTAAAATTATAACTATAGAAAATAGGAAAATAAAAATAAATTTGCGTCAAATTACTTTTAGATTTTTTTTTTTTTTTAATTCTCATTAATATATTAGTGAACTATTAATTTCCATATTTCTCCATTTAACTCTATACCCTATACTTCCCATATGCTATGCTAATAATATTCTACTAATATTGACCCGTTACTTTTTGAATTAAATTGTAAATAATACACCTAATATTATATTAAATTTTTTTTTAATGTCTAAATTGCGCACACATTCTTTGAAAAATCAAATTCACAAAAACCGCATTTATGACACATATTTATGCATGAAAAATAGTGAAATAAAAACAAAGCTGCTGTATATCTACAAAAAGATTTCTATGAATTTATTCTATTCTGTTATCTTCTAATTAATATTTATTGGCATGCCATCATTCAAACGGAGCAAATAACGTTAGTATTAAGTACAGAAGACCTATTTATGAGAAAATGATGTTCTGAAGAAAAATAGCTTCTTTGGCCTTTATTGCAATGCAGAAAAAAAAGAGGAGAGAGTTACCTATGAAGCTCATTAAGTGGCTAGGAAATTTTTCTTAGAAAGAAATAGGTGTAAATGGATCTCTCAAGACCACTATATGAGCCTTTTTATTAGAAAAATAATTACGGAATCGTTTTCTCTCCTTTTGTACATTTGTAAATAAAGCTATCATCTTTTAGCTTTTGTGGATGGTCCTTTTTAACAAATTGTAAAATAATCCTTTTCCGTGATTTGATTTTTAAAGAAAGTTTCTTGTTATGGGATGTTATTTTAGCAAACTGAATACCTATTATTTTGATAATAGAACTTTAACTGTCACTGCCCGGCAAAATATGTTAAAATTTTTTACAGTGTTAAAGTAAATTTTGAGCAATTACGAACATCTATGCCTGAACAGAGATTCAAAATCGGCATTTGGCAACTGAGAGCCAGACGCTAATCATTCGGCTACCAGATCGACAAACGCTCATTTTTGTAATTTTAGCCACATAATTTATATTGTAAGCTATTGAAGATCATATGCGCTGCATTTAAATCTGTTTGTAAAGGCAAAGATATCAGTTTCAGTGATCAGATAGTAGGTTACGATTATTTTCGGTTAAATGAAAATGTACACATATAAAGAAGGTATTATTAATACGTGACCTTAAAATGTTTTGAGCGACAATTACTGAAGAACCGACATGTGTATACTATTTAGTGGCTCACAATGAATAATATACAAAAAATGAGGAGAAAAACATTCAAACCAGGTTTTCTCTTTCGGATACAATTTTTCAGAAAAGGCAAAATCTAATAAAATAAAAAATAACTAAACTTAAACACTAATTATCTCTTGTTTAGATGTATTACTAGTTACTGGATGATATGTAGACATATCTAGAAGGATATGCAGACATTCTATTTTATGTTCAGTTTAAAGAAAAATCACTAACACATTTATTTTTTATTTTGGAAAAAACACGATTTGAATGTTTGCTTCTCAAATGAACTTTGAATTTTATCGTCAAATTTCAAATATACTGCAAGCGATTTGACATACTATGACTGTAGCTGTTTCAGAGCTGACAAGTGTTCATGTTTTGGATACCGGTATTATTTTAGAAAAAAAAAAACTTATTTAAGGGGTTACATGAGTTTCAAAAACTATAAAAAAGCATATTTTCTGTATTATATATATATATATATATATATATATATATTAAATAAAATTTTTTATTTAAAAGTTTGAGAATGTAAAAGAAAAACATTGAAACAAAATTTTTGGAAAAGTTAACTGGTTGTTTCTGGTTCCCAGAGACCCTTCAGAAAAAAGGTGGACACGATTTCTCAGAACTAATGCACCGATGTTATTGAAATTTTGCTCACTTCTTCAAATAAGAATTAACTAGGGATTGAACGAAATATTTATTTTTTCAACAACAACTAATTTTATACGGCTATACATGGGATAAAATGTATAAATGTTGTATTATTGTATCAAAGTATGTATTAATTTTATCGCCATGTTTTGTGCAACTATTTGACTAACTTAACCATTTGCACTCGAACGTCGCCTCTCAGGCGACATCCGATTCATTACTTCAACTCGAACGGCGCTCGAAAGGCGCCATGACCAATTAAGTCACTATATATCTTATATCCACCAATAATGTTCTACAACTAAAAGTGCTATAACAGGTGCATACTTCGTTAAGAACGAGACTCCACCCGCACTTTTTATTAAGTGCCTTTGTGCGTTGCTTGCCTTGGTCATTGGTAAATGGCCAAGAATGCTTTGCAAAATATCACACGATGGAAAATTATAAATCACAATATTAATATATAATGCTTATAATATGTAAATATACATCAGATATAGAAATAAAATGTTTATATTTAAGATTCTTATGTTTCATATTTTGCATTTTTTATTAAAACTGTTGTCGGGTAGCTCATTACGCTTACTAAAAGAAGATTTGAATGCAAAAGATTAATTTTCCATCTCACTTCAGGCCCACGTTTGGAAAATACAAAGTGGTCGACATAAAAAAGGCCACTGACAAAACAGAAGGCGCAGCCTTCGTAAAAGGTGCATTATGCTAGCCTTTTATTACGAGGCCAGCATAACATAAACACAGCCAAATCTTATATTAAGCTAGATTAGATTTAGCTAGACTAGCTAAAAAGCGTAAACTACGAACCCTGCTGTACTTTTATATTTTTGAATAGATCTCTTACACAATTATATTTCTATTCTCAAGCCACGCCCTTTTAAGAAGCATTTTCTAGTACGAAAAATTACTCCACGAGTACCGGAAAAATTATGAAGGTTTATATGCGGATCACCAAATATCTGGATAATAGCTTCGAGTTGCTGGTATACCCATGCGAAAAAGGCTTCGAGTGCAAACGGTTAAAATTTAATGATTTCATTTTAAAGCGGAATGTCTTCTAAACTTAAAATTCTCCAATTGAATAGGAAATATATTTTATTTTTGGTTCGAAATAACCGTTTAGGAATAGCTGCCGGCATTTCGAAGTTTTAACTCCTATTTATCACCACACCTTTTTTCAAGAAAAAAGATTTTAGATCAATTTTAGATCAAGAAAATATTAAATTATATTAATAATAACAAATATGTTATATTATTAACAATTTATAATACAATCAAAATTATTATTTTTTATTTCTGAAAGTTTTTTAATTTCATATTTTTTAAATCTGGAGGAAAAAATTTCAAAAATTTTCAAAACCCATTAATAAATATGAAAAAATTACGAAATTTTCTCAAAAAATAGTTGGTAGAAATCCAGGGTGGTTAAATTTAAACTGAAGAGGTTCAGAAGGCGACAGTTCCGGTTCTACGGTTCTAAAAACTTCAAATGTGTTTGAATACCTTACAGGTGTTTCAGTTGTTACAAGTTCGGATACAATGTCCGGCTTAGTTGCACAGCGTATTCAGTGCAATATCAAGAAAACATCTTCGAATTTTTGAATAATGTCTTTAATTGATCTCAATGAATTTGGCCTTTTCCATGAATCTTTCGTTCATAAATAAGAACACAGTGTTGCCGAAGGATTGCTATCGTTAAGCTTTACAAATGCGCGTTTCTTCTTATTAAACGGCATGGCCTGTGAAAACTCATAATTTGCTCTAATTGCAGATATGGATTTTAAAACAAACCTTGTTTGCGTTATTCTTTTGCATCTAATAAAAGATAAAAAGCGCAAACTGGTGGAGAAATTTAAAACTATTTTTTTACGTAAACCACTGCCTCGTGCTTTGCATAACACAGTTGAAGATTTATTCGGATCCGAACAGTCGAACTGGAACGATCGATCTTCAAGTACCCAAGTTTTTTATCCACTCTGTATGGTGATCATTTTTGTTTATATTAAGCTTTTCAATTATTCAAATAAATTATAGTAATTCAGTTTTTCATAAATGTGTATTACTATATTCACAGAAAAAAAAATAATAATAATAAATAAACATGATTTCAAAGAGAATAATGAAAACGAAATGAATATTACAAAATGACGAGAATATCTTGTGCAATTCATTTCAACGTTGGATACAAGTTATAAACCTGATTTTACAACATTCTTACTATGTAGTGATTGCAATGATTTTTAATTTCCTTTTGGGATATGTTGAACCAATCACAAAGATTTTCTTGATGTCCCAAACTAGTTTTTAGGTGTATCATTAGAGACGCTGCTGCTGTTTAATTTGAAAATATGGCTTCTTTACAAGAAAAAGCGCAGTGTGCCGCTTGGTTGGCTGAAATGAAATTGGCCGAAAACTGCTTAATGGAAGTTTAAACTTTGTGGTAAACGACCAATGGATATGGGAAGCTGATAATATTTTTTATGCAAAAAATTTTAAACACAAAAATGCAAAAATTTTAGAACTTTAAAAATGTAAGGGTACAAAATTTTGAAATTTTTTAACTTTCACATCTAGTGGTTTCACATCTTGAACGATTTTAAAACTTCATTTGGAGATTTCATCCCAGCAAAACACACGGCACACTGCATCTTTTCTCAAGCAGAAACCATGTTTTCAGACTAAATAGAAGCAGCGCCCATTAGGGATGCAATTGAATATTAATTTTGAATATCAAGAAAAAATTATGATTGGTAACATATGTCTGTATTAGAAAATAAAAATCAGCGAGATATCTAAAGAGTAAGTATATTGTAGAATTAGAGTAATTCAATTCGTTCATTTAGAATTTGGAATTGATATTTTTATCATTTAGAATAATATGCCTTGCCGTTTAGTCTGTTATGTTATTGTAACCCTACAGGATGTGTCATACATCATGGTCTTTTTTTATCTGGAATCTCAATTTTCACGAGCTGTTTTTGACGTTTCTTTCTCTTTCCCCTATTTTTCTTACTCCTTGATATTCTTAAAATGTGACACCAATCATTGGAGACATTGCTGTGCAGTAAAAATATATAAGGTTGGTGTTTCAGAAAATATCGGATCAACTTTTATGATAATTCTTCTTTCAAAGGCGTTCAAATCTCTTTTTGACCCAAAAGAAGGTGAAATCCAATATTTACTAGTATTTGCTGTGCTAGAAAATTATTTTTTACCAAGAGCACATTTTATTAAAGGATTTTATGTTCGGCTTTCGCAATTTTAAGTTTAAGCAAGAAGCATTTTTAATATTAGTTTATAATATATAATTTGAATAATTAGCAACACAATGTATATATAGAGGATGATTCAGAATTCATCATCAATATTTGGTGGTGAGTCAGGGAAAAGGAAAAGAAGACTATTTCACATACGAAAACATGGCGCAAACGAATGCATAACGGTGTAAGGCCGCTTTGTGCCTACAAATCACAATCACGCGCTTACCTGTTTGACGTGTGTATCCAGTCGCCATTCGACAAGGTGACTTTGCAGAAGTAGCATGAACCAGTATATGTGGAAGGAACCTACAGATCTGAATCTAATTTACGTGCTGCAGGCAAAATGTGTCTTCGATCTGAGCAAATGTAATCAGAGCGCTTCCCAACCGGCGTCTGTGTCAAATGTTTTCACGTGTTCATCGACAACTGTGCGAAAAAGCATCATTTAATGGTAAAAATGTTCATTTAGGATAGCGCCGATCGACGCGGACAGTTGCATTAGGGGAAACTGTGCTACAGCCTATCAAAAAACAATTAAGTTCTCGCACATGAGGTATTGATAGGTAGTTTGGATTTTCGCAAACAACAGTGTGGAAAATACTAAACGAGGAACATTTTCATTCTTTTCATTTTCATCTTTAAAAGCACTTGATGCTGAGCCACATACCCGTTGGGTGTACCGTTCCGCATACTTTTGTGCAGCTCGAAGACAGCTTTCCCCTGCGGCACCGTAAGTTAGATTTAGATCTGGAAGTTCATTCCACGTATATTAGTTCGTGTTACTTCTACGAAGTAACCTTGTTGAATGACGACTGTTTGCACATGTCAAATAGCTTTGCGCGTGAATGTGAGTTGAGGACAGAAAACGCCCTCTACACCGCTATGCGCTTTAGTTTTCGCCCATGCTTTCCTATGTTAAATAGTCTTCTTTTCCCATGACTTTCCACTCCACCAAATATTGATGAGGAATTCAGAATCACCTTGAACACATATCTCTGTGTGCGTTTGTCAACAAAGGCATCTGTTGAGAGCACAAATCCGTCTAAGGAAGTAAAAGTTTGACAATACCGTGTTTCGAGCATTATTTGTAAAAACACATTTTCATTGCTGATGTTGCCAACAACAGTCGGAGAGACAGAGATATTGATGCTATAAAAAATTCGTATTTCAAATATCTAATACCAAATTGACTTGTGTAATAAAACTTCAATAGTACTATTCTCCTTACTTATTTACATTATTAGTAATATCATAATCGCCTCATTTTGCGAATAATTGCACCTGTTTCTTTTTATATTATTATCAAAATAAGAAAATATCTGATGTATTACATTTAGTAGAAATAGAATGTCTAATACATAGCTGCCAACTTGTACGTCTTTTTGTAACAGAAATGTTGAATAAGAATCTTTTATACATTTTCTAAAAGTTTTCAATGATTAAATAAGATGAAAATTTCTACACAGAGAAAGGGGTGTGAAAAAAAACGTACAAATATGCAGCTATGCGAATAGAATGGTATCAGCCAGATCCTGATTAAGAGGGAAGCACACATTATCTCCGCTCTCACCGGAATATTTTTACAATTATATTTTACTTCATGTCATAGAAATTCCACGCTTTGACGAGGAAATATTTTTTATAAAAAATGAACGGTGTAAAACAATCCAATTTACTCACCGTTATTAGACACCAGAATTCTTTTAAAATAACTTTTAATGAGAATTTTCTGTTTATTATAGGAGGAAAGTATTTGTTAAAAAATAACGGTGTAAGTTCAAATAATGTGTGCTTCCCCCTTAATCAGGCTCTGGTATCAGCATATTTTCAATAAATAGCTAAGTTTAAAATACAAGAAACGAACTTGCGATGGAAACTTCGATATTATAGAATGCCAATAAAAGGTAATACATGTCGGTAAATAAATTAGATTAATGAATTTACTTTTCTGAGTTAAGAAATTTCTGTTTTATGAACCATAGATTTTCTATCTTCAACTTAATTTGCATCGAGATATTTTTTCTTCAATCTTTCTTACCAAACACAAGATGTGGATTTTATGTACACATACATACGGTACTTGGTTATATCTCCATAAAATTTTCTACTTCTTCACTTATTCATTTGTTGTTTTTCAAAAGAAGGCACATTAAAAAAAAAAAAAAAAAAAAAAAAAAATGTATCCGCCATTCAAAAAATGCAAAATATATCGGAAATTTCTGATTTTCATTTTTCAATTTTCACGTGCGCATCTGTTTGACTTTAAATAAATAAATTAAATAACAAAGCCGGTAAGAAAGTAACCATTTGTGGATATTTTTAGCAATATTATAAGCAAACTAATATGCAGGTAAAGATTGAAAATAAACACATCCAGGAAAATCTATACATTTTGAATATTTTCACTATTGCAAGCAACTTACAAGTATTTTATTCAATATGTTTCCGACATTTCTTTGGAAACCAATAACAGGTAAAAGTAAATTTGGAAATTGTATTTTTAAAATAGATATTCGGGCAACCGCGGATGAAAAAGAAACGGCATTTCGTTTTTTCCGTATAAAATCTGACAGTTTTTTGTTACATATCAACAAGGTTGCCAAAATTTTAATTTATTCCGGAGCATTTTTAATCCTATTTTTATTCATTTCATTCCATTTTTTTTTGAATAATTATTTCTTATTTTATCGTAGTTATATAATGGAGAAACTTATTCTATAAATAAAGGGGTATCAAATAAAGTAGGGGCTAAGCATTGCATCACATCTAAGTATGGACTATAAGCATAAACATTTAATGGTTTTTGGAAAATTTACTTTTTGTTATATATATATAATTAAGTTTGTGCATTAACTCGTTTCCGAATTTCTGCATGCATAAATCTATAGGGATATAGGGTAAAGTAGGCGCCTTTAATGTAACGTTAGGTAAGCAAATGCTCACAATCCTTGTTGCCTGAAGTCTGCAATATCCTTTTCATCGATATTGTACTGTTTTATTGGTACAATTCATTTAAATATACAATTTATCTGTAAAGAAAAAAAAAATCGAATTGGAATCAAATAAATGGATATGATACATAGATGCCAACATTTTAATTTATTCTGGATTATTTTTAGTCCCGCTTTTATTTCATACCACTTATTTTTTAAGAGTAATATTTAGTAAGTTATATATTGGATAAAAATGTTCTATAAATAAAGTTGTGCGAAATAATGTCGGGGCCAAAAATACTCCAGAATAAATTAAAATGTTGGCCTCTATGAAGATAAGAGTGATATTTTGAGGGAATTTTAATGAAATAAAAAATCGTATAATTAAAACTTTTTAGCAGTTAATAAAATATTGTTACTGAATTCGATTAAATCAATATATCAAATATTATTTCACTGAGCGTTTAAAATATTTTTAAAAAGATGAAAAGTAAATAAAATGTTTCATATCTCATTTGAGTTGTCTGAAATTTTACAAATTATTGATAAATAAATAAATAAAAGTATTTTTGATTGAATTTCACAGAAAAATCTCTGAAAATTACCTATTTCCAAATATAAATGCCACAGTTTATTCATAAATTGTTTAATTAATTTTAGAACATAATAACCAGTTCATTAGAAATAACACATACATTCGCAAGAATTTCCAGTACTTTATCGCGTTTACCCCGTTTCAGAACTCCTTTTTATAAAATAAAAAAAAAAAAAAAAAAAAAAACAGGCGGCTTGTAACTCAAATACAATTTTTCTTATTTGCTAAGTTTTGTGAATTTAAAAGGCGTTTTTCAAAAATAGGGACTTTTGCAACTTAGGTGAAATAATTGTATCTCTAAATTAAATACATGGCATGCATACCTGCCAACATCCTAATTAATATTCCGCAGTGTTGTTAGGTTCGCCCTTTTTTCCAGAGTAGCATTCTCCAAATTTTGAAGAGTAGTATTCTCCAAATACAATTACGATTAAATAAGAAGAAAAATTCTCTCAAAATATACTGATGCGAATAAAAAGTCGGGGCAAGAAATGCTACGGAATATTAAATAGAATGTTGGCAGGTATGCATGTGAAAACCCCTTATGAAATTTCAAGTCAGAGAAATATTTAAAATATTGCTCATTCTTTTGTCGATAATTTTGTTAATTTTTACTCTATTCAAATGAAATTTTGACTTAAGTTGCCCAATATAACAAACTTTCAACCTATAAAATAAAATAAAATATGCAATAAAAAAATTTCTACCTCTTACGCATATTCAGTAAAGAAATATTTTCTGCAAATACTCATATCTCAACGAAAATTGCACGTGTGCATTTTGTGTTTCAGAACAATGACTCTTCAATGTTTTGTCAAATTTTCTGGAAGTTTTTTAAATCTTTGTTAAAGTCCATTCTTGTTATAAGCGAAGTATTTACTAAACAGTTTAATAATTTAAAAAAAATAATATATATATATATATATATATATATATGTCTATCTAAATAATCATATGAATTCCACAGAAAGCATACAAATATTTCACATAATATGTGAAATTATGTATTAAAGTTAGAAGTCATTTGTAGTATTTTATGATACAGAGTAAACCAAAGTAATTATATTCTTCTGCACGTTATAGTTGGTCTCCTAACTGCACTCGTGACTAAATCTATAGTGGAAAATGTGTGTTTGTAATTGTTTATCAAATCTGAAGTTTAAGGTCAACTCGTACAGTACTCTTTTTTAGAAAAAAAATGTCAAAATTAAGAAAATCCGTAATAATTTCGCGAACAATGTAACATCATCGTCTATTATGCAATGGACTCTGGTTCAATCCTGGCTGGTAGAATTAGAAAATCTTTTTTAATGTGATATTTTTTACTATCTGCATACGGAAAAAAATTGTTCTCAGCTCTATAATCAATACATTTTCCCCAAAGTTATTTATGAAATTTTTATGCAGGGGTTTGGTTTGGCTGGAAAATTTCATGTAACAAATAAAAACAAAAGGAACCTTTTTATAAATAATTTTTTTTTCTGCGTACTTTGAATTTTCAGTCCTTTTTGCATCAGTGTTGTCAAATTTTGGAACTTTTTTACTCAATATACACCATTAATTTTTATTGTAATGTTTGCCTAATCACATCGAAGATAAATCGTTTCACATGTATACTAAACATCACGCCTCAAAATTATTGGTGATTGATGAATAAATAAATCCTTAAATTTAGCAACACTACTTTGCAGTCACTTTTATATGTCAAATATTAAAGATTTTAAATGTTTTTGTTTGTTTAACTGAATCAGCAATTTAACTTTAATCTTTCAATGAAAATTGCTATTTTATTGAATACTCAAGATCATTCAGTTAATTATAATTAAACGATACACTTAAATATGTCTCATGTAATTAAATAACAAATTTGTAAGTAAAAATTATTTATGGTAAATAGTCACGAATGTCTTTTTTGTCTATAATTAAAATTTTGCTGTTCATTTACATTGAAATTTATCTAAAATCAATAGTTTAGTAAGTAGCCATTTTCAAATTTTATTTTCTATCATGATTTAAAGCATTTGAATTTGCACTTCTAAATAAAATCCTAACATAAATAAATGCTCTATGAATCTTCGACAATATCTCTTAACGTAATTTAAATAATATATATATTAATTTATGCTATTCCGAAATCACAAATGCATTTTGCTTTAAATTTTGAACTTTTTTTTTCCTCCTTTTTCTTCATCTGATTTTCTTCTTTAAACTTGGAGATTAAGTACAAAAGTGTGAATTTTTATTTTTCTTTAAATAGCAAAATCAATTTAATTTTCATTTATAGTAAAAATCACTTGTATCTTTATTTCTTTTCCTATTTATTACTAACTTATTCAACTCCATTCCATAGTTCTTTGTTAAAAATGTAAGACAACCCTTTTTATCTTTACTCATTAGGATAATCCTTTTTTTTCACTATTTAAGTTCATTATTAATATCTATTCACATTTAATGAAAATCTAATGAATGGAACTTATTATAAAAGTTTAAATAAAAAATGTATTTTTTAAGAGTTTGAAATGGTTGTTTAAATATAAAACACTTTAATTTAATGCTTCACTAAATTGTTAGTGGGCAAAAATTTGGAGAGAGTAAAAACTTTTTAAGAGACTAATTAAATTTTACAAAAGAATTAACGGAAAGAGACGGAGATTAAACTTTGAGTTTTGAAAAAGTCACAGTTGAAAAGAATCGATTTCTTTCTTCTACTAATTATTTACATTAAAGATGAAACTTGGATTTTAAATTAGTTTTAAGCGAAGTTTATTTTTTATTCAATCATTCACTTACCAATGCTTAATAAAAAATGTCGATAAAACTTTTCATGTGAAATCATCTAAGGTATGTCGCGTCTTTCAGCAGAAAAATGCCAGAACCCAAATTATTTCAGTTTTGAATAAATTTGTTTCAGTGATAAATATTCGATATTAGTAAATATTTTAACGCTAAAGATTACACTGGAATCTAGACATGTTGTTAGAAATATTTGTAGCTAAATATCAGTTTTCTTGCTTCATTCAAGATATTTTTGTTTTGAAATAATATTATAGATAAGTTAGCATTTTCAATTAATCATTATTTTTTACACGAGAGTTCTTGGTGAACGAATATACTAGATAAAAGTTATTCGTGCTTTTATTGTTTTATTCGTTTAAAATATAAAAAAATCACTTTGAAATTTATTATTATTATTATAATACAGTCGGTAACAAAAGCATCCGAACACTATAAAAAATTTCTATTAAAAAAAAAAAAAATAGAGTTAATACTGTTTTGTTAAATAAATCCTTGTCGAATCATGTTTTTAGACTGACTAAGAACATGATTCGACAAGGATTTATTCAACGAAACAGTATTAGCTCTACTTTTTTTATATAGGAATTTTTGCTAGTGTTCGGATACTTTTGTTACCGACTGTAGATATGTATATATATATATATATATATATATATATATATGTATATAAAGGGAGGAGGGTTCTCCTTCAATTTTGTAAAAAGAAGCTTAATAGAAAAAATAACAGTTATATCTATATTATTTAACTTTCTAGCAGAGTTCCCAACTTTTATAATTTATTCACGAGAATTTTTAGCCTCACCTTCTTTTCGCACCAGAAATTTTGCAGATAATTTCTCTTTAATATGTGACAACGATTAAATAAGAAGAAAATAATTTTTCAAAATTTCTGGTATGAAAAAGAGGCGGGGCTAAAAATGCTCGTGAATAAATTATAAAAGTTGGTAAATTGGTAATTGGTAAAGTTGGTAATTCCAGACTTTTTAATGTAAAATAAGATATTAGATTTTTTTAGTCACAAAACTGTATATATGTCAGTTATCATATATTGTTATTAAAGAAGGTTAGAATATATTTTAAAGTATTGAAATAATGCAAAAGAAACATAGAATTCATATTATGAAAAATCTAATATCAACACACTTTTATTAAATTTAAAATAGAAAAATATGATGCAAGATTGCTTTGAAATCTGTATTAAAATAAATATAGACAAAAAATTATTGTTATCTGATGTAATTCTACTAAAAATTTTATAAATAAATTTAAAAAGGGAACTAGAAATTTCAATTTGAAATTAACTGATTTTTCATTATTTATGATATTATATGTTTGTTTCCTTTATAATATAATGTTTTGATTTATTTAATTATAATTTATCTGTTTTTTATTTTCGTTTAATTTTATGTACATTAAAAATATGATTATCTGTGCTTGTATGTGTTTGATAAGTAATTCAGCCGAAAATAGTTTTATGAAAAAAGCATGGATGCCAATATTTAAAAATTGCAAATCCGATTTACCATAATTATCTTAACATAGAAATCTGTTATATTTTTTCCCCAGAATTAGATAATATTTTAAATGGTTCTAGAAAATTCTAGTACGATATCTCTCGAGAAAAATGGGACAGTAGGTAATTACTCAATAGTAAGTTTGTGTGAATTATTATGACTGCACTTACATTTATTTATTTTTTTCTCATTAAATACTTTTTTTTTCTTTTAGTCAAATTTAACAGCGAATGAAGGGTAAAATATTAAAAGTTTCAGAATTCTTTATTCAAAAGCCTTTTCCATACATCATATAATAATATTGTATTAAAATATTATATATTGCTCTAAACTGAATAATTCAAGATGTTAAAATGCTATATTTTGTATGCTATATCAAAATTGAGTTTTGAAGAAACACCTTCTTTAATAGGATTATAAACAAAATTAAAACTATTTTTTATTCAGAGGGGCCAACATTTGTAATTTATTTCAAATAATTGTATGTGCCCGCCTTTTTTTCCCACCACTTTCTAAATAAAGTATGTAATTTAAAATAAATAATCAGAAAATTACTCCCTAAAAAGTACTAATGAAATGCGCGTTCTGACATTACTACGGAAAATATAGAAATGTTGGCAAATCTGTTTATTAATGTTACATTCAATTCCACATAGAAATATAATAAAAAAAAAGAAAATTTTATTTTTATTCGTAATTTTTAAATATGTGAAAATGATAAAGAATTTATTATTATTAAATGTAATTAAGTGTGCGTCTTTCAAAAAAGAGCTTATGAATAAAACAAAAATATTTGGAGGATGTTTAAGAGAAATCAGTAAAAAATTAGTTAAAATCTTTATTTTATGCATTTTTTTTTTTAAACTCACGTCACCGTTGTTTCACCGTCACCACCCAACTTTTAAATTTTAAATTCTTTTTTACTGAAATTCAATTAGCATTTTCCATTATTCAAAAGAGGAATGTATAAAATTGGTAGATAATATATGTTCGTTTTTGCAGACTCATACGTAAAAGATTGACAATAGAGACATTCTTTTTATAGGAACAAAGTATATAGTTGTTGAACTTCGAAGTAGACAATCTCTTATGATTTACCCCCTTGCTGTATTTATTTAGGGCGGAATTTGACGTCGAAGAGATTATATATTTTCCCAGTCTTGTCAGGTTTCATTCTTTTTATTGATATTTTATGTATGCACCCTTCAAAGAAAAAAAAAAATATTTGCGGAAATTTTCAGAACGATTTATTTGGTCAATGCTATGCACATCACGTTTATAACAGTATTGTATATTTTATGTGTAGTGGGATCGTTGTTTCCGAAACCTTAAAGGTAAAAACGGCATTATAAGATTATATTTAAATTCTTCTGTTTAAAAATATGAAGGTTTATTATTATTATTATTATTATTATTATTATTATTTAACCTTTTAACGGGCCGTTTATTCGTAGTAATGGTATATTAAAACATTTTTGGTATTGAAAGTGATAATAAGAAAATAATTCCATTTAGCTTATTAGGTATAATTAATTTGATTTTTAACGTTTTATAAGGCCATGAGAAGTATATTTACCGCCCAATAAATTAATTTTAAATGAGAAAGGTGTGGTAATCTACCTTTCCACGCCTACTGTTTATTCTAAGCACCTATTTTTCTGGTAAAATTACTTACTACGGCCTTATCAAGAGAATTTCAGGAAAAAAAGGAATCAACACAAACTGTAACCCTTGTTCTTTTATTTTGCTCCTTCATGTACTTTAGCAGAGTAAAAATGGAAGGCGTATTAAAATTAGCTTACCACGCCTTCCCCATTTTAAAATTGATAACTTTGTGGTAGAATAGTTACCACAGCCCGTTAAAGGGTTAAAGATTTTCCTAACATTTAGAAGCTTTAGATATTTTATATTGGATCGCAATATTATTATATTTTTATAGAAATAAAAATTTGTCTTTGGAGGAAAGAATTCAGTGCAATTTTAACAATGTCGAGAATTATTAGTTTAAACCTTTGCGGCGCAAGACAATTCGAATAATTTAAATTATACTGCCACCGGAATTCATGAACTAAACTAAACTAAAAGAAATTTTAAATTTTAAGGTTAAAAAAAACCGGCCTTTTCTGGTATGTTTTAAACGTAAATTTTTGCTAAAAAATTTCCGGGATGAATTTTTGCAGCTGGATCTTAAATTTTGCGTCCTCGCAGCGAGGACAGCGCGCGTTAAGGGGTTAACCCGTTAGTAGTCGCCAGTTGGTCGATTTGCCGCCCATCCTTCAGTGTCGCCAGATTTTTTTATTCAATAGTCACCAAAAATTTTTAGAAGTGTCATTTGATATACATAAAACGCGAATAAAATCGAAGAAACGTCGATCACATAATTTCTTAAAATTATTGGTGACAGTTAAATAAAAGGTGCTCAATCTGTAATAGGTGGCGCTGTCTATAGCGGCTACTAACGGGTTATGCTGAATTTAAAGTCAGGTGATGTTTGTGTGAATCGTTAAACAAGCAGAAATTTAAACAAACTATAGAAATTTTCCTTAAAAATACATTTGAAATTTTACACCTAGAATGTATAAGCATTATAGAAATTTACACACGCACACACACACACAAAAAAAACAGTTATAGTGATAATAATATAAACCTCGAGAATGTTATTTAAAACAGCATACATTTTAAAATCTAGAAAGGATTTTAGTTTTGGGATTCTGTACCATGCAATTACTCAAAACGCCTCTGAATTAAAAATGTTATAACTTTATATTATAAATGTTTGTACTTCTTTATTGTTTGTGTAAAATGCAAAAAAAAGTATGTTGAAATTTTTTCCAAAACATTATTTTTTAATTAACAAAACATCTATACTACACTGTTAAAAACTAACTACTTAAAAATGAGAAGATGAGCCTCCTCATATCTTTTTGAGACCAATTTTCTGAAAATATACAGGAGCCGTTGCTTTGTCAATGGGATTATTAGTAAAAATAAGTATAATTACTAATAATTTAATTTCATGAAAGGCGTTACAATAAATGCTTTTAATTTGTTTTATAAATCCCTTGAATATAATGTACACTGTTAAAACATACTTCTAAAACATTAGCAGAATCTTCTCAGATTTGAGAATTTTCATTTCTTATTATAGCTTATTTTCCCTAAAAGTTAATCAATGGTATTCGCATTGAAAACTTACTCAGTTATCAACAAAAAGTTTCGTTATTTTTCGCAATTGGTTTTCATTTTAATTTTTCCACAAAATAGTTAGTAGTAACGTGAAACTTTTAATTTTTAGATAAACATTTAATTTTTTTAACTGCTAAATTATAAAATATTGTATAAAAAATCACTAAGAAATTAATACAATTTTAGATTTCTAAATTATTTATTCTGCCAGATGTCGCATGAGTTCAAATTTTTTTTTTAACAATAAAATTTACTGTAAAGAGTCATTGCATTTCTGCGATTATATGAAGGAAAATTTACCGTAAATAATACTAGTTCCTAAAATACAGGAATGTACGTTCCCTGTATTTCTTTCTGATCAAATACTTTTTTTTTAAATTACTGCCATATCTATAACTAGTTGTTTTTTTTTAATGAATTTCATCATTTTTGCGCTCAGTAAACTATGGTACTACTACAAAACCTGTTAAAAAAAAAAAAAAAAAGAGAGAGAGAGAGAGATTTATTGTTTATTTTTTTCCTTATTTTAAGCATCATTTTTTCTAAAAAAAAACCTTTTATAATTTAAAATTTTATGATTTAGAATTTTGAACTATAAATCAACGTCTGTTTCGAGTTTATCATGCAGATTCCAAGTGAGTTTGTACGAACATTTCATGCGGCTTTATATATGAAATCTTTTGTTTTCGAATTCTGCTAAAATTTTCTGGTTTCGATTCATAATTCTTCAATATTTTTCACTTAAATTTCGATTCTTAGAAATGTTTTCGGTTGTTGATTTTTTACTTTCTATGTTATACATAAAAGTTTGTCGTTGGGTTAAAAATTTCATCAATTTTCTCTGCATTTGGTCTTATATAATTCTCTGAATCTTGTATGACTTTCATTTTCAGGCGTTATATATATATATATATATACATATATATGTTTCCGAATAATGGTTTATCGTCTAAAAGGCGCTAACAATTGCATTTATGAGGAAAAAACTTAATTATTATTATTTTTTTTTTTTTTAATTTTGAAAAGGTGTAATATTGTTTCATATTAGCCTAGTTTTTTTTTTTTTTTTTTTTTTGAGAATATTTAGTACCAGTATTTTCTATCACTGATCATTTACCTGCCTAATCATAGAAAACTGAAGGATACCTGCACTAATTCCCAGCTAACCTTCAGCAGATTTTTGGTGAACAGCAGAGATGTTCTGTCTGCACAGTATCTCTGCGAGAAAAGCCGCCTCTTTTTGACAGTGATTCCACGCATAACTCTATTTTTTCTGATGCTTGGGTCCCACAACGAATTTGCCAAGATCATCTCATTGTCGTTAATTCTTCGCTGGGCAGTTATAAATCCCATTAAGATCTTACTAAATAAAAAGTGCTATATTTATTAGAAGAAAACATTCCTGCTAATATAGTAAAAACAGGTGAAGCAAAACTATCTCTTTA